>CM053789.1:405670107-405857607 GCA_028749045.1 Cupressus sempervirens | reverse complement strand
ACTAATCTACTTTCAGCCTATTGAGCTATACAGTTGTTGACTAGAAAACCACTTAGTCTGGTGCCGTCATATGTGATTGGTATCATCAGAGGTACATTGGAGGCACGACGTGGTTAGGGATAGGAGGACATATATGTTTTAGCTCTAGCTCCACCATAGGCTATAGTTGAGGAGGATGCAACCCCCCCACCCCACCAATGTAGGTTCTCACCCACCACAAAGTTCATTATTCATAGATATGCTCATGGATACTACACTTGACATTAGAGATGTGACTTTTAGTGATATAGAGTTGAGTGAGATAGGTAGGCATATATTAGCAATAATGATGGCATATGGGGACTTGCAAAAACCTATGCATCCTATGCAGTAGGAGACACAGGTAAAAATTTACAAACATATTTATTTAATTGGACATATAGATCTTATATTTAAAACTATAGTGAAGTATAACTTGTGACATTTTTTTTTTCTATTACATAAAGACTACATCTGCAACTTGTGAGGATGGAGATGGATAGACACTCATCGACCCTAGTCATCCTAAGTCACAAGTAAATTTAATTTTACTTATGTTATTATTTAAATTTAATTTATAGATATGCTCATAATACATTTGTTCTTATATTGGACACAGGGTTCATGGTATCATCTCAGTCAATTACATTGTGGAACATGACGTGATCATGTTTGATATTCATATATGTCATTAACATGATGTTTGATATTGATTTATGATGATATCATTTCTAAATTTACAACTATGGGACATTTTACATTTACAACACACTCATATTTGACATATTTCACATATTTCATATTAGCATGAGTTATCTAACCATTTGCAGTTATAGCAGACATATATGATATTTAATGAGTTATGTGACCATTTACATTTATTGTTGACATATATGATTTTTGCATGAGTTATGTGACCATGTTTATACCTAGTTGATATATTTGATATTTACATTTATAGAATATCTTTTATGTAAATGTCGAAACACATTTTTTAAATATCTCCTACATTATTTTTTAGATAATTGTTAATGTGTAATAAATTTATGTGTTCTATAAATTAATGAAAATGTGTTACATAATTTTCTAGATGGGTTGTAAAAGTGTATAAAAAATATACATGTAAGTTTATAAGTAAATACTTTATTTTTTAGATAATTGTTAATGTGTAATATAGTTACATGTTGTATAAATTAATGGAAATTTGTGTTACATAACTTCTAGGTGTGTTGTAAAAGTGTACATATAAAATGTACATGTAAATTTAGAAATAAATACATTATTTTTTAGATAATTTTTAATGTATAATAAACTTACATGTTCAATAAATTAATGAAGATACATCTTACATCATTTTCCAGGTGTTTTTGTAAAAGTGTATAAATATTGAAAAAAAAAAAACATGTATAACTATTGAAAAACAATTTATGAATATATAAATTTGAAATATTTTTATGAACCATTAAACCTATCTAGATCAATCTGAAAGTTTCTTATACATATGGTCAGGATCCTCTTTATTTTTAATAATCTCCAACAATTTTTTATGGTCCTCGTATCTAACCTCCACTTTGGTTTGTTGTGTCCTTTTTTTGGCATAATGTCAAACTAAATCTTTGTGGCTAAAACCAAGTGGCTGTAATGAAAATTTTTTTGGCTAGGCATCTATTCAATAAACTAAACACCATTGTGGCCATTTTTTGTTTGCTGATAATAGGTTCCTACAAAATAAGATTTATACTTCATTTAGTATTCTTAATAATATAAAAATAAATAATTATTTACAATTAATCTACCACTCTAATTAGTTGTATACATCTCATAAGAGGATAATATATACCTTCTATAACAACTAAACTAGTTGGATAAGACCAGTTATCATCATCTGTACATGGTTAAGTCAACTTGAATTTATCTTTTGTGCATCTACATAAATAATAATCCATACCTTCAAAATTTTGAGGATCCACATTGACAGCAAAGATATCACCTACAAATGTAAAAAAATAATGGAAATTGTAAATAAATAAATATGGAGACATATTAATATTAAAATGAAACATGTTTGTAGAAAGTCACCAAGAACAACTAAATCAGAAACATGTTCATAATCAGCTGAATACATAGGATTATGAATTTCTATGTCATTGTCATCTTCTTGATAAGCGGTACTTCTGATTATGTTTGTCCATTTCCATTTAGAGACATAGCCAGTGACAATATTCTCGCATTGACCCATTGCATTGTTTTGAATGCAGACATCAAAAAAACATGATTTTTCTCTTACATGAATTACTAGAGGTTTGTTTTTTCTGGTAGTCATCAATTGTGGCAATCTTCGAATTCCAACAAAGGGTTGACAATTGTAAGGATTTGATCGATCAATATCTGTAACACATTAAATTGGCAAGTATCTATGTCAATAATCAAAATATTAAAGTAATCATGTCAAAGAAAAATGGAAATCTTACCGTTCACTTCCCAAAAAAACATTTATTATATGTTGTATCATGAGGAAAAAATTTAGATTTGTACCATTCAACAACTTGATTTACTTTGTCTCTCTTTACACCTATATAGGAAAGAAAATAGTATCAATTTTAACAAAATATAAAACAACTATCCAGTAGATGGTCATATACATCAAATTTAATTAGTAAAATTGCAATATTATACCCAAAATTTTATGGTGGCAAATTGCATACTTTACACATGCTCCTACTCCATCATGCTCTCCTTTTTCATTACCACTTTCAAAGAAGTTCCAAAGAAACTTAACATTTCATCTTGCATGTTGTGTTGCAAGCCAATTGAATCCTTTTTGAGTCTTAAATTGCCCTAGGAAAAAAATTAAAATAAATTTATGACTTAAAAAATATATATATAATTAATAGTACACTTAATTAAATATGTGCATGAAATTTCAAAGTTTAACTTTCAAATACATGTACTAGCACAACCATTAGACCAAATCCAATGTTTTGAAGCATTTATTCCATTATTTGTGAGATCACCAAAGAACATTCCAAAACAATGAGCTACATAGCTCCTATTGTGAATGCTATCATCACTAAGATAAAAATAGGCATCCTTGATGATAATACATTCATCTAGATCAATACTTTCTATCCCATCCGCCTAAAATTATGCATGTCTATAAGAAACTTGTACAAAAATTGCAATTTGATCTGAGTGATAATATTTACCTTGAATATTAGATTGAGGGGAAAAAGTATAGTTTTTATAGAAGTCTACAATTGATAGAATACATCCTTGTGGAAAATATTTTTTTGAATCTCGAAACTATTTGGCTTGCCATCTTGCACCATGACTATGTTGGATGTGTGAATAAATCATAGTTCTAAATTTATCTATAAGCACACTATATGGAAAATTTCTCTCCTTCAAAGCTTTTTTTTAAATTCTTCTCCATTCCTTATTTGATATATCTCATACTCAATTCTATTCCACACAACTGGTGTTGAAACATCAATATTGTCTATTTCATATGGAAATTTTTGCAACGCTCCACAGTTTGTGCATGCATTTTTTTATGCATTGTACACTAAATTCATCTGACTCTTCAACATGATCACATAACAAAGACTTCACAAATTGTGAATTGTGCTTCTAGGAATTATGACATCTAGCTTAAGTGTTACCATAGCTTTTCTAAAATATTGCAAATAAAGATGAAACTCAACGTTATTTTGACAACAATAAGTTTTATGTACCTTATTTATATGTACAAAACATGAGTGCAACCTCTCAAACGTTCTTTGGAAAATTTTCACATTTGAAAATTCTTTTTTGAAGGCTTCAAATAATTTACTTTGTGTTGCATGTCTACAAAGTATTTTGGATGTGCTATTTTTATACACCTCTCTTCATCTTTGATCTATATAGTGTCTCTTCTATTGGGAGAAACATGTGACTGGCTAGTCCAGTATTCAACAACCTATCTTCTAACATCTCTAGAAATTATATCCTTTTGAGGAAGTCAAAAAATATTTACCCTTTTCTTTTCAATGTTCTCATCAAAAAAATTTCTCCTTTTTATGTATCTTTAAATAGTTCTTCTAGATAGATTGAGCATTTTAGAAATTTCTCAAACTTGGTGTTTTTGGTCTCTATGCAACACTTAAATCAACTACTCAACTTCTGTTATCAATAGCATTTAATGCATCTCTCAAATTTAGAACTATTGTTACCTTCATATTATCTTCTGAGATTTTCTTATTATTCACACCTAACAACTCTAGGATAGGACTCATTTCTCTTCTCCTAAATAATCTGATAAATAATTGTACTTTACCAATCAAAGATTTATTTTCAAAAAATTCCTCCCACATATTTTTTAGATGTAGCTTAATTGTAATTTTAGGCATCATGTGTTCAGATGATTCAATTTCTCTTAAAAGAGAGTCTTCGTCCATCTTCATTAAATTAGATCCAACTGTAAACTATATTTTCCAAATGTCCTACTAGTTACTTCCTAGAACTTCAACATGATCTTCTTCAACTTCAATCAATGGATATTCAATTGGTGGCTCTATATTATGTTTTGTCCATCCTTTCTTCTGGTCATCTTTGACTCGATCATATCTTTTTGCTCTTTTCACTTTATTCCTCATTTTACAAAAAAATGAATAGAGAGCTTGATATCACCTACGCACAAAAGTCTTCCAAATTTAATTACATAAATACTAGTAGATCATAAACAATTTAGAAAAAAACTTGCAACATTAGAAGGTTATTATATTTGACTGTTTGTAACACTATAAAATCTTAACATAAGTAGTTGCATTCAATTATTGCTAAATTTAGATTAAACAATTTATTAAATATATTAAATAAATTAAATAAGTTAACTATTTAATAGTTTTAATATTTTTCATAATATTTTAAAACACCCAAATTCATTCTAATAATTTACTCAAATAAAATTAATTAATAAATTTTAAATAAAGAATAAATTTAATTAATTGATTTCAATACAAAAATAACTTTAAAAGTCTAATTTTTAAATATTTCTTCAATAAAATTTCATTTAAATTTTTTTGATGTTAGTCTTTTCATTTGTAAAAGGTTGACACATGTTTGTAAACCTTGGTGGGGATGGTACCCATGCAATGATGTACTAATATAAATGTTCCTTATTAGAGGATGGACCTTGATAGGAGTCAATAAATACATTTAGTACATATAAGTCCCTATTAGGAGACTTTGAATCACTGTTAGGAGATTCCAACCCCATTAAGAGTCATGCCAACCCTATTAGAAGTTGTAGAAGGTATATGGACCCACTATCCAAACAACTTCAGGTGCAATATCAATGAACTCACTATCCAATTGATCTCTGTATTATTCCTTTCAGAATAATAGAAATGAATTGTACTTGTACTTCCTCTATCCTATCAACTAGACTTCCTGTTTTGATCTCGATACCAGATCACCAACTTCGCATCCAATAATCCCTTTGACCACTTACTTGCATTTACCAAATACTTCATATTTTCCACCTCAATTGCATATGTGATCAAAAGGAAACTAACCTTCCTTCATACCTTGTCTTGAAAAAAATTCCTTGAGTAAGCCTCAAGGCTTTTCAAATTAATTATAATAGGACCACATTAAGATAATCAATTATATCATAATTACGCAACACTGTTGGCTCACAGCCTTTACAACTTCTCACACATGTGACTTGATATCTTGTACACTCATTGATGTCATCATTAGGTAGTCTACAATCATTGTGTAACCTCACATATAAGGATTGTATCTTTGTTAGGAGAAACATTCTATTCATTAGAAACTTCTTCTTAAGAATTTTGTCAATATACTACTTGCAGTAAATCAATCATATCTTCTGCATACCTTTGATTCTCTATATGCACACTTAACCATGTCATCAAAACAAAATGTAGAATACATCCTTAACTAAGCTTCACCTAATCTTCAATAAATCATTTATACAACCTTTTTCTCTGTCTGGTACTCTACCAATCTTCACATAAACATTGTTATATTGACATCAATGATAAACACAATCATGATTGCAACATTTCAATCATGCTAAAAAATTCCCACATGCTTTGGAAATGCTTAAGATACTCCCCCAAAGGAATACCATCAACATTCATGCTAAAAATCTCCTTCTTTGGCATTAATGACAACATGGATGAAAAAATCTAAGTTCCAACAATACCAAACCAATACTTTGTTGTTTCTAATATTATTGTTCTCTTCTTTTCAAATCGTCTTTATCAATAAAATCTAAAAATCACAAGAATGATGTTCTGCCTGCATCTCTTCTTTGGGATTGGCATAATTTGTTCATACTCTAATTCTCAAGAAAGACTACTAGATTTCTATGCAATCTTTCCCTCATAAAATAACTTAGGAGATGTCTTTCATGTACATATTTTCTCCCCTATTAGAAGATCTTCTTCTCCATTCATGTTACTTATCTCTCCCCATTCATAGAAGATGTTTTTGATGCATACTCTCCCCCATTGAAATCAATGAAAAAGGATTCATTATATCAATCATATTCTCCAAGTCTTCAATCAGCTTGAGTGTCCAAAGACATTGTTCTAAACTAGTTACCAAGAGTCTTTGATGATTCTGCTCATCTTATATACTCCCCCATATAGGAGGCATTAGGATTCAATCTAGTTAAACAATAATGCTCTTTACCACTAAACTAATGTAATATCTACATCATCTACTCAGAAGTAGGTAGGGGCATAACCCCAAGCATACCTTGCAAGAGCTCAAATGTATCTTTAGGTAAGGGCTTTATAAAGGTATCTACAATTTGATCTTTTGTAGTCATATACTCCAATATGAATTCTTTTTCTATCACTTTCTCTCTCAAAACATGATACTTAATAGATATATTCTAAGTCTTACAATTCAATACAAGATTCTTAGATATAATTGCTATACTTGTGCTATCACAATGTATGATAACAAGTTCTAAAAACTCTTCATCCACATGATCAAATTGCAATTTTTTGCTACTGCTACATACTTTGGATTAGTTATACTCTAGTCGAACTACAATCATATGTCTTACTTAGCCAAGAAACCAATCTTCCTCAAAGGAAAAATGATCTACCACTAGTTTTCTTTCTTTCATCCATACAACGTACCTAATTAACATCAATATAAGAAAATAAAGTAAAATCACTTGATCTATCATACCATAGTCCAAAATCAGGTGTACCCTTCAAATATCTAAATATCGTTTTTACTACTACATAATGAGATTCCTTAGGATATGCTTGAAATCTTGCTACTATCCCAACTACATTTTCTATATGTGGGTTGGTGTGAGTTAGAGATTGCAAACCTCCAATTATAGATTTACACTACTTCTTCTAAATTGTAGGTTTCTCATCTTTGCTAGATAACTTGTGGCTAGTTACCATTGGCATACCAACATGCTTATGAATTTGCAAGAAAAACCTTCTCTACAAGTCTTTCAAATATTTAGCTTGTTATACTAAAATACCATCTCTATTTTGCACAATCTATAAACCTAGGAAAAACTTTATCTCACCAATCATAATCATCTCAAACTCATTTTTCAATTCATCAAAAATCTTATCACTCACTTTATCATTAGCTCCAAAGATTATGTCACCAAAAAGTATCACAATAATCAACAATCCATTCCCAATTTCTTTCAAATATAAAGCACAATCTATCATACCTTTAGCAAATCCTAGTTTTACCAAATATTTATCCAATCTTGAATACTAGGTTTTCAGTGCTTACTTTAGACCATACAAGGCTTTCTTAAATATGTAAACCATGTCCTTTTCTTCTCTCAAAGGAAATCCTTTAGGCTTCTCAATGTAGACTTCTTCTTTCGGTTCTGCATTCAAAAATGTTGAATTTATATCCACTTGACACACTTTAAAATTCTTACTTTCTACATAAACCAAGAACATTCTTATTGCTTCCATTCCAGCTATAGCGGCATATGTTTCTTCATAATATATTCCCTCTTTCTATAAATATCCATTGCATGCTCATCTATCTTTTTTACTCACAACTTTACCTTTTCCATTCATCTTATTCCTAAATACCTATTTAATTCCTATAACTTTCTTGTCTTTAGGTCTAGGAAACAATTCCCATGTCTCATTCTTCACAATCTAATCTAGTTCTTTCATTGCTTGAATCCAGTGATCATCCTTACATGTCTCATATGTCCTCTTAGGTCAAACTTCAGAAATTAAGCATAATTTCTCATGTAATATGTTTCGTGTTATCACTTCTTTATCTTTTCTACCAATAATATGTTCAATTGGGTGATTCTTTGCAAGATTCTTGTTTGGTGTAGGAGTTGTTACTTCAACTCTGGTTTTTTTTCTCTTGGTTCTAATCTCTATTTTTCTCTTTGTTCAACAATTTGAACATCATTATGAAAGTCATTATTAGTCTCATAAAACAAATCAACATTGTCATGATTAACCTTAGGATTAGCTTCCTTATCCGAATCATAAACATCAACAATAGTCACTAAAGCTATCTCTTCTATTTCTTCCTCTTTCTCAACCAATCCAAGTTCATCATCTTCATCAGCACTATCATTCAAGAATCTTTCCATACTTTCTTTAAATTATTCATCATCATCAAAAATGAATTTATTTCTAGTCTTTCTTATTCTCTTAGGATATTTGGATGAAAAATGACCAAATTCTTTACATGTACCACATGAGAAAATTTTCATACCTTTATCTACTTCCTCTTTCCAATTTCCATAATTGATTCCATCAAACTCTAAACTTTCTTTTCTAATGTGACCTTCCATAGATCTCCCAAAGTTGTTAAGTTTTTCCTTCAAGGACCTAATGCTCTAATACCAATTAGTAGAAAGTAAATTCCACCAGTATAACTAAGAGGGGTGGGGGAGTTGGTGGGCGTGAATTAGTTATATAACTATTACAACAATGATCAACCTTATTAATCCTTATGCATGTGAAAAATATAACCAAAAACCATAACAAGATACTCATGTATGGTAACACAAAATATGTTAATGAGGGAAACCCTTGATCACAAGGAAAACCCCAGTGATATTGTACCCCATAGAATGATGTACTAATATAAATGTTCCTTGTTAGTGGATGGATCTTGTTAGGAGTCAATAAATACATTCAGCACATATCAGTCCCTGTTAGGAGACTTTGAATCTTTGCTAGGAGATTCCAACCTTGTTAGGAATTGTAGAAGGAAAATTGACCTATTGTCCAAAAAAATTCAATAGAAAGATCAATAAACTCACTCTCTAACTGATCTCTATATTATTCCTTTCATAATAATAGAAATGAACTATACTTGAACTTCCTATATCCTATCAACCAAAATCCCTCTTCTAATCTCAATATAAGATCACCAACTTCACATCCAATTATCCCTTGGATTCCTTACTCTCATTTACCAAATACTTTACATATTCTACATCATTTTCATAGGCTATAAAAAAGGAAACTCGCTTTTCTTTATACCATATCCTCAAAAAAATTCCTTTACTTAGCCTTCAGGTTTTCTCAATTAATTATAATAGGACCACCTTAAGGTAATTATTTATATTAAAATTACACAACATTGTTAGCTCATAGTATTTATAACTTCTGACACATGTGACCTCAGACCTTGTGTACATTCAGATATCATCATCATGCTATCTACTATCACTTTCTAACTTCACATAGCATTATTCTATATATGTTAGAAGATACAATCCATTAAATAGAAACTTATACTTAAGAACATTTTCTGTATACTGCTTTATGCAAACCAATAATATCTTCTACATATCTTTGACACTTTGTATGTGCACTTAACCACGTTACCATAATTTAGTAAAGAACATATCCTTAACTGTTCTTCACTTGATCTTCAATACATTGTTTGTATGACCTTGTTCTATGTTGGCCACTCTACCAGTCTTCACAAAAACACTACTATGTTGACATCAATAACAAACATAGTTATGCATCCAACATGTCAATCATACTAACAATCTCTCACATGCTCTAGAAATTTTTTTGTTACTCCTCTATCAGAATACCATTAGCATTCATGATAGATTTTTATCTTGATCTAGAAGGTTCATGAATTGGCTCTTTAAGGAGGGTTCAATCTCTAAATCAAGAGAGACACGAGGAGAGATAAAGAGATAGTGAAAGAAGTTATGTTTGGATGTAAGAAGAAAAGACACTAGACAGAGAAATTGAGTAGAGAAGTGAAGGACATAAAAAAGTTTGTTAGAGATGAGATTAAATTAAATTGGAAAGAGTCCATAATCTAACATCAAAGAGCTAATTGAAGGATATGGTATCGATACATTCTATCAAGTTAATTAGGGTAAATCTCTTAAAAAAGTGGTTCTCATAGGCCAATGTAAATCTCCTAACATAATGCTTACTTAATAGTAAGTTTTAAATCCTTTAAACAAGGTCAACTGAATAAGTCTTGTAAGCTCCTAGAAGGGCACACTTTATTGTTCTAGCAATGAGGATTTGAGGGTGACATCCCACCCCTATTTTACCTTCACCTTGGAGGGTTTCTAGATAACCAAATCTTTTGTGTTATTTTTTCACACTTACTTTAAGTTCATATATGTGATGAATAATTAGATCTATTTCAACATTACAGATTATATTTATTTGGTTCATGATCTAGATATGAGATGGGTTAGAGGTGAATGCATTTGATTTAAAAAAAAAAAAATCAAAAGGTTTTGTAGATCTTGATTTACCCCTACTCTCAGTATCTTACTTTCCCAATAGAGTTCCAATAATTAGTATCTTGGAGATAGAGGCCTATAGATTTAGAAAAATCATTGAGAATCATAAACTTGAATTAAAGAGATTCTTAAAGAAAAGGAAAAATTTGGCCATTCAGAAAAAATGATACACTTTATCAAGGAGAAGATACTAACGAACTACTTGATAATTGAAATTATAGTGAAAGTGATGCATCTATAGTAGACCTATTGGAGCATAAAAACAATTTGAATAAGGAAGTCAACATGCTAAAAAGAGAGCATGAAATCCATTTAGTAAGATTATATGGAGTGATTCAACATAAATATAAAGTTGAAGAAGATAAAATTATGGAAGAAGAGGATAAGAGAAAAATGACTACTAGACTTGATGAAGAGACATCTAATCTATATGAGCTCACAAATAATTAGTTGGACATGATGAGTCAATAACGACTTGAAAATCAAGAACTAAATAGGAAGGACATAGAGATTGCAAATTTGAGATCACAAAATTATCATCTAAGGAATGATTTAAGATCTGAAAATGAACTCATTAAAATGTTGATTAAACTTAAAGAGGTTGTGAGATATTATGAAGAGCTGATGAGATCACAAAAAAGACCCCATGACACATCTAGTCTAGGATATACAGAGCACCTATTTGAGGAAGGAGATTCATCAAAGAATGGAGAAAAGAGGACTGAAAAGCCAAAACACAAAAAACCTAAATGTCATCATCATGGAAAACCTAGACATACAAAAACTATCTATAGAATCAAGAATGGTAAGAAAAATCCTAAACCAAAGTTCAATGGACACTATTTTAATTGCCAGAAACAAGAACATCAAGTACTTGAATGCAGGTCAAAGGCAATCAACACATCTATTACAAATAGATTTGAAGGTTATTGCTATGGTTGTTAGAAGTATAGACACAAAGCTTAAAAATGAAGATCTAATGAAAAGTCTAATTGGAAAACCAAAAGGAAAACACACCCATCCAACAAAGGTAACTCCTATAAATGGGATTACAACACATGGTACAATTATTATTACAATGGTAAATATGGACATATTGCAAAAACAATTATTGGGAAACATTTTAGAGGCAAATCTAAGAGTTAGAAGAATGGAAATTTGGTTTGTTATAGTTACATCATAAGATTGGACATGTAATCAAACACTGTAGGGCCCGAGCACCAACACCAGGCAATGAACAAAACAAAGGAAAAGCCAAAGTTGATGTAGAGAAAGAAAGGAAATAGATGAATCAAAACTAGCTATAGTGGAACCAATGAAGTTGAGGTCACCCAATCCAATGGATTAGGTGATCACACTACCTCGAAATAAGCTAAAAATGTATGTAAGGAATTGTATATTTAATTTCTATATCACACACTAGCTCCTAATATAAGATGTGTTCAAGTCCACATTTATTTAAGATAAGACGCATTAGGACAATATTGAGAATAGAACACAAAAAATTCATTTACACCTCTAATATTGAGTATTGTTATTGATATCTATAGTGACCAATTATTTAAATATATACCGAGATTATGTATTGAATGAGTTAAGTGTAACCAAGTTATGGTTTTGATCAAGGTCCTATACAATGATAGAGCCTGTTGTAATGTACCTACCCATGTACAAAGTATTTATTGAGGACTTAATTTTATCATTTTAAGTTACATAGAGGATGTTACAATTCATTTTACACACCTAGTGATTAGAGAGTTGAGAAAGAAATTCAAAGTGATTGACAATAGTGATTTGTGCAAAGAATTGTGAAGATCTAACTTTGTACCATTAGCTACTTTAGTGTAGTGCTAAAGGTATTATTATTGCCAACTTAGAATTTTTTTTCAAGCCCTTACAAATAGACATGGCTGTGAGAAAAAATTTTGAGATGAAGAAGGCATGCAAGAAGATGAAGAATGTTCAATTGGTAAGTAAAGATGCTTGTCCACCTCCAAATTTTTGAGCTATACCAGATATTTTTTTTAAAGGGAGATCCATTAGGAACCTTGTCATCAATTCCACCAAAGGTACTTATGATTCATGATGTAAGGTTATGATTTACATGCAAAATATTTGAAATTGGAAATTATGATTTAAGGGAGTCTTATAATAATTTGTGTGAAAATGGTGTATTGAAGGTTGAGCACAAAATTGTCACTAACAAAGGGCTAGTTCATTCCCTAGATTTTCCTCGTGATTCCAAAATTGAATGGATAAAGCTAGTTTTGAGTAAGACTCATGAAATGCAATTAATATTGGAGAACAAACTAGTAAATATTTCCAAGGAGATCATCCATCAAGTCTTAGGGTACCCTACCCTAGATCAAGTTAAAACCATGTGATGCCAAGCTAGGAACATTATTGAAGAACAAAGAAAGGCCAAGTTGAATGTCTAAGGAATTTCTATTGATGGAATTGTTGATCCTATTATTAAATTTGTCATCTGTCCAATTGTGCAAAAAATCTATCATCCAATCTAACTAAATAGTGTGCCATGTATAGAAATAGACTTGGCATATAAGATTGTGAAGAAGGATCAGAATTACAACTGATCCAGTTAGCATAGAAACTTAGAGCAATTAGGAGTGCTAAAAACACCTCATGTAAGTTAGGATCACTCCTAATGTGGATATTCTTTAATATTCAAAACCCTTTAACTACTTTTGGAGATGTTGTTTGGAGCCAAAACTAGTCTATTACAAATTAAATACATGATTTTATTTAGCAACTAATATCAATTTTAGATAATGCAATGAGTAGTTATTTTAATAAATTTAAGGAAAAGATAAAGAAGAGAAGAAAAATTATTGTATCTCTAGTTGAGCAATATTATGATGAGGTTTGTTCTCCTATTGATATTGATTTGACCTATGGGGTATGTATAGGATCATGGTGTGCCAAGCTATACCCTTAAGTGGTAGTATAAAATCAACAAATAACGTTTATGTTAACTTGATGTGCAACTTCGAATGAGTTATGAAGATTATATTAAAAAGTTTTAAGCATACAATCTATAGAAATTTGAATTTAGTTTCCAAATTACTAGGTCTTATTTTTATGTAGTATTACACAAATTTTAGGACAATAATATGAAGTTAGTGTATGTATAACCATCTTAATCAAAATCAAATAATAATATTTTTTTAGTATTATAGATATAAGATATACACTCATGTCTAGATATACCCACATTTTTGGGTATTTGTATTCCTATAAAATAATTAGCTATGAATTTTCTTCTAAAATATTTTTAGAATAAAAAAGTTCTCATGTTTGACCACCTTAACTAATTCAATGAATAGTCATTTTTTTAAAAAATTGTAGAAGACTAAGCATAGAATGTGATGCATCTTTTGAATTTCAAAAATGTTTTACGGTTTGAAAGTTATAGCTATTTTTCAATCACTATGTCAATCAACACTTTACAACTAACTCCATTAGAAAATAAGTAAAAAATTACTTACTAAACTCCTAATTTGATAGAAATTATATCGATGGAAAAATGAGCATATTATTAAGAAACCATTTGAAATTCATCAAATATGGGTGAAAAAAAATTGTTAACTACATGCTGAAAGTCAAAAAGTTAGAGAAACAGGGTAAAAACATGTTTTGGGATGGTTTTTGGTGTTGGCTATGTAGACTTGGTATCCAAAGCACTACTAGACCTTGTTGAAAACAAGATTTTTTTGATGGAATCTGGAACAAGCATTATATTTTCAATGATGTCAAACTTTCTACTCTTTGGTGAGACCATTGCTTGTTTGGTCTAAATGCTATCATTTGTTTTATTGTTGAAGAGGATTTGTTAAGATGTGATAGCAAGAGTGCCTAGAGGAAAGATTGAGTTATTTGATGTATAAAAGGAGTACTAAGACCAAGTAAGACATGGGTGATGTGATGTATTGTTTATCTACTTGAAGTTGAAGTTGACAGATACACTAGCTAAGTCTAGAAGAACAAAGAAAGAAAAATGAGTCTACTAAGCTTGACTGAGTGATCAATAGGTGCGTAGAAATGTTAGTTCAAGCCAAACTAAAAATTAATTAGTGCCAAGAAAAGTGAAGATGTAGTGTATGCCAAGTGAATTTAGTATGTTTTGAGTAAATTCTAGTGTGTTTCGAGTGAAAATAAAAAGATATTATGTGTTGAGTGAATGTTAGTGGATACCAAGCAACATAGTGTGTGACAAGCATCAGAGGCTAGTTGTTTTCAAGTGCCAACATTATGAGTTAGATGGTTGATTCTTTGAATCTGAGCTGATAAAGTTGATTTCTTGGATTGTGTTTAGCATGTGGAAGATAAGTTTGATTTTTTAGAGGCAAAAAATTCAAGATAATCCATTTTGAGGCAAATTCAAAGAGGATTATAGAAGAAGTTTCTAGAGGGAACATAATGGAAAAAAGGGAAGATTTGATGAATCTAACCTAACCCTAAAATGGATGATTGTTATTTAGTGACAAATTACCTAAATTCCCTTTTATAAGGGGATACAAGGCTTGGAGCAATACTTGGCATCTGCGAGAACCCAAAGATGACAAGGAGTCTAGGGAGTTGCTTTATATGGTTGCCGAATAGGAGGGTCTACAATTACCATGCAAAGCAAGAGGGCTTAAGAGGATAATTGATTCACCTTGGATAACTAATTCACCTCCATCTCAGCTATTCTAAAGTATTCCAACAATTGGTATCAGAGCATTGGTTGCTTGCAAGGAATAGTTTGAAGTTACTATAAGCTAAAGATCAAAATGCCTAAAAGAGAGGTTCCCAAGCTTAACAAGGAGAAATTTCTTTCATGAAATTTTTTGATGAGACTACATCTAGGAGGACATGTAGACTATTTAAAATCCACCATTTCTATTGATCATGTTGACCCTAATGGAGCCCCCACTACTAAAGATTTGAAATAGAAGAAATAGTATAATGAGACAATGTTTGAGATTGCATCTGCCTTAAGCTACACTAAGTTTGATGACATCAAAGGATGTGATTCTACTAAGAAGATGTGGGATTCCATAGAAAAGATCTATGGAGGAGACATAAATGTTCTAAGAGTCAAATCTAAAAGTCTGAGAGGTAGTTTGATTATATGAGAATGGAAGAAGGTGAGGTTATTGTTTAATATTGTACAAGAGCAAAAGAAGTTGTAAATTCTATAAGAGGAGCAACTGGTAAGATTGAATATGAGACTATAATTAGCAAAGTATTGAGAACACTTCTACCTATCTATGCTATTAGAGTCTCCACCATACAAGAGCCAAGATGCACACATGGTAATGATCTAACCCTTGAATGATTGATTGGTAGAATCACTGCCTTTTAACTCTCTATTTTGGATAATTTTAGAATTGAAAATGTTGAATCTTCTTTCAAAGCTAAATTGTCACAAAAAGTTCCTAAAGAGAAGGAAAAGAAAAATAGAAAACAAGTTTTTAGTGATAGTGATACAAATAAAGATGATGTAGAAGATCTCAAAGCATTGTTGGCTAGTAGATTTCATAGAGGCAACATAAAATACAAAGGTAAGTTACCTATCATATGTTTCAATTACAATGAAGTTTTTCATATTATTGCAAGGTGTCCTAAGAAGAAGAACAATATAAGTGGAGACAAATTCCGAGGCAAAAGATATGAGAACAATAAAGATTATAAAGATAAAGGAAAGAAATCCTACTACTTTACTGAAGAGGAATCCAATGAATTTGAGGATCATGATGATGAATTTATCTATGTTGCAGTGAAGGATGATTCTAATTAAGATGAGGCAATTGCACTAGTGTCTTATGTGAACAAGAGTGATAGATGAATTATTGACAATGGCTTTTCTAATCACATGATTGGAGATAAAAGTAAGTTTGATTCCATTGTACATTATGATGGTAATATTGTTCGATTTGGAAGTGATGCACCATATCTGATCAAAGGAAAAGGATCAATAAAATGAATAGATAAGATCATATGTGACAATGCTTATTATGTAGAAGGGCTGAACTATAATATATTAAGTGTGTCAAAACTAAATAGTGTTGGATGTAAGGTTGAATTTGGAAATAGAAAAGTTAAGATATATGATGGTAATGGATAACTAATTCAGAATTGTGATCAAACTAGAGGTAATCTATTCTACCTTGACATGAGTGATGCTACTTGTCTTGTTGTACAATTTTATGATGTATGGCAATGGCACAAAAGACTATTTCATGTAAATTTTGATAATTTGGTCAATATCAACATTACAACATTTGTGGTTAAATCAAGACAACATTTTACAATGACGGTCTAGTTTGTGGTGATTTTTATGTTGTTATTTTTTTGTAATTTCCCCAACATCATTGCAATACCAACATCAAAGTCATAATTGTGGTGTTTTCATAAGTGTCAAAAAAATAAAAAATCACATAAATAATTCCCCATTTGTTTTTATTTTGGAGAGTTTCATGCAAAAGAAGTAGGGGAAGAGCTCTGAATGAAAGAAGGTGGAGAACTGCGTGGAAAAGAATATGGAGAGCTCTGAATGTCATTTCTATGTCTTTTGCTTAGTGCATTTATTTTTTGTACCATTTCTATATGTTTCATTTTCATGTCCTTGCTTCGGTTGTATTCCCTTGTCATCTCTGCAATTTTGGTGTTATGCCCTTTCTCTTCAATTTTGGTCCCATGCCCTTGCTCTACAATTTTGGAATCATTCCCTTGCTCTAAATTTTTTTTCATGTCATTCCCTTGGTCTATGCTTTCATTATCATGTTATGCCCTTGCTCTATTATTTCATTGTCATGCCCTAGCTTTGCAGTTTTTTTCAAGGGCTATGTAAATGTTGCTTTATTTTCCTTCAAAATAGGTATCTCTTTATATCTCCTTCTAAACATGTATATTTAGAGATCTTTTTAAAGGTTCTTATTACATCTTATCACAATAGATAAATTAATCCAATTGCATAAATATTCCAGAATCCAAATAATAGAATAATAAACCTCACTCAACTCATGTTAAGTGACTTACCTCAAGATCTTCCACAAATATAATGCAGACCAAGAAAAATGGGAAGATTTTGTGCTAGAAGAAATTTTAGAAAAACATATCATCATAGATATTTTAAGAAAGAAGCTAGCCATAGCTAGTTAAATGGATCTAGTTACTGATTTGCTGGATTGATTAAAAATTCCTATAGAGTTTTCATTAGATTAGGTACAATACATTGAATAATCAGTTGTTCATAGATAGTAGGATCAATTACAGTTTTCCAAGGTGATAAAATTACATATGCAAGGAATTGAAGAATAACTTCAATTAAGAGTTGAGTGTAAGGAGTTGAAGAAGAAAGTTATGCTTCTATATAAATGCCATAATCATGAGGCTCATTCCCTTGTAGAAGTCTCTGCCACAATGGAATTACCTCTAAACCATGCAAAGCATGTAGAAGTGATTCCCAACCTTGAAACACTCTTATATGTATTTGATATTTGGACTATAAATTGTCAAAGACACTTGCAAGTGATTCCAATGTCATAGTACCTACCTTATTGCTTTCCTAGATTGTATCCAGTAGCTCCCATAATATCCTCTATGTTGTCTACCTATTGTTTCTACCACACAGTCTCTTTCTAAAGCCCATCCTTCTCTTTCTCTTTCTAAAGTCGCTACTTCTCTTTCACTCGCATGCCTTAAATTTTGATTACGAAACTTTAGATTATCTGCCTCTAGCTTATCTAAAATCAACTTCACATTGTGTTTTAACTCTAGCATAGATGCTTGATCATTGATAGGTTTCATTTCAGCATTCAAATTTTCAAGATTTTTCAACACCCTCATTTATGGACTTCTCATGTCAAGCACTTTCTATACTTTTTCAACACCATCTTCAAAGCTAACAGTTCTTCCAGTCTCTTTCTAAAGCCGCTCCTTCTCCTTCTCTTTTTAATGCCACTCCTTATCCTTTTCTCTTGTGCCTTAAAATTTGAATATCAAACATCTAGACATCTAAATCTACTTTATCTAAAATCAACTTCATATTGTGTTTTAACTCTAGCTAGGTGTTTGATCATCGATAGCATTCATTTCAACATTCAAGTTTTGAAGATTGGTTAACACCCTCACTTGTCAATTTCTCATGTCAAGAAATTTTTGTACTATTTCTACACTTTTTGTATATATAAATACATACATGAAAACACCATCTTCACTTTCTTTCTTCTGAGCTAACAATTCTTCAAGTGCATTTTCCTGTAAAACAGTAATTTTGTTGAACAATTGTAAACTCTTAGAAAGTGCATTGTTTTTTCATGTATGTATGCATATATAATGATGAGTAATAATAATTTTTATGTGTATGTCAAAATAATAACTAACATTGCCATTGGATCATATAATAATGAAGTAATCAACCTAGTTAATTAGCAACTACAATTTAAATGTTGTTTCCAATGTCATAGTACCTTCAGATGCATTTTCTTTCTGAAAATTAATTTTGTTGATCAATTGTAAACTCTTAGATAATGCATTGTTGTTTTCATGTATGTATGTATGTAAGTTTGAATATATATATATATATATATATATATATATATATATATATATATATATATATATATGTATGTATGTATGTATGTATGTATGTATGTATGTATGTATGTATGTATGTATGTATGTATGTATGTATGTATGTATGTATGTATGTATGTATGTATGTATGTATGTATGTATGTATACAAATAGATCTTGTGGATTTTGGATTGTAAATAAAAAGAAAAGAAAACATGACATTAATCATTCCCCTTTTTTTTTGATTGATTGTGGAGAGTTGCATGCAAAAGAGGGTAGAAAGCTTTGAATGGGGGTGGAGAGTTGTGAACATTACTGGAGATCAGTGGAGATCTAGGATTTTGTTGCAGTTCCCTTGTGATCTCTATACCCTTGCTCTTGGATTTTCTTCAATGGGAGAAGAGGTACCTATGTAAATGTTCTTTTCTTTTCATTCTAAAAATGTATATCTTGTTCATATATAATAGCTTTGGTCAGATTCAAGGATAACTAATTATGATGAATGCAGACATATATGCATGTATATATGTAAATCAGTTCACTATGTGAATTTCATTACATGCATATAAACACACTTGCATAGTACTTGTGCTAAATTAAATTAATCATTCATGTCCTCAATTTAGAAAAGAAATTATCCTTCCATTTAATCAAATTTATTAATACCAAATTAAGTATGCATAAATTTGCACTTGCAGATTATATTATCTATTGGTGATTGAGTAAAGATCTTGTACATAATATCACCCAAGTAATAATCAAATGCATTCATATTAAGTCATAATAGGATCAAGCAAGGTATCAATTTATGTTACTTCATACTTGTTTTATTGAAATTTTTTTTTAACATACTCAGTAATACTAGAATTGTACAACTACAACTAGTACTCTTGTTTATTTTATTTAATTATATAAATTTAAGACTATTACTTTTCTTAAAATTAGAATATATATTTGTTATCACCAAAACACAAATATAGATATCTAATAGTTATCTTTTTTAATTTCAAGATCCTTCTATTTAACATTAAGAGTTTCCACTACTAGACAGTGGAATAGCCACGATGAGGAGCCACATAGCTCATAGATTTTTGTATGAAATCATATTTTTATTATATTTTTCTGCTTCAAAAATATTATAGGTAAATTTTCTTTTGATTTTCCATATATTTAATAATTTTTCATTTTTCATTTGATGTAATTTTCTATTACTATTACTTTTCTTAAAATTAGACAATATATTTGTTATCACAAAAACACAAATATAGATATCTAATAGTTATCTTTTTTAATTTCAAGATCCTTATATTTAACATGAAGATTTTCCACTACTGGATAGTGGAATAGCCACAATGAGGAGCCACATAGCTCATAGATTTTTCTACGACATCATATTTTTATTATATTTTTGTGCTTCAAAAATATTATATCTAAATGTTCTTTTGATTTTCCATATATTTAATAATTTGTCACTTTTCATTTGAGGTAATTTTCTATTATGAGATAGAGACATCTATCATAATGATGGACATGCCAATTTTGATCATCTCACTTTCAAAGCTGATTCCCTTATCAAATTAATGAAACTACTTGCATCTGACACCCTAATTTTCTCCAACATGCTCGATCAACCATTCACACAATCATTTTCCTCCTACCCCACCATCTAATATTTTATAAGTCTCTCTCCTCTAAAGACCTAATATATAGAGCCATTATCATCATGAGTAGACTCACTCTCCTCAAGTGAATTCAATCGAAACTATTCATATCAAACTAAGTATGTAGAAATTAGTGCATACAAATTATATTATCTCTTGTTGATTAAATAAAAATCAAATACAATTTTCCAAGGTGATGAAATTCCATATGAGTATTTATGTATGTATGTATATATGTATGTATGTGTATATGTATGTATGTATGCATGCATGCATGTATCTATCTATCTCTACATCTCATTGTCACGCTGTTGTGATTAGACATTGGAGGAAATATAAAGAGATACATATTTTGAATGAAAAGAAAAGAACATTTACATAGGTACCTCTTCTACCCTTGAAGAAAATCACAGAGAAAACACTACTACATTTGGGCCCAAACACCACAAATCACACTACCATTGCAATCTAACCCCAAATGTTGTAGTGAGATGTAAAGGGTGCAAAGATCGCAAGGGCACAACATGGAAATGAAATGGTAGAGCAAGGGCAAGGAGATCACAAGGGCATGGAAATGAAATCCTAGATTTCCACTGATCTCTAGTAAGGGAATATCAACGAAATGCAAAGATCATAAGGGCATGGCAACCAAATGCAATGATTACAAGCGTATGACAATGAAATATCCTCCAACATTCAGATCTCTCCACCCCCTTTCTCATGCAGCTATTCAAAATAAAAACAAATGGGAATGATTTATGTCATGTTTTTTTTTTTTTAATAATCTATATCTAAAATCAACTTTACATTGTATTGTAAGTCTTCCATAGGTGTCTAGTCCTTGATAGCTTTCCTTTCAACATTTCAACATTCAATTTTTCATTGATATCTTTCCTCTTCATTATATACTCCACTCCACCCTAAAACCACTTTGTTACTTCATTAAAATTAGGACTTGAATGAAGCCAATGATAAAAAAAAGCCCATATTCCAAAATACATATAATAAAACAATAAAGCTCACTTAACCTATGCTAAGTGACTTATTTTTTTTTATATCTAAAATCAAATTTACATTGTATTTTAACTCTACCATAGGTGTTTAATCCTCAATAGCTTTTATTTCAACATTTCTACATTCAAATTTTCAAGTTTCATCTTCATTATATAGTCCATTCCACCCTAAAACCACTTTGTTACTTCATTAGAATCAATATTTGAACAAAGCCAACGATAAAACAAAGCCCATATTCCAAAATACAAATAATGAAATGATAAAACTCACTCAAGCCATGCTAAGTGACTTAACTCTTGATCCTGCACAAGAATAATGTAGACTAGTAAAAATGGGCAAAGTTCACAAGACATTTTAGAGAAACATATCATAATAGATATTTTTAGAAAGAAACAATCCATAACCTAGTTAAATTGGTCTAGTTTTTGATTAGGTAGGTTAATTACAAATTCCTATAGAATTATCCTTAGATTAGGTACAATAAAATTAACAATCAACTATTCCTATCTAGTGAGATCAAACACAATTTTCCAAGGTGATAAAATTGCATATGCAATTGTATGTATGTATGTATGTATGAAAATATTTATATATATGTATGTATGTATATGTATGTGTGTGTATATATAAAGAGATCTTCTGGATTGGGGAGATTAGTGGAGATCTACGATTTTCTTGACATGCCCTTTTGATCACTTCATTTCATTTCGTGACCTTGTGATCTCTGCATCTTCTTGCCATGCCCTTGTGATCTATGTATATGTATGTATGTATATATACATATGTATATGCATATATATTTACACACACACATATGTATATGTATATATGTGTACATATGTGTATATGTATGTATATAAATAGAGAGATCTTGGCACAATAGAAAAAAAAAAACTCACTCAACAAGTATCATGGCCACGTGTATTATCACCAATAGTTTGAGTAATGTCCCTTAGATCCCAAGAATTTTTAGCATAGGTTAAAGGTAGTAACTCCTTACACACAACTCTTCACTAAAGTTATTGTCACTGCCATAATGACATTATGCTCTAAACCATGCAAATTACCTCTAAACCACATTGAAATTATATCTAATCATGAAAAATTACCTCTAAAGCATAATGACATTACCTTTAAACATGACATTACCTAGTGTACATGGCTATTGAAATAGAAAGGTAAAACTCTACATTTCAACATTAACTTGACTAGTCCATCTAGACCAATTGATTATTATAAAAAGATTTTAAACATAACTATATAAGGAGTGAGTTAGGACATATATCCGTTAACCTTACATTAAATGTAAACTAGAACACAAAGGTTGCAATAGGGTATTAAAGTATTGTAATTATAGAAAAGCATCTGATTCGCTCGGGTGGGTGTATGATGGCAAAGAGGTATATTAGGTGAGTAAAATCTCACCAGTGGTTATAGGAATACAACTACATCAAAATAATTAGAATCTAGAACTACATATTCATTAGAGTGAGTAGTTCAATGGTCTTGATCCCATTGCTACAAGTATATGGGCATCCTGGTAGGTGGAGTATGCCTCCAATGTCCAAACACCTTGGACATAGTTAGGTAGCTGAACTTGCACCTTCTACAATATTTCATTTCCATTATTTGTGCCCTCTGAATCAAAAGTATATAACTTTATTACTTGTAACTATAATTTTCAAATAGTACAAACCATAATAGTTTCTTATATACATCTTTTTCAAGTTTGATATTTCTCTTTTTCCTAACTCACATCCCAAGAATAATTTTTCAAAACACATACTAACTAGTACTCTACAAGCTTACTCATAAATTTTTTAATGTAAGATCTTTTCATTGACAAATCCTTAAGTTATTGTTGTCATCCTTAGATTTGAATTATCACTCTTAGATCTTCTACAGTACTATTCTATCAGTAAAGGCATTGGTTAAAATCTAAAAGAATCACCTTCTATATGGTTAATGGTGTTGTCATGAATTTTTGGTGTTTTTGTTGCCATCATTAGATTTGAATAATGTTTCTCTCATTATCTTCTGCAGTACTATTTTTTTAGTAAAGGCATTGGTTAAAATTGAAAGAATCCTATTGTATATGGTCAATGATGTTCTCATGAATTTTTATTGCTATTTCTACGGTCCTTAGATTTTGAATAATCTTTCTCTCAAATCTTCTGCAGTATTCTATAAATACTACTCGGACTGACAACATATTGTCACATTTTTTTCTATATCGAGTATACTTCCTCCATTTTTTGTGCCAAGGATGTATTCGACATTCTCCTTTTCTATTTATTTGGGACTCTATTTTTATTATTATCTCAAATCAAATGGAATTCTTGGAAATTTAGTGTTGGTATTCGCATGTTGTAGTGGTGGAGGAGGTGTCAGAAGCTCAAGTGGCTAATATCTTCAAGTAGGCCAATGAGAAGGAGAAGGATATGATCATTATGTTCCTGGGAGTAGATTATTGGTTTGATGGTCATGTTCATGATGATAGGGTGGTCTTTGACTTATTCTATCCTATAATACAAATTTTGGGCCATCTTATTTCTACATATGATATGGCTAGGAGGATGATTGTTGAAAATCTCTATTTGGGAGGTGATGAATGCTCTAGATGTGATAGATACAAAGTTAGATGGGGGGGGGGGGGGGTCTTCTACATTTTTTTTATTGAAGTTGAGGGAAAGAAGAAAAAGGTTAAGAAAACTTGGTCACTTTTCAAATTTGGGGATGCAAAAGAATATGATTTGAGTAAGTTTAAAACATTTTACCAGGGAAATTATGATCTTTTCCCAGCTAGAGTCTTTGCTAGGTTGATTTCAGTTAGCAACGGGATTGAGTACCTAGTTCATTAAGTTGACAAGTTTGGTCTATTGGGATGATATGTAATATAGGAGTGTTAGCTCCTTGATACTATGTATTTTCATTCTTAAGAAATTCAAAGGGTACTACCCCCTAGGTAGAGCTTACTAATTAATTTTTTATTACAATACAAGTGATTACTGTGGAAAGAAATGATGACATTCTAGTTTTAAAACTATGGCTTGAAACTAGATCCTACAAGTTCACATACATTCTTAAGTAGAAATTTGTGAGCACTAGGTGTGTGAAGGCTCCATGCAAAAAGATGTAGAAGCAAAAAAGGTCATAATGAAAATTTTCAATGACATGTTTTCCAAGAGCATACAAAAGTTCCTCAAGGTGATTTGGCATCTAAATTTTCATGTTCGCCAACACTGCTCATCTTTCTCCATATACTATACAAATAAAAAATGTTGCCTTCAACATTGTAACCATATGATAAATGGGAATAACACATGCCTATTGAGCTATCATTATGCATGATGCTGAACGAAAAGAATTCTTGTGAATTCCTCTATTGAAAAGCTAATCTTTTGAATCAACTCCAAGGTTTTGCATTTGTCTTGTAACATACAAAAATCTGCTCAGTTGAAGATAAATGTGATTGTTCATGAGGAGGCCTTTGCTGGTTAATTTTTTTATCTCAAAAAATAGGTAGAATCTACACATTGCTTCAAAATAACACACAAAAAATCTATGTTTTTATATTTTTCTATTTTAAATGAATGCAATCTACAATGCAACTAATAATTTGATGATTTTTTTCACAAGCTAGATACATCAGAAGAATTTGTAAAACTATAAAAAACACTAGAATTAATGAATCACACAAACATAAACAATGCAATAAACCTATGGCTCCATAACAATCTCAAGAAGAAAATTCATAAAATAGTCGCACATTCAGGCAAGAATTACTACACTCCAAATGTGAGCACCAAAAGCATAATTTTATTGCATAATAATGATGGCCCTGATTACATATTACAATGGGGTATTTATAAGAAATAATCTCCTTAATTTGTGTTGAGAGTGAGAGATATTCTTCATGTAATAAAATTCTTTTAATCAATAAAACAAACAAATTATATACAATCTAACAATTGAATTAGTGTTGAGTAGGACTCCATCTATATTTTATTCATTAATTGGATGTATGAGCCTTTACATGTTAGAAAAAAATAAATTATGAGAGAGAGAAGAATGAGGAAACCTTCAGTCAAAGTAGGAGTGTCTCGAGGTGCCAAAATTGGAAGCTAGTCTTTTATTGGGTGTTTGTCAGAGTTAGACTACCATCAAAATGCGTTTCTGATGTGCTATTTTTGGAATTGGTAGTTAATTATCAGTGCACCTCTAAAATTGTGGACCTAAAAAATTTTCAACCTACAAATTTGTGGAGCTATGGAGCTGCAAACCTTAATAGGGTCAAAATCTCAAAAGTTTACTAAATGTCAAAATTGAAATTCTGGCATCTAGGTTTTGTTCTTCTTCATCCCAAAGCTATGTTTTGATGTTTGACCTTGACTTTCTCTATAATCTAAATAATTTTGGCCGCATCTGATAAATCTAAAGCCTCTTATTTATCTTTAACCTTTTGTCTATAATTATCTACCTCAATTTGGGTGTTAGCAAAATCCCTAAGTTTGGTATCCAACTCTAACAAGGCTTCTTCAGTCTTGAAGGCTTGATAAGTATCTTCGTCACTAGATGCTTCCTCAAAATTCTTCTTAAACTTTTCTACTTCTACCTCAATAAGAAAAAATTTCTCTCATTCTTCATCTTAAAAAATATCTAAGGATGAATTTCTATAATGTCTCTCTACTTCCAAAACTTGCTCTTGGTCTCAGTCCCTGAGCCGATGAATCTGCTCATGTAATTTTTCCATTACTTTATTGCTATCCACTATTTTATCTATCCATTCATCAATCATATCTAATTCTTCTCCCATTTATAAATCAATCAAAACTTCGTACCTTTTCCCTTTTATGGCCTATAGAGTTTGTAAATCCTTACTCTAAGCTCTTACTTCATCCATAATATTGAAGTCCTACTTCAAAATTGTTATGATTTTATTCACATTTTCTTGTGTAGTGTGTAGTAACTTCAAATTCTTTGTGATTATCAGAACACATTTCTCCTCAAAAATTTCCTACCATTGCTAATAGGCTTTCAAAAATAGATCAAGTTGTACACCTGCCCCTTCTCTGAGTATGGTATTCAAAGTTTTCTCACTCAAGATCCAGAGGACAAACTACTTCAGCTAAATATCCCTTTAGGATCTCAACCTACCTTCAAAGTGTTTGGAGTTTGGCCTCATCTTGCTCCATGTTCTTGAGAACCACTTTGACTCCCATGGTCAACATTAATCAGGCTAAATCTCATGTAGGCCTTTACAAAATAACCTCTTTAATTTTGTAGTCTAGAGGACCAAGGCTCTCCACATTTGTGTCTTTGAGGGGAATGACCACTTGTGCAAATAATTCTTTGTTCTATGTGCTGGTAACAAATGCGATTAGTGTTGCCTCACATAAAGGGGACTCATGTTTATTCAAAATCTTTGCAAAATAAAAAAAATTTTCCTCTAAAGCATGGAATTGAGGCTTAGTACTCCTCATTGTTTCCTTTCGAATCCATCTTGGGATGTGCTCAGCTAAAAACCTAACTCTTGAGGATGAAGGGGTCTATTCTGCTACCTCCTTTCCATTATCACTTCTCCTTGGATTTGTTTCCTGTTGTGAGGGCTCTCCTTTTATGGTCTCAGTCTTAGTGGACCTTGCAACTTGCACCTCAATATCTTGGATAGGCAGTTAAGAATAATCCACCACTTGTCCCTACTTTGACACATCATTGGTCACCTTTTTATTTTGGTTCCTCCTCCTATGATAGTTCCTTCTAAAACTATTCTTCTTCTCAACTTCTAGGTGGAGGAGTAGCCAAGCCCTTATCTACCACCATGACTTGTGGTGGAGATGGGGGAGTAAGATCAAGACCTTATGAATCTAGCAATATCTATGTCCATTCTTTTTGTTAAGGTTCACCTATAGGAGTGTCCCTGATCTTATCCCTAATTAACTCTATACCCATGGACATAAAACCAAAATTTGACATTGTGAAAACGTCATTGCCCTCTTCACTCTGCTCATGCACCCACTATTTTACTTCACCTTTTGAAGATAAGAGTTCTAATGCTTTCATTTGGGTGGATAGTGAGGTACTCGTGGCACTCTTTCTCCTTTGTAGCTCCATGGATCTAGCTAGCTAAGTTCTTCCCTATAGAGGTATTTTTTCCTCTTCCTCTTCTTCTTCTTCTTCCTCCTCCTCTTCATCTCCCTCTTAAATGGTTTTAGGAATAGATGGTAAAGACACCAATCTTCTGGTGATCCTTTGCCTCTTTTTCATCTTGATCTTAGTCTTCTTCTTTTTTTTCTTAGGGACAGAAGGAGATGCTGGCTCTTCTTGCAAAGGAGGAATGGAAACTTGTGGAACCTCTTTGTCTTCTGATTGGTTGGGCACAACAGGAGGTAGTTAAGGGTCATCCTAAACTTGTGCAGCTCCAGTATCCTCAGATCCATGTATGCTCTCTTCTTGCTACTGGGGAGGTTCCTATTCTTCAGCTTGTTCTATTTGAATCCTTTAAGGGGAGGTCCTCTTCCTTTTGTTCTTTACCTTCCTCTGTAGAAGGTGATAGTATCCAACTAGATGATCAAGCTAGTATACTATCTTTGGCCTGATAGGAGACTAGGCTGCAAAAGTAGGAATTGTTACTTTCTTCCCTTTACCTCCTTCTGGGTGGGCATGTGTGTGGAAGATCACTATGCCAGGTATTGGATCAAGTGGAAAAGGCTTCTTGATCCAATCCTTTTTTATTCTGACAACATACCTCACCCAATGATTAATATCATCTACCTCCTCCCTATCAACCTCAGCATTCATAATAGGTCTTTCTTCTATTTTTTCTAGGTTGAATAGGGGGTCCAGTAGCTCCTTTGAATCCTGTTATCTTATCTCTTTAGGAATGTTCAACTGGAGAGCATTCTCTGCTAGATACAAGTCATTCTACAATAATCCCTTATGTGAACATCATATTCATTTTTTGTGTTCATCTAGTGATCTTCAACAACATCTTCATGGTGGAACTCCTTTCCTACCAGACTCTCTACTCTCTTGGTATTATCAAAATAGGGCCATGGAGAGTTGTATTCCTCAAGGGGATAATTTTCCCACTCCCACTCAAAGGATGGAATATCTTATTTTTGTTTCACCTGGTATGGTCCTATAACCAAAGGCCATGCCTAGCAAGATCTTTATTTTCTTTTCACCTTCTCGTATGTAGCTTCAGTCTGTCATGCAATCTCCAATAATATCAATTTGTCACTTGGATATCTCAAGAGCTTCTTAGGGTTGATAGATTTCCACAGATATGTGAATGTCTTAAATTGGATGAAGTAGGCCCCAAGAGCTATTATTTGTGCTTTTGCTTCATTGAATAACCTCTTTCAATAATATCTCTTGATGACTTAGATGATCACAAAAATGAATGTGTCATTCAAGATTTTGTATTCCTTGCTTTGTGTTGAGAGCTTCTTCCTCACTAGTTGAGGGTAGAAAATGTAAGGCAAGGCATTAGGATCCTTCATAAGGCCTTTCCTGTAAAAAAAAATGGGGTAGTTTGTCGCCCTTGCTACAAGTAGGTATACCATGTAAGAAGTCATATATAACTTCTTCTTGTCTTTAACTGCCCTCAATTTCTCAAACAAGTTTTCTCTTAGTGTGGTAGCCCAGTCCAATGGTATATTTTCTACCTTGATTGTCTTAATAAAGTTAATCATGAAAGTGCTGGGGTGACCTATTGCAGGTAAACCCATGAATCTACTTAAGAGAATGATGGAATAGCCAATATCCTCCTTCGTGTATCCACAAGTCATGTCCACTTTTCCTATTATCCTTCCTTAAGGAGGCTTCTCAATGAGGTAAAAGGATTTTATAATGTCTATCACCTCCTTCTGGTGCTCCCTATACCATCTCTCTACTACTTCGTATGCGAGTCTAATAAATTGATCTACCCTTGGGAGATGGAAGAGACTCTCAATGTTGTCAGGCCATAGGTACAACACAACCTCTCTAATGACACTTTCATCCACTCTCTCTTCAGAAACAAAATGGTTCACCAATGTCATGATTAGTTTTGCTGATTGTACTAATATGGGATGTGAAGCTATGTTTACCAACTCAAAATGAATCAATGAGGATACTAGTGCAGATCTCTCCATTGGTTTGTTGTAGATTCTAAGGAATTCTCTTGAATATGTGTGCCCCAAGTTAGTTTCTCTAATTTTTGCATGATCATCCTGGAACCTTGATTTTGATGGTATGCCTTGAAAATTGAATATGATGGGCTTGAGTGCCATTTTCTCTCCAGATGTGGATGCCATTTAATCTCTTGCACGTCATGAGAAAAAGCATTTATTAGCTCAAAAATAAAAACTAATTGTAAAAGAAAACATTTAATTCATTTCTAATTAAGTGTTGATGAAAAAATGCATCTTCTTATTTTTATTTTATATTTAATTTTTAAATTTTTTTGTATATTTTTTTTGTGGTGCATGTAGTGGCTTGTGGTGGTGTGTGGCAGATGCATAGCGTGTGACACCATGTTACCAAGGCTGTGCGACACATGACATAGTGGGTGCACGGTGCCATGTTTCCAATGATGCACAATGCATGACATGGTGAGGATGCAGTGTCATGCTTACAAGGGCATGTAGCGTATGACATGGTGGGTGCGTGACACCAGGAAAAAATGGTCACGAAACACCATGTTTTGGAGGGCATGTGGCACCATGAGAAAATGGGCATGCAATACCATGAAAAAATGGGCACATGGCACCGTGTTTTAGAGGCCATGTGGCACCATGAGAAAATGAGCCTAGGGATGAAAAAAACTTAAATGCACCTCTTTCAACATGCACAGTGATGCAAGACTCAAATGGGATATCGAAGAAAGTGGTGAAGTTTGGAGGGGGGTTTGGGGTTTTATAACCCTCGCCCACCTACAAGGTGTGCCACGTGCCCATGCATGGGTGTATAGGTGCATGATGTGCACCTTATGGGTGGAACACATGGTGCACCCCTTAATGTGATGCACAAACTCTTTTTTAAATTTTTTTTAATTTTATATTTTTTATATCTTTTTTAATTTTCCAATTTTTTGTCTTTTCAATTTTTTTAATTTTTGTTGGTCTTCTACACTTTTGACTCCTAAATTTTTTTTGAATCCCGAATGGTTAATTTGAGGTCTCAAAAAGAGGGGGCCCCATTCCTAGTAAGAAATGGGGTGTGTGTGTTTGGGACCACAAGAAATAGCCCCAAAAAAAGAAAGAAATGACCAAGTCATTTCTTCATCAACAAACATCCTTTCAACATGTGTCAAACACCAACCAAACTTAGAACACCTCGAGCATATTTTGGACAACTTTGCAATCAAAACTTCAGAATTCAAAACCTTAAATCTTAGTGTGTGATTTGTGTGTTCATTCCCTTCGATGTCTTAGGATGTAGTCAATCAAAGTTTTTCAAAAACTTAGAAAAAGTCTTCCACTCCTCCTGGCTCATTCATTCAGAATCTTTACAAAGGCTATTCATCAATCATTTTCTTGACTAGATGAGAGAATCAATTCGAGGACTCTTGGTGGGTTGCTACATTCTTTTAACTTTCTGGAAATTTTGAATAATTACTCCATTTAGTTCATAATGTTACTTTTTGATGAAGCAATGTTTTAAATGTAAGATACTTTGTTTTGAAAACATATCCTTTTGCCATTCTAGATCCTTAGAATCCTTTTAGTCTTAACACCATATTTTTCTTTCATTTTCTTTCTCTCTGTTTTTTTTTCCTTAAAAAAAAAAACATCTTCTGTATCCTGACTACGCTTAGACTGTGTAATTAGGACATCGGTGTCATTTCTTGGATTTGACTTTTGTGAATGTCCCTTGCGTTCCTCTTTTAGAACTTTTTAGAAACTCTCACACCAAACAATGATCTTTGCAACCTTTCAAAAAGACCCCTCCTATTTGAACCAATTGGAGTTTTGATTGTCCCTTGTCATCTTTGACTTTAATTTGACAACACCTAAAACAATCAAATTCTTGAAATTTGCAAAGTTTTGTGAAATTGTTGGTCTAGAATCCTATTTTTTAGACTAAAAATCCCCAATTTTTGCAAGGACCATCCATCGCTCAGTTGCTATAACACACATAGTCATCCAAATGTTTTGAGAAAGAAACACCTCTTCCTAAAATTGGAACCAAAGAGTGGTTAGTAAAATTTTGTGAGAAAATCTCAAGCACAACTTACCAACCAAGACTGACACAACTTTGAAAACAAAAACACACAACTAAAAGAAAATATGCAACATGAAAGAAAAACACACTTTAGGAATAAAAATCTAAACTAAATGCACCAATAAAATCTAACTAATTTTTTTTTGTCTTTTAAGCTTCAAAATAAAGCTTCAAAAACTGCCCATTTATAGGAAAGGGAAGAAATTCCCCCTGTAAGGAACTAAGCCTAAAACTATTTTCTCTAAGAATTTTTGTGATCTGATTAGGGTCCATCCACAAGCGTTGAAACTTGTTATGGATGCTTAGCTTTTCTTTTGCCTTATCCTAGAGTATACCAAGTTCAAAAATCCTGAATGATTTTATTGTGGCCCTCTTGTCAAACCATGTTTTCACAATAGCTTGATGTTTATCCATGTACTCCATTGCAGCTATCATTTTCTCATTGATCTCTAAAAGATTCATTAATCTAATTTGTACCTTGTCAACATCTTCAACATACCCACTCATGAATTTCAAAATAGGAATTCTGAGGTTAAGTGGGAACACTAGTTCTTGTCCATAGATAAGAAAATATGGAGAAGTCCCCAAAGCATTTTTGACTCTAACTCGATCTTTCCATAAGGCATATTTGAGTTGTGTATTCCAATCCCTAGGGTTCTCCTTCAACAATCATCTTATTACTATGATTATGTTCTTGTTTGTATATTCTGCTACCCCATTTCCTTGAGGGTAATAATTTTAACGGGACTTGATAATGACTTTATTTTCAAATGCCCATTGATTCAAGAATGTAGATGCAAAAGGAGACCCATTATCACATACAAGGATGAATGACATCCTAAATCTAGTAACAATGTGTTCTTCCAAAAAGTGTGTTACCACCTTAGTAGTGCAATTTCTGAATGATTTTTCTTCTATCCATCGTGTAGACTAATTCATAGATATGAGAATAAATATGTGTCTAATTGATGATTGTGGATTGATGGGACCAATAAAATATACCCCCCACTTTACGAAGGGTCACACCTCGTACACCTGTTGTAATGGAATTTTTGGGTGCCTCTCTCTATTAGCAATAGTTTGATAGATATGGCAAGAATGCACATTTTCAAAAGTGTCTTTGAATATCGAGGCCAAAAGTAACCTGATCTTAAAATCATGTGAGTAGTTGCTTTCGCTGAACAATGTCGTGTACCATACTTGTCATGAAAATTTTTGAGGACTTCCTTTGCTTCTTCACATCCTAAGCATTTCAAATAAATTCTTTCATAATTATTTTTATATAACTTGTTATCTCATAACATGTAGGACTAGCATTTCATTTCTAGTCCCCTACACTATGAACTATTCATCCATCTGGGACACTAGTTCTATAGAAGATAATAAACAATGTCTTGATACCAAATGTCTATCACCACAACTTGATTAATATCCACTTGTCATACAACCATTTTATTTTGATCAATCTCATTTGTATCATTATCAAAATTGAATTCCTTTTCATCTCTATCCTAGTTATTAGTTATCATCATTGATAAACCCTGACCTCTAACTAATTTCATAGGCTAAATGTCTAGATCAAATTCTTGGAGTATGGCCATCCATTTCCCTTATCTTTCACCAAGATTATTTTGCATCAAAAGTGTCTTAATTGTTGGATCAGGTACAAATGTGTACACCTTACTTCTTAGGATGTAATGATGGAATTTCTTTACTGCTTTGAGAAATGTGAAGGATCATTTATCAAGGTTGGAATATTTCAACTCGACATCTTTAGGGGGTAACTCATAAAAGCAATTGGCCTTTCATCCTCATTCTCCTTTTTCTGGGTCAAGATTTTGGTGCAAGACTATTCTGAAGTGAAGGAATATGTCTTGAAAGGTAGTTGATAACCAAGAATTACTAGCACTAGGGCCATGGAAATGGCTACCTTGATATCTTCAAATGATTTCTTAGTCTCTAGCGACCATTTTGTTTTAGCTCCATTTTTGAGTAAATCATTAAGGGGAAGAACTATCTCTGTAAATCTACTTATGAATTTTAACACAAAATTTATCTTCCCAAAGAAAGACTTTAGTTCTTTCCAGCTATGAGGAGACAGTAATTTTAGAATAGCTTCAATTTTTTTAGGGTCAATCGAGATTCTTTTTTTAGAAATGACATTTTCTAGAAACTTCCCTTTAGTAACATTGAATGAACATTTCTTGGGATTAAGAGATATGCCATATTTATAACATCTATTGAACACCTATCATAGATCAGCAATGTGGGTACTTTGATCTTCGGGAAAGATAGTCAAATCATCCATGTAAATGACTATACATTTATTAATAAATCCTTTGAAAGTTTCATCCATTACTCACTGAAACATAGCTCTTGCATTAATCAATCCAAAATGGATTCTTTTGTAGGCAAAAGTTTCCCATTTTGTCATGAAAGTTGTTTTCAGTCGATCTTATTCATTAACCATCACCTGATTGTACCTGAAGTATCTATCTAAAAAAGACATCATCTTTGACCCATTCACAATCTACAACACTTCATCTAGCGATGGTAAAGGATAATTGTCCTTTTAAGATGCTAAATTTAGGTTATGAAAATTGATGTAGAGATGGATTTCTCTAGCCTTCTTTTGTATGGGAACTAGATTAGCCACCCAAGTAGAATGGTAAATAGGGCATATGATCTTTGCATCTAGTAACTTGTTAACTTCCTTCATTATCAATAGTTTAATGATATGATTTACAGGTCTTTTTCTTTTTTGGAATGGTTTGGCTCCTAGCTTCAATGAGATGTTATACATAATAATCTTAGGATCATATGTTTTTAGTTCTTCATAACTCCAAGAAGTAACATCCTTATACTCAGTAAGTAATTTAAGCATATCTTCCTTTTCTTTGGAGTTGCACACTTTTCCTATCTATACCATTTTTTGTTCCTCATTAGTACCTAATTTGTATGAGTCACATTCTTTGATTTCCTTCTCTTGGGTTGTCCTTCTATTGAGTGTTGATTCATCACAATCAAATATATGTTCTAACTCAACCATTCCCTTTGGGATAGCATTGGTCTTCAAATTAAGAATCCCATCCTCATCTTTGAGCTTATCATTTTTAGGTTTGTTATCTAGTGTATCATCAATATCTTGTCCCTCAAAATGGTGACTATACATAATAAACTCAAGTATATGTTGATCATCTTGAAAAAATTGAAATTTTGTGATATTATTAGGAATAGATGGAATATCAACAAATTCTACTAAAAATAATTTCAACCTAGTTCTTTCAACTAGTTGCAATGTGCTTTCCAAAATGGCGATAGCATCAGCTACATGTTTTTCCTTCTTGGAATAGATTTTATGTTCAAGGCTTCAAAATCATCCAATAAATCCTAGACTCTCTTTTTGTAAGCAAGTTTGACTAGTTGAGAATCTCCTTTGATTATGATAGCTTTGACCCCTTTGTCAAGTGCAATTAAAAGTCCTCAAATCAATGCCTTGTATTTTGTAGCATTGTTAGTGCATCTAAACTACAATCGATATGTGGCATGGAATGACTTACCTTTTGGGTTGACCAATTCAATACTTGCACCAGCTCCTAATTTGCATCTAGAACCATCAAAGTGAAGTGTCCAAATTTGATCTCCCTTGGGTTTTCAAACTTTATGCTTGTTTTTTCATAACTTCTCTTTTAGTTGAGTGTTGAAAGACTGTCTCTTAGGAATTCATTGCAACTTTCCTGTTGTAGGACTTGATGGTACTCCATTATGGATTTCTGATAGAGGGAGTGCATGTTTTTCTTATTTGTTATGAATTTTCCCTATCAGCTCTTTAATTTCTTCAACATTAGGTGGAGGTTGAATAACCACTGAAGTCCATCCCTAACCTTTTATGTATCACCTTCATCTTTGAATTTTAATCACTCCAGGTTGAGGAGAAGACAAACCTCTACCATTCGAAGAAGTATTGCTATATGATGCATTTAGATCTTTAGTTTCTTCTTAAATATTTTCAAGTGTGCTAGATGTATTTGTGTGACTTTGGCTCTCTGTTTGTTTAATTTTTGGTTCGTTAACCTTTTTACCTCCCACCATTTGTGTCAATACTTTAACAATTGCTTATTGGCATGATGAATATGCAAACTTTGAATGACTCACTTTATGTAATCAGAAAAATCCTGGAAGGAGGATAATATTAAGGTCTGCTTCTTCTCCTAGACATTGTAGGTTATCCATCATATGATCTATGGATTGCATCACAACTTCATCTTTTGAGGCTAAAAATATGGGGTCCATATCTTGATCATCTGGTTTCATGGTTAAAGTTGTGCTGAAAACTATCACCTTATAGGAATCTAAATCTGTTTGTAAAAAGGCTACTTCATTTGGGGCATTATACTCTATAACAATGTTTTTTAACTTTGGCTCCACATCTATTTTGATTTGATTGTTGAGACCTTTCCATGCCAACAAAAATTGAGTGAAATCTGTGGAAAACCATGCCCTTAGACACTTTGTCTATTCTCTATTGAAAAGCAACCTGTATGTTTCAAAGATATCAACTACATGTATGTCAATAACATCGAGAATCCATAAGTCAACTGTTAGCTATCTCCTTACATCCTTCAATAATCCTATGAATTTTACCTCTATTTTATCCAACTGTATTACTATTCAATTGGAAGGTTGAGGAGTGACTCCTAACTTATATGCTATCGATAATGGTATGACATTACATAAAGCTCCTAAATCAATTAGGAAATTTTGAAGATTCTTCCAATATATCCTAGTGCTAAGCAAAAATGGGGGAACCTCTATTTTGTCTTTAAACATAGTGGGTAATGCCTCTGTAGCATTAACTTGTTGCGAGACCGTCTTTTGAGAGGTAGTATTAGCCTTGTAAGGAGTCCTTGTATGATTCGAAGTCTTTATGAGTTCCTCTCGTTGTTCTGGACAATTTTGTAACATATCAGAAATAGACATATTGGCCTTAGTTCATTTCAAATCCTCCACTGCATTGTATTTTTCAGTAGACCAAGAAGGGTTTTTCAATATTGTTGGTACATTCGCTTGGTTCTGATTTTTCTATCTTGCAGGTATTGGTTTAACTGGTGCTGGATTGTTGCTCGCCCTAGGATTTGGTGGAGTTGGTTGTAGTCTCAGGGGAATTTTTTCTATTAGAGGATCTTTTCTACTTATGAGATTGTATGTATTCCTATTGTCATTGTGGAAAGTGAACATCTCCTCATGTTGAATATCTAGTTCTTGGCTAAATGGAAATGAGAACTCCTCACTTGTTGATTGTTTGACTTATACATTTTGTGAGGAATTGTAGGACTCCAATAGCATGGCATCAAATTGTAAAAGGGAAGTATTGTCATTTACCTATGAGCTTTGATTTACCTCTTGATTGCCATTATATTATGAACCATCATTGTTAGGCACATTTTCACTATCATCATATTGATTGATATCTACATATTGAATGTTGTTGCTTTTGTCAACAAGAGTGCTTCCATTATTTGGATGGGTGTTCCATTTTCAATTCTACCTTTAGAAGCCATTATTATGGTTAGGAGGGTTGAGATTATTCTCTCCACTATTTTTCCTGTATTGTTGTTGTTATTGTTCCCGTTGAAGTTCCTATTATAACTTTGAGCAAGATTGTTGTTGTAGGGAGGAACATTATTTCTTTGAAAGCTATTACTTTTTCCTTATAACAATCTAAGTCATGTCAACTCATTGCTCATTTGCAACATAGTCCTTTTAATTTGGTCAAATTCAAATATGAGGCTATTGTCTAGTTCTACATGAACTGTCACCTTCTTTTCAAAGAAAGTAGTTTTTGGAAGTTCATACCATGGATATGACAGTGTGGGGTTTAATGGAGCACATGCCTACTGTAATGGAATTAGATTCATTGGTATGAATTGGCTAGGCACCAGGGGTGCTCCAACAAGGTATGGTAGTATTGTAGTAACAACTTGCACTAGAAGCATCATTCCCCCTCCATTAGGATTGGCTTCTTTTGTGAATGTGATCACTTCTATAAAGACCTTTTTCTAATGTATCAATTTTAATTGGAGGAAGTCTTCTCAGAAAGGTAGCAGTAGGATGATCCATAGCATTTAGATAAATCTAAATGGCTGCTTCAACTGGTATAGTTTATTTTGTTTCCAATTTGTGAGATTCCATGTGAAAATCATGATTGAAATGTGAAACTATCTCAGTCGAGTCCCTTTTTATTGATATTAATTATTGATATATCATAGCTAGGTTGATTAAATTTCTCCATTACATCTAGGTGGCAAATTGACATACTAATTGTAGGCAACTTCTTCCAAAGAGTATGGGAATAAATGAAGAACCACATCTTCATGGGAAATCTGCTTTCGGTTGCAAATTTCTTTGAACACTTTAATGTAATCTTTGGCAGTTCATGTTTCCCCATAAATGAACCTTGGGCCAAACTTTTTAGGATTCTTGGGGAGTTCATGAAGTGCACCTTGCAAGTTAATGGGTGATTCTACAACATTTGCAAAAAAGGCCATTATAGGATTTGGTGGACCTAAAAGTGGTTAGAATGGTGGTTAGGCTACTCAAGTTTTTAGAGGTCCACTTGGTGGTTGAAGTGTTGGTAGAGTAGAAGAAGATGATGAAATTTTGAATGGTAGTGATTAGACTCAGGGAATTCATTTGTTACTACGTGATTTGTGAAAGTGGGTGAGCCCAAGAAACTTGTGTTCACTTGGTGAGAATCTCAATGCTCATTGAAATGGGGATTCTGGATCAAAACCCTCTAGTTTGTATCAATTCTAAAAAAAGAACACCTTTGTAGAAGCACACTCTCTCATAAATTAGGCACACCATAGAGTTTTGCGTACCTACGCATCTATATAGGTACAGACCTATGGACCAGTGCACCTATGCACTTGCACATAGATTATTGCAAAAGTGTAGAATTTTGAAACTCTAGCAAATTTTTCTTCTTTTTCGAGAATAAAAAAAGTGTGGCCCTCCTTCTAGCACCACTTCTATTGAGTTGTCATTATGCACAATGCTAAATGACAAGATTTCTTATGAATTCCTCTCTTGAAAAGCTAATCTTTTGAATCAACTCCAAGGTTCCATATTTGTCTTGTGATGTACCAAAATCCACTCAGTTGAAGATAAATGTGATTGTTCATGAGGAGGCCTTTGCTGGTTGATTTTTTGATCTTAGAAAATAAGTAGAATCTGCACACTGCTTCAAAATAAAACACAAAAGATCTATGCTTTTCTATTTTTTTGTTTGAAATGAATGATATCTACAATGCAACTAATATGAGCTCCTATTCTAACAAGGGTGTTAGTAAAGAAAATAACATGAAAATGAAATCCTAATAGACATAAGCTATAGAAACAACACGATTGCGACTTAAGCTTTAGAAGAAATTTGTAGGTAACCAATGAAAATAGGAGTAATGTTTCCTAGATTCCACTGATGTAATTGCCTATGAGAAACTAAGAAATCGTATGATATTTAACCTCTCATCAAATCGCAAGGCCATGAAAAGTGCACTCATGCGAGACAAAAAGTTATCTAGGTACAATTCGATGATTTTTTTGTCAAGCTAGATACATTAGTGGAATTTGTAAAACTATAGCAAACACTAGAATTAATGAGTCACACAACCAGAAACAATGCAATAAACCTTTGGCTCCATTGCAATCTCATGAAGAAAATTTATAAAATGATGACACATTCAAGAAAGAATTACTACACTTCGAATGTGAGAACCAAAAGCATAATTTTATTGCATAATAATGGTGGCCCTGGTTACATATTACAATGGGGTATTTATAAGAAATCATCTCCTCAATTTGTGTTTAGAGTGAGAGATATTATCCATGCAATATAATTCTTTTAATCAATAAAACAAACTAATTCTATACAATTTAACAATTAAATTGGTGTTGAGTAGGACTCCATCCATATTTTATTCATTAATTGGATACATGAGCCTTTACATGTCAAAAACAAAAGAAAATATGAGACAAAAAAGAATGAGGAAGCCTTCAATTGAAGTAGGAATTTTTGGAGGTACCAAAATTTGAAACTGGTCCTCTACTTGGCATTTATAAGAGTTAAATTATCGTCAGAATGCATTTCTAATGCATGGGAAGCTCTATTTTTGGTAATGATAGTTAACTATTAGTGCACCTCTAGAATTGAAAACTTGCACAGCTACAAATCTAGGGAGCTATAGAGTTGTCGAGTTGTAGATTGCAATAGGGTCAAAATTTTAAAATTTTACTAAATGTCAAAATTGAAGTTCTGGCATCTGGGTTTTGTTCTTCTTTATCCCAAAGCTATGTTTGGATGTTTTCCCTTGAATTTATATAATTTTGGCTAGACGTAGTAAATCTAAAGCCTCATATTTATCTTTAACCTTCTATGTATAATTATCTACCTCAATTCAAGTGTCAAAAATATCCCCAAGTTTAGTATCCAACTCTAACAAGGCTTCTTTTGTCTTGAAGGCTTGACAAATAACTTCATCACTAGATACTTCCTCAAAGTCTTCTTAAAATTTTCTACTACTACCTCAATAGGAAACAATTTCACTCATTCTTCATCTTCAAAAATATCCAAGCACATAACACTATAATGTTTCTCTACTTCCAAAATTTGCTCTTGGGTTTTGTCCTTGAGCTGATGAATCACCTCATGTAATGTTTCCATTACTTTATTACTATCTACTATTTTCTCTATCCAGTCATCAATCATATCTTATTCTTCTCTCGTATATACATCAATCAAAACCTAGTACCTTTGCCCTTTTATGGCCTACAAATTTTGTAAATCCTTACTCTAACCCCATACTTTATCCATAATATTAAAGTCTTGATTCAAAATTGTTATGATTTTATTCACATTCTCCTATGTAGCATGCAGTAACTTCAAATTCCCTATGATGATCAGAACACCTTTCTCCTTAAAACTTTCCCACCAATATTGCTATGATTTTAGAAATGGGTCATGTTGTACACCTCCCCATTCTTTGAGTATGGTATTCAAAGTCTACTAAGGGTCCTTAGGATCCAAAGGACCAACTATTTTGACTAAATATCCCTTTAGGATCTCAACCTACCTTCAAAGTATTTGGAGGTCAGCCTCATTTTTCTACATGTTCTTGAGGACCTATTTCACTCCCATGGTCATCATTAGTCAAGTTGAATCCCATGTAGGCCTTCCAAACATAACCTCTTTCAATTTGTAGTCTTGGGTACCAAGGCTCTTCACATCTGTGTTGTTGGGGGGAATAACCACTTGTGCAAACAATTCTTGGTTTTGTGTGCTGGTGACAAATGCCAATGGTGTTGTCTCACATGAAGGGGACTCAGGTTTATTCAAAATCTCTACAATATCAAAAATTTGTTCCTCTAAAGCATGGAATTGAGGCTTAGTACTCCTCATTGTTTTCTTTCAAATCCATCTTGGGATGTACTCAATTGAAGACCTAGCTTTTGAGGATGAAGGGGTCTATTCTACTACCTCCTTTTCATTATCACTTCTCCTTGAAGTTGTTTCCTATTATGAGGACTCTCCTTCTATGGTCTCAGTCTTAGTGGACCTTGTACCTTGCACCTTAGTGTCTTGGGAAGGTGGTTAAAAATGTTCCACCACTTTTCCCTTCTTTGACATGTCATTGGTCGCCCTTTGTTCTGGTTCCTCCTATTGTGATAGTTCCTTCTAGGCCTATTCTTCTTCTAAACTCTAAAGTGGAGTAGTAACTGAGCCCTTATCTACCACCATGACTTTTGGTGGAGATGGGGTAGTTAGATTAGTACCCCATGAATCTAGTGTTATCTATGTCTAGTCTTGTTGAGGTTCACCTGTAGGGGTGTCCCTGATCTTATCCCTGATTAACTCTATAGTCACAGGCATAAAATCAAAATATGATATTGTGAAAATTTCATCAATCTCTTCACTCTACTCATCCACCCACTTTTGTACTTCATCTTTTGAAGAAGATATTTCTAAGGGTTCTATTTGGGTGGATGGCGAGGTACCCATGGCACTCTTTCTCCTTTGTGGCTCCGTGGCTCTAGCTAGCTAAGTTTTTCCCTATATGGGAACTTGTTCCTCTTCCTATTCTTCTTCTTCTTCATCCTCCTCCTCTTCATCTCCCTTTGAAATGGTTTTGGGAATAGATGGGAAAGGCACCAATGTTCTATTGATCCTTTGCCTCTTTTTCATCTGAATCTTGGTCTCCTTCTTTTGTTTCTTGGGGATAGAGGGAGATGTTGGCTCTTCTTGCAAAGGATGAATAAAAACCTATGGAATCTCTCCCTCTTTTGATTGGCTAGGCACATCATGAGGCAATTGAGGGTCATCTTGAGCTTCTGCAACTCTAGTATCCTTGCACCCTTGTACGCTCTCTTCATACTACTGGGAGGTACCTATTATTTAGCTTGTTATGTTTGAATCCTTTGAGGGGAGGTCATCTTCCTTTTGTTATTTCCCTTCCTCTCTAGAGGGTTATAGTATCCAACCAGGTGATCAAGTTGGTATACTATCTCTAGCATAATAGGAGACTGGGTTGCAAAGCTAGAAATTGTTACCTTCTTTGCTCTACCTCTTTTTGGGTAGGCATGTGCATGGAAGATCACTATGTCAATTATTGGATCAAGTGTAAAAGGCTTCTTGATCCAATCCTTTATCATTTTGATGACATGCCTCACTCAATGATTAATATCATTGGCATCCTCCCTATCAACCTTAGCATTCAGAATGTGTATTTCTCCTATTTTGTCTAAGTTGAACAGAGGGTCTAGTAGCTCCTTTGAATCCTATTGTCTTTACTCTTCAGGAATGTTTAATTGGAGAGCCTTCTCTACTAGACACAAAGTCATCCTACAATAAACCCTTATGTATAAATCATAGCTTTTTGTTGTATTCATCCACTGATCTTCAACAACATATTCATGGTGGAACTCCTTTCTTGCTAGACTCTCCATTTTCTTGATATTATCAAAATAGGGACGTGGAGAGTTTTATTGCTTAAGGGGATAATTATCCCACTCCCCCTTGAAGGACAAAATATCTTTCTTTAGTTTCACCTGGTATAGTCCTATGACCAAAGGCCATGCCCAGCAAGGTCTCGGTTGCCTTTTCACCTTCTCATATGTAGATTTAATCTGCCAAGCAATCTCCAATAATGCTTGTTTATCACTTGGATATCTTAGGAGCTTCTTAGGGTTGATAGATATACCGACTACCCGTAGGTATGAAAATGTCTTAAATTGGATGAAGTAGGCCTCGAGAGCTATTATCTATGCTTTTGATTCATTAGATAACCTCTTTCCTTTATCTGCCTTGATGAATCAGATGATCACAACAATGAATGCATCATTTGTAATTGTGTACTCCTTGCTCTGTGCTGAGAGCTTCTTCCTCACCAATTGAGGGTAGATAATGTAAGTCTAGGCATTAGGATCCTACATACTGCCTTTCCTATACAAATCAGGGTAGTCTATCACCCTTGCTATAGGTAGGTATACCATGTAAGAAGTCATATTGAACTACTTGTCTTTAACTACCCTCAATTACTTACACAAGTTTTCACTTAGCAAGGTGGCCGAATCCAATGGTATCTTTGCTGCCCTAATTGTTTCAATAAAGTTAATCATGAAAGTGTTGAGGTTACCTACTACAAGTAAGCCCATGACTCTACTCAAGAGAATGATGGAATAGCCAATATCCTCCTTCATGTATCTCCAATTCATGTCCACTTTGCCTATTATCCTTCCCCAAGGAGGCTTCTCAATGAGGTAAGAAGATTGTATAATGTTTGTCACATCCTTCTGGTGCTCCCTATACCATCTCTCTATTGCTTTGTATGAGAGTCTAATGAATTGATCTAACCTTGGGAGATGGAAGACTCTCTCAATGTCATCATGTCATAGGTCCAACATAACCTCTCCAATGACACTTTTTGCCACTCTCTCTTCAGAAACAATAATGTCATGATTAGTTCTTTTGATTGTACTGATACGAGATGTGAAGCTATGTTCACCAACTCAAAACAAATCAATGAGGATACTATTGCATAAATCTCTATTGGCTTGTTGTAGATTCTAAGGAATTCTCTTAAATCTATGTGCCCCAAGTTAGTGTCTCTAATTTCTATATGATTTTAGTGGAACCTTGATTTTGATGGTACACCTTGAAACTTGAGTACAATGGGCTTGAGTGCCATTTTCTCTCTAGATGTGGATGCCATTTAATCTCCTGCACATCATGAGAAAATGTGTTTATTAGCTCAAAAATAAAAAATAATTGCAAAAGAAAACATTTAATTCATTTCTAATTAAGTGTTGATGAAAAAAATGCATCTTTTTATTTTTATTTTATATTTAATTTTTTTTTTTTGTATTTTTAAATTTTATTTTTTGTGACATGTGTAGTGGCTCATGGTGGTGTGTGGTGAATGCATAATTCATGGTACCATGTTACCAAGGGTGTGTGGTGCATGACATAGTGGGAGCGTGACACCATGTTTCCAAGGGTGTGTGACACATGACATGGTGGATGCATGGTGCCATGTATCCAAGGGCGCACGATGCATGACATCGAAGGGCACATGGCACCATGGTTCCAAGGTCATGCAACACATGACATGGTGGGCATGTAGTGCCATGAGAAAATGGGCATGCAGCGCCCTATTTTAGAGGGCACACGATGCCATGAGAAAATAGGCATGTGGTGGCATGAGAAAATGGGCATGCGACGCCATGAAAAAATGGGTGCATGAAACTATGTTTTAGAGGGCATGTGACACCATGACAAAATGAGTGTGTAGATGAGAAAAAGCTTGAACACACCTCTTTTGGTGTGCGTTGTGATCCAAGACTCAAATGCGATATTGAATAAAGTGGTGAAGTTTGGCAGGGGCAGGAGTTTTATAACACCTGCCCACCCATGGGGTGCACTGGTGCACTGGTGTGCGGCACACACTTTGTGGGTGGCGCATGTGGCGCATCCCTTAATGTGATGTGCATGCTCCTTTTTAAAAACAAATTTGAATTTTTTATTTTTTTATATCTTTTTTATTTAATGATTTTTTGTCGTTTCAAATTTTTTGATTTTTTTGATCTTTTAAACTTTTGACTCTTAAAAATTTTCCAAATCTGAAATGGTAAATTTGAGGTCTCAAAAAGAGGGGGCCCTATTCCCAATAAGGAATGGGGTGTGTGTTATGGGACTGCAACAATGTCCAAGCCATAACCTAGTTAAATTGGGCTAGTTGCTGATTAGGTGGGTTGATTACAAATTCCTATAGAACTGTCATTAGATTAGGTACAATAAAATGAACAATTAGTTGTTCCCTACTAGTAGTACCAAATATGATTTTCCAAGGTGATAAAATTGCATATGCAGATGCATCACTTGAATGCTAGGCATGAAGCACATTTCTGAATTTATAATGAATGGTTGGATATAAGGGCTCCATACACTAGTCCAAGAATGGGAGCCAAGGATGTAACCATGCGTATATTGCCAGAGTTAATGTCATTATTAGTGGGAATTATATTTCCCCTACACACAAACACACACACACACACACATCCCATTAACTGTACATTTTTTTTGTGTAAGATCTTGTGCTAAGTCACTTAGGATGGCTTGAGTGAGCTTTTTTGTTTAATTATTTGGATTCTAGAATATGTAGTTAGCTAGATCAATTTTTTCTTTTGTACTAAGATGTAATAAGCACCTTAAAAGATATCTCTCTGTATACATACATACATACATACATACATACATGATGTATGTATGTGTGTATATGTATGCATGTATCTATGTATGTATGTATATGTATATATGTATGTATATGTATATTTCTATGTATATGTACATGTATATATTTGTATGTATGTATATATCATGTGGATATCTAGGATTTTGTTGTCTTGCCCTTGTGATCTCTACATGTTTTTGTTGTGCCCTTTTGATCTCTACATCTCATTCATTTTATTGTACCTAATATGATGAAAGTCCATAGGAATTTATTTTTGTTCTCTTGTGGTCTCTGAATCCCAAGTATCTATTGTTGTTGTTAATTTGGGCATGTCGCTATATGATCTAGAATGTTATGAAGTACTAAAGCTGGTAGTAACTTATCCAATGTCTCCATAAAATGTAGCATAGGTTTAGGGCCCCTTGGCTTCCAAGAATTTGTAGAAGCTATTCTGACTGGTAGAATGGCTTATTTCTTTCTCAAAAGATCTTCTATGGGATGTTTTTGTAAAATTTCATGCAAACTCTTCCCATTTTTCCAAGTCTGCATTATTTATGTAAAGGCTCTTGAGGTAAGTCATCACTTAGCACCTAAAAAAAGATCTGTCTGTATATACATACATACATGTATGTATATATTAATGTATGTATCTATGTATATGTATGTATGTGTGTATATGTATCTATGTATGCATGTATGTGTGTATGTATGTATATGTATGTATATATGTATAGATTATGTATATATCATGTGGAGATCTAAATTTTTATTGTCATGCCCTTGTGATCCCTACATTTCATTGTTGTGCCCCTCTGATCTCTGCATCTTGTCCATTTTATTGTACCTAATATGACGATAGTTCTATAGGAATTTGTTGTCATGCCCTTGTGATCTCTACATCCCAAGTATCTACTGCTACTATTAATTTTGGGATCACTATATGATTGAGAATTTTATGAAGTGCTAAAGCAGGTAGTAACTTTTCTCATGTCTCCAGAAAATGTGGCATAGGTTTAGGGTCCCTTGGCTCCCAAGAATTTGTAGAAAATATTATCATTGTTGGATTCTCTTGTTTCTTTCTAAAAATATCTGCTATGATATGTTTTTGTAAAATTTCTTGTGAACTTTTCCCATTTTCCTAGTATGCATTTATTTTTATGGAGGATCTTGAAGTAGTCATCACTTAGAAACTTAAAAAAGATCTCCATGTATATACATACATACATGTATATATGTATGTGTGTGTGTGTGTGTGTGTGTGTGTGTGTGTGTGTGTGTGTAAATAGAGAGATCTTGGCACAACAGGAAAATAATAAAACTCACTCAACAGATAGCATGACTACAAATGTTATGGGAATGCCTATTGGTAAGTAGATTCCTTTTCTTCTCTCTCATTTTTCATATTTTTGTTTCACTTGAAATATTATTTCATAGGGGGAACTTTTTAATATTGTATTCATTTTTCATGTATGTTGTGTTTTATCAGCTCCTACAAATGTCCATGAATCAGAGCACAACATGCATTCTTGATTCAGAGTGGTAGAATCTTATTTTGGATGCAATGGAAAAATGATATGCACTAGAAGATGAGAAAATGATGTCACTTTTGCAAGAATGGAACCTTTTTTGTACTTTAAACATTGATCCTTTCTTAAATATTTTTGATGTTAATGAGGAATTTAGATGTTGGGGGGTGGGGCCAAATGAGCTTCCACCTTCACATTATTGGCCTTGATTAGTAGAGAATATTAAACTATTCTCAACACCAAGTGAATGTCAATATTAACCTATTTTGTAATCGTAATAGAGAAAAATATGGAATGTATGATGTTGGGGAGTTTGTTTTCCTAACAAACCTATTTCTAAAATTTAAATTTGGTTATGGACATTATCAGGAAACTACAATGCTCTCACCCCTATAATTGGTTTTCTTGTTATTTTTATCTTTTCAGAGAAATTGAATTATTCTTGTGACTATCAATAACCAAAGTTAAATTTTAGAAATAGATTTTTTAGGAAAGCAGACTCGCCAATGCCACACATTCTATAGTTTTTTCTACCACGTAGTTGTCGCAACTCTGATGGCTAGTCATTAGTTCCATGGTGTTGCTACCACATATCTACCACTATATCTACAAACATGTATGACCTGAGCCAATTCTTGTTAGAGTCACTTGGGCGATGGGTGGTCATCAGTATTTTGACATCCTACCATTGCATTTCAAGCCCAAATATAGTAGTTTAGTAAGATGAAGAGAGTCATACATTTTTTAAAATGAAAGAAACTAGATAATGTAATTTGTAAATAATGTTAGTTAGGAAAGATGAAAAAATATAGTTTTAAAAGAAAGATTCACTCTTCAAAAGAAATTCTTGAATTAATTCATATTGATTTATGTGGACCAATCAATGTGAAAAGCTACAAAAGTGAAAAGTACATTATCATATTTATTGACGATTATTTTAGAATGATGATAGTTATGGTTTTGATACAAAAATTTGATGCATTTCAAATGTTTACGTGATACTTGGCAAGAGTTTGAGATGTTCTATAATGATAGAAGAATCAAGAAACTGACTTTTGCACCTAAGACCCCTCCACAAAATGGGATTGCTAAAAGGAGGAACATATTTGTAATGGAATATGCTAGAACAGTCATGATGGAGAAGAATTTTTCTTTGAAATACTAGAGAGAGGATGTCAATATAGGTGTCTATACCCTAAAAAGAGTACAAGTCAAGAAAGGTACAAATTCCATATCTTTTGAACTTTGGCATGGACACTCACCCAATGTAAGATATTTTAAGGTATTTGGAAGCAAGTGCTACATTCTTAAGGACAATAGGAATGGAAAATTTGATTCTAAAAGTGAAGAAGGTATATTGCTAGGATATTCCACAAAATGTAAAGCTTATAAGTGTCTAGATACTAATACTAACAAAATTGTGGAAAGTGTAAATGTGAAGTTTGATGAACATACAGAAGTATATGAAGTAGAATCTATAAAGGGACTTGAAGATTATAAATATTTTGTGTATTTCTATGATTAATCAAGTGATGATGATGCTATGAACCAAGTTACAAATCCACAACACCAAGTTTTAGTGATTGTCGAGTCACATACAACGATTATTGAGCTACATTTAGGAGCTAAGGTACATTCTGATAATGAGATCAATGCATATGCAAGGAACATTGAATTACCTAATAGAGAAGCACACAATGATTTTGAAGTTAAAAGATCTATTGTAGAAAATAGAGCACAATCAAGATTATCAAAGTATATAATAATACATCACCCTACAGAATAAATTACTAGAGATAAAGATGCTAGACCCATAATAAGAAACAATTTGAGAAGTGATAAATGTCTACTTAACATGCGTGAAACTAAGTCATTAAAGGATACATTAGAAAATGATGACTGGAGTCAAGCGATGAGAGATGAGATTGATCAAATTGAGAAGAAAAAAACTTGGCCACTTGTACCCAGACTAGAGAAGATTAATGTTATTGGAACCAAGTGAGTTTAAAAAAATAAACTAGGTGAGAATGGTGAAGTCAAAAGAAATAAAGCAAGATTAGTTTGCCAGGGGTATGATCAAGAAGAATGAATTGACTATGGACTAACATTTTCCCCTATTGTAGATTAGAAGGAGTAGGAACTGTGTATACAAGTTTTAAATGTTTATTAGATGGATGTGAAGTTTTCATTTCTAAATGACATATTGGAAGAAGAGGTCCACATTGAACAACCTAAAGGATTTGTTGATGCAAACAAAAAGAACATGGTATGTAGATAGCACAAAGCTTTTATATGGTTTGAAGATCAATCCTAGAGCATGGTATGAGGGACTTCATAATTATCTTGTGAAGAGTGGTTTTGAGAGAACTTATGACAATAATAATCGGTACTTGAATACTAAAGGTAGTAAAGGTATTTTACTAGCTGAAATTTTGGTCGATGATATCATATTTGGAGGAAAAAAATGTAGTGTAAGACATTTTCTAATGAGATGATGAAAGAATTTGAGATGTCCATGTTTGGAGAGATTGAATTATTTTTTGTCCTACAAGTGTATCAAATGAAGTATGGTATTTACATCACCTATTCAAAGTATGTGAATGCAATATTGAAAACTTCTGGTATGGAGGATTCAAAACTAGTTCACACACCTATGGTCACAAGACATAAACTATCAAAGACTAATGATTCTATTGAATTGAACCAAAGTTTATATAGGTCTATGATTGGAAAATTGTAATATGTCATTCATAGTAGACTTGACATTGCATTAGCTATTGGGATCATTGCAATATTTTCTTCAAATCCTAAGGAGAATAATTTGATGGATTTCAAAAGGCTTATGAGAGAACTAAAAGGAATAGAAGAATATGTTCTAAGAGGTAAACTAAGAGGTGATACCCCTATCAAAAGTTGTTAAAGAAGCAAGACTAGTGCCCTACATTTTGATCTTAATCTAGGAGCTTCCTAAAGTAATCAAGATGATGAAATATAAGATTAGTCACAAGTAAGGTCATAGAGGGAGAATCTAAATTGTTAACATCTCCATGTTGAGGTGTCAAGTCTTTGGCATTATTGTCAAAGAGGGAGAGAATACCTAAATACCTAACAAAGACAAAGAATTACCTTGAAAGAGGGAGAGTTACCTAAGAGGGAGAAATAACATGAAGAGTAGAGATATAGAGAATTCCTAATGAAGAGGGAGATATAAGAGAGATACTTTGAAGGAGATGGACAAAGCTTACATTACCCTACATAGAGGTAGGACACATTCAGATAGAGGGAGAGATTGCAATACTTTGTATTAATTTTTTTTTTTGGCATTTTTGTTGGTATTGGCCATCAATGCCAAAGAGGGATATTGTTGAAAATAAGATTGTTTTGATGGAACTTGGAACAATCATTTTATTGTCAATGATGTTACCTGTTACTTGCTAGTGAGATAATTATTTGTTTGGTCTGAATGCTATCATTTGTTTAACGGATAAAGAGGATTTTTTAAGATGTCATAACAAGAGTACCTAGAGGAAAGGTTGAGCTATTTGATGTATAAAAGGAGTACTAAGACCAAGAAGGATATGGATGATATGATATATTTTTTATCTACTCTAAGCTGAAGTTGATGGAGACACTAGCTAAGTCTAGAAGAAAAAATAAATAAAATGAGGCTACTAAGCTTGATCGAGTGAATAGTAGGTACCGAGCAAAAAATTAGTAAGTGCTAAGAAAAGTGAAGATGTAGTCTATGTTGAGTGAATTTAGTATTTTCTGCATAAATTCTAGTTTGTACCAAGTGACAATGAAAAGATAGTATGTGCTGAGGGAATATTCAGGGATGCTAAGAAACATAGTGTGTGGTAAGCACCAAAGGCTAGTTATTGCCGAGTGACAACATTATGAGTTAGATCATAGATTCACTGAATCTAAGCTAGCAAAGTTGATTTCTTGAATCATGTAAAGCATGTAGAAGATAAGCTTGATGCTCTGGAGGTATAAAATTCAAGATAAACCATTTTGAGGTGAATTAAAAGAGGATTGTAGGGGAATTTTCTAGAGAAAATAAAATTAAAAATATGAAAGATTTGATGAATCTAACCTAACCCTAAAATGGATTATTTTTATTGAGTGAAAAAAGACCTAAATTCACTTTATATGAGGATATAAGGCTTAAATCAATAGTTGGCATGTGTGAGAAATAAAGAAGACAAGGAGTCTAGTGTGTTGCTTCATACAGTGGTCAAATAGGAGAGTCTGTAATTGACATGCAAACCAAGAAGGCTTAAGAGGACGAATGCTTGAAGGGTGAACACGATATTTTAGGTGAAGTGTGAAAGTCAAGCATAACAAAGAACTGAAACATATATTTGTAATCTGTAAGTGAGTTGTCATTTGTTATCAAATCAAGTCCTACTATTACATTCTAATCATTGTATTAGTTTAGGATAAATCCTTTAGATTAAAGTTGACCTAAGAGTCATTTATAAATCCTTTAACCCTCTATTCAATCCTAATAGGCTGATTGAAATCCCTTAACTAGGTCACATTTAACAATGTGTATTGTGACCTTTAACAAGGTTGGTCTTTCATAAGGCATCACTTTAGAAGAGTGAGAATTAGTAGCATGTTATTGGTGGTTTTCTCCAAATTGAGTTTCTATGTAAAATCCTTGTGTCAAACTATGTCAATGATTTTGTAGTTTTTAATGTTTACATTTCTGTAAAATGATTCTGACCTAGGACAATGATCTACTAAGTTGATGGAATAATTTGATGCATGCAAGATACACAATATAGATATATATGTATGAGTTTCTTTAAGTGCTAAAATTTTTTATTGGGACATTTGGACCTTTGATAACTGACTCACCCCACTAGTTATCTTAAAGTATTCAAACAAACCTAAATAGGGTATTTGATATATCAAATACCCATTTTTCCTCATAAAAAATATTTTTTAATTTTATATATTTTTAATAATATTACTTATGACCTCTTTTGAGGATCCTTAATATGTAGTTCTTATAGGGTCTTAGGACCCTTAACCTAATGATTGAAAATGATTGAAAAGGGATATATGATACGATATGATCCCTTTTGACCAATTTGAACACATTATCTAAGTCCTTAGGCATCCTATGATCAAAAGGGTCAAAAGGTGTCATAGAGTACCATATGACCCCTTTTGACCAATTCAAACACATTACCATTTTTTATCCATTAAAACACATTATCTACTTTATTAGGCATCTTATAATTCTTAAGCATACATAATATGATCAAATGGGTCAAAGAGGATCATAGGTGACCCTAAGACCACAAAGAACACATAATATTCAAATAGGTTAGAAAGGGTCATAGAGTGACCTATAACCCCTTATGACGCATTTGAGAAAATTATTTATGTTGTTAGGGGTCCTACAACCCCAAATTACATAGAATGTGATTGAATGAGTCAAAAGGGGTCATTTGGTACACTATGACCCCTATTTACCCATTGAATTACATTAACTATGTACCTAAAGATCCAACAGAGTTATAAGGTACCCTATGACCTCTTTCAACCCCATTCAAACATATGACATATACCCATAGGGGTCCTAGGATCTCTACGAACATATGTTATCATTGAATGAGTTGAAAGGGGTCATATGTTATCCTATGATCCATTTCAACCATTTCAACATATGAGATATGTCAGAAGGGGTACCATGACCCATAGGGACATACTTTGTTGTCGAATGGGTTGAAAGGGGTAATAGAGTAACAATGACCTCTTTCAACCCATTCAAAGATATGTGATATTTCTGTAGTGGTTATAGGATCCCTAGGGACATATATTTTCATTGAATGGTTTGAAGGGGGTCATAGATTTTTCTATGACCCCTTTTAACCTATTCAAACATATAAGATATGTCCCTAGAGATCCTAGGATACCTAGAAATATATGTTGTCATTGAATGGGTTGAAAGAGATCATAGGTTTCCTTATGAATCCTTTGGACCCATTTTAACATGATAGATCTATCCTTAGGGGTCCTCGGACCCCTATAGACATATGCTTCCATTGAATGGGTTGAAAGGGGTCATATGCTTCCCTATGACCCCTTTTAACCCTTTTGAGCATGTGTAAGATGTCCCTAGGGGTCCTAGGACCCCTAAGCACATACATTGTCTTCAAATGTGTGAAAAGATGTCATAGGTTATTCTATGACCTATTTCAACCCATATGAACAAATGAAATATGTCCCTATAGGTCTTAGGACCCCTAGTCACACATGTTATCATGAAATGTGTCGAAAGGGGTCATATGTTATAATATGACCCCTATGGACCCATATGAACAAATAAGATATGTCACTAGGGGACCTAGGACCCCTAGGGATATATGTTATCATGAAAGACATTGAAAAGGATTATATGATAACCTATGACCCCTTTTGACCTATATAAATAAATAAATTATGTCCCTATGAGCCCTAAGACCCCTTGAGACATATGTCATCATGAAATATCTTGAAAGGGGTCATAAGTCATCCCATAACCCCTTTGGAGTAGTATGAATAAATGAAATATGTCCTTAGGAGTCATAGGACCCCTAGGGGCATAATTGTCATGAAATGTGTTGAACAGGACCAAAGGTTATCTTATGACCCTTTTTGACTCATATAAACAAATTAAATATATCCCTAAGGTTCTTAGGACCGCTAGTGACATAATGTCATGAAATGTGATGAAAGGAGTCATAGGTTATTTTATGATCCCTTTTGACCCATATGAACAAATGAAATATGTTTGTAAGAATTCTAGGACCCCTAGAGACATATGTTGTCATGAAATTTTTTGAACCTATGACCCCTTCTAACCCATATGAACAAATCAATTATGTCGCTATCAATCATAGACATATTGTATCATAAAATGTGTCGAAAGGGGTCATAGTTTACCCTATGAGCCCTTTCAATCCATATGAATAAATAAAATATGTCCCTAGGGGTCCTAGGAACCCTAGGGACATTTGTTGTCATGAAATGTGCTAAAAGGAATCATAGGTTATTTGATGACCCCTTTGAACCCATATGAAAAAATAAATTATGTCCCTAGAGGTCTTAGGACCCCTAGGGACATATGTTGTCATGAAATGTGTAAAAATGGGCCATAGGTTATCATATGAACCTTTTTGACCCATATGAACAAATGAAACATATTCTTAGGGGTCGTAGGACCCTTAGGACATATGTTGTCATGAAATATGTTCAAAGAGGTCATAGGTTATCTTATGATTACTTTCAACCCATATTGACAAATGAAATATGTTCATAGGGGTCTTATGACCCTTAAAGAAATATGTTGAAATGGGTCATAGATTATCCCGTGATCCCTTTTGATCTATATAACTAAATTAAATATGTCTGTAAGAAGAGCCCTAGGGGCATATGTTGTTATGAAATGTGTCAAAAGGAGTGGTAGGTTGTATTATGACCCCTTTTGACCCATATGAACAAATGAAGTATGTCCCTAGGGGTCCTAGGAGCCCTAGTGAAACGTGTTGTCATGAAATGTGTAAAAAGGGGTCATATGTTATCCTATGACCCCTTTTGACCAATGTGAATAGATGAATTATGTCCCTATGGGTCCTAGGACCCTTGGAGACATATGTTGTCATGAAATGTGTCAAAAGGGTCATAGGTTATCTTATCACCCATTTTAACCCATATGAACAAATGAAATATGTCCATAAAGGTCCTAGGAACCCTATGAACACAAGTTGTCATGAAATGTCCCAAAAGGGGTCAAAGGTTATCAAATACCCCTTTTGTCCCATTTGAAAAAATGAATTATGTCCTTAGGGGTCCTATGACTCCTACGGACATATATTGTCCCAAAATGTGTTGAAAGGGGTCATAGATTATCCTATGACCCTTTGACCCATATGAAGAAATAAAACATGTCCCTAGGGGTCCTAGGACCCCTAGGGACATATGTGTTGGAAATATAAATGGAGTAACTAAGAGGAGGGTGTGGGGGCGGGGAATCCATAGATCCCTTAGATGTCTTAAATAACTAGTTACTGGTATTACTCAATAGTCACATAGAGAAATGTTGTAATTCAGTAGATTAACTTGTTTTCGATCTTTAAGTATTCACAATTATTAACATGCATGCAAAAGTAAATAAAATGAACACAAGAGACACCAGATTTAACATAGAAACCCAATATGGGAAAAACCACCAAGTAACTAGCTACCAATTTTTACTTTTCTAAAGTGAGCCCTGTTAGGAGCCAACCCTGTTAAAGGTTACAAAACACAATGTTAGGTGTGACCTTGTTAGAGGATTTATTTGCCCTATTAGGAGTGGCCTTTTTATATATCTTTAGAACAATTCAAATAAACTATCACCTTGTTAGAGGATTTACAAAATGGCTATTAAACCAAATCTATTAAGAGATTTAGGAATTGTTACAATGGTTAGAAAGTAAAAATGAAATGACTCGAATAAGATGCAACCGAATTTTTTGAATATAGATCTTTATTCTACACCATTAGATCCTCCTTGATCAAATATAGCTTTTTTTCTCCTTAATGATCTCTGATCATCCTTCAAAGCTCACTCTCAAAATAATCAGTCCACCTCCACATTCATATCACATCAAATTCATTACATTTAAAATTTGCAACTTGACCTCTCATATATACCATTCAAATAATCAATTCAACTTAATTACAAGTTACAATCACCAATAATCATTACCATAGTTGGCTAGAAATAATCCTTATAACAATTAAGCATTAAATCATAAATTAACAAATTTCTTTACTGGCCAACCCTACTTGGTAAACACTGCTTCATAAAGAGTTTCCTATGTTAACCATCTCAACTTAGTTAACACTGCAAATTCTATGAAATCCTTTGACTACCAAGTGAACTCGATAAGAACTAAATTTCCTTTGTTGACCATGAGAGCTTGATAAGAACTATTTTTCCTTTGCTAACCATGAGAGCTCGATAAGAACTATTTTCTACCACATTTTCCTTTGATGACCAAGTAGTCTCAGTAGACGCTAAATTTCCTTTGCTAACCTTCAAAGCTCAACAACAACTGTCTACACAAGGTAAAGTCTAAGAATGCATGGTAGACACTATAAATCTTCTTGAAAACCAACTAATCTTGGTAAGAGCTAAGAGATGACTTGTATGACATTTTTGTAACATCAAAGATAACAAATGATTGGATAATTGTATCCAACAATCTCCCTCTTTGGCATTGATGGCAACACAACTTGCCATAGCATAATAAAATTTGAGAACAAGAATTTCTCTAGTAGAAGGTTTTCTTCCTTTAGAATTTTTCACCACAAACTTTAGTTATCTGCAGGAAAACATTCCCTCCTTCAGAGTTCTCTCTCTCTCTCTCTCTCTCTCTCTTGAAAATTTTAGAAAGGTATGATAGTAAAATTTCCCTCTTTGACAACACATGCCAAAGAAAAAACAACTCAAATGAATTTCAATGTACCTTAAGTACTAATTCATATGCAATTTCTTCATTATTTTACTGGATCAACTAATAGATCTTCAACTCATTTCATGTTGATGCATCACTAAAACTATATTTTAGTGAGCTTCAAATAGGGTAATGATCCGTAACTTACCTCTTAGATACAAGAATTCATCCTTAGGTAAAGGCTTTCTGAATATGTTAGCAATTTGTTCCATTGTATCGACATATTTCAATATGATCTCCTTATCTTGCACCAATTCTCTAACAAGTGATATTTTATAGCAATATGCTTGGTTTTGGAATGCATCAGAGGATTTTTTGAAATGTTAATTGCACTTGTATTATCACAAAACATGACAACTGGTTCTTTAATCTATACCTTCATGCCTTACAATAATTTTTTAAACCAAATAATGTTTGAATAGTTTACTCCAGCCGCAACATATTCTGCCTCTATTGTGGACTTGGATGTACAATTTTGCTTTTTACTTGTCTAGGAAACTAGCCTTTTTCCAAGAAGGAAAGCTCCTCCACTTGTACTCTTTCTATCATCAATGTTTCCTACCCAATCTACATTAGTAAACACTCTTAAATCTAGATTTCCTCCAAGTTTATACCATAATCCATAATATTTAGTGCCTTTCAATTATCTAATGATCCTTTTGATTGCAATCATGTGATTTTCTCTTGGTTTTTCTGAAAATCTTGTTACAATACAAACTGCAAGGGCAATATCAGGTCTTATATGCACTACATACCACAACTTTCCAATCATAGATCTATACAATGTCTGATCCACTTCCTTTGATTCATCATCCTTGGTAAGTTTCAATCTAGTACACATAGGAGTCCCAACTTGTTTACAGTATTTCATACCAAAATTTTTCAGTATCTCCTTGATGTATTTTGATTGAGTTATGTAAATACTATTCTTACTCTACTAAATTTGAAGACCAACAAAGAATTTGATCTCACCAAACATTGACATTTCAAATTCTTTGTTCATTTTCTCTAAAAATTATTTGCAAAGATCATCATTTCCTGTAAACAAAGTATCATCCACAAATATTTCTACCAAAACAATTTTATTATCTAGTCCTTCCTTGATATACAAGCTACTTTTATCATTAGTTCTTTGAAAATCGATCTGAATAAGATTGTTATGCAATCTCTCATATTATGCTCTAGGGACTTGCTTCAGACCATAAAATGCTTTATGTAATTTGTAGACCATTTTCTTCTTGTCTGAATCAACAAAACCTTAAAGTTTAACAATGTAAACCTGTTCATCTAGTATTCCATTGAGAAATGTTGACTTGACATCCATCGAATAAACTTTGAATCATTTGTATGTAGCATATGCAAATAAGGTCCTGCACCTTCCAATCTTGCAACAAGGGAAAAAGTTTCTCCATAGTCTATTCCTTCTTCTTGAGAGTATCCTTTGCATACTAGTCTAGCTTTGTTTCTTGACACCTTGCCATCTTCATTTGACTTGTTTGAATACCCACTTAGTTCCAATCACATTTTTGTCTTTAGGCCAGGGTACAAGAGTCCATGTTATGTTTTTCTCTATCTGCTCTATCTCTTCATTCATAGCCTCAATCCAACCTTCATTTTCTAATGCATCTTTGACACTTCTAGGTTCAAAATTAGAAAGTAAAAAAGTATCTTTCAACTTACTTCTTGTCATAGTTCCTTTAGATTTATCACCAATGATCTAATTTGGTGCATGATGTCTCCTAACATACTTAGTTAATATAGGTTCATTTCCTTTTGAATGCTTTGAATTTTAATCCTCTTGTACTTTAGATTTTGGTTGTTCTATCTACTTCTCAAGTCCTTCAGACTCGATAGGCATTGGCTTAGTAGCATCAGAATGTAACTTAGGTTCCTATAGCTTAGTTTGAACTTCCGACAACTTGGTTACTGAGGACTCAGGAGTAAAAGATTCCTGATTGATAGGTGTATCTGGAATTGTATGAGGTTCAACAAAAACAAATCTCTTGTAGTCTTCTGGTTCCCTTTTCCTTTCTTCTTTAGTTCTTTCTACAAACTCATCAACTTTCATATGTGCTCTTTCTAAGACTTTGTGAGTAGACAAATTCAAACATTTATATGCTTTACACTTGCAAGAATATCTCAAAAATATTCCTTCATCACCCTTCACATCAAACTTACCTTTTCTAAATTGTTTCAAAATGTAACATTTACTTCCAAATACTTTAAAGTAGCTTACATTAGGTTTATAGTCATACCATAACTCATATGGGGTTTTGAATGAGTCTTTCTTTAGCTATAATCGGTTCAAGGTATGAACTGTAGTGCTGATAGCTTCCTTCTAGTATTTGATAGCAATGCTCTTTTCAATCATCAAGGTTCTTGCATAGTCCATGATAGATCTATTCCTTCTTTTAGCTATTCCATTTTTCTTAGGAGTTCTAGGTGTTGAAACTTTCCTTTTGATTTCTTTTTCAATACAAAAGTTATTCAACTCATGTGAAATGAATTCACCACCTCTGTCTAACCTCAAGCATTTTAGTCTTTTGCCTATTTCCTTCTCTACTCTAGAAAAATACCATTTGAAATCCTCAAATGCTTCTAATTTCTCTCTTAGGTACATGATAGTCATCATTAAAAAAAGGAATGAATTTTTTTTCCCCGGTATAGCTTTCAATTCTAATAGGTCCACACAAATCAGTATGTACAATTTCTAAAACTTCTTACTTTTCAAAGTAGTCTTTCCCATCTTGCCAATTTGAAATTCTTGCATAGACCAATCTTAGGTTTCTTTATGTTAGGAATGCCTCTTACTTTTCTGAATTTACTTAATTTCCAATCAGCTTTCCTTTGTCATCCAACAGTCTTTCTTTTCCATGCATGAATTCCACTTTGAATCCATTATTGAGTAGTTGTGCCACACTCAACAGATTGTGTTTTAGTCCTTCTACACAATATGAATTATCACATACAAGTTCTTTGGTTAGTGAGATTCTTCCTCTTCTTTTTATGCAACAAGGTTCATTATTACCAAACCTGACACTACCACCATCATAGTCTTCAAAATGTTCAAACTTAGTTTTATCACTAGTCATGTGATGAGAACAACCACTACCTATAATCCATGTATCATTTTTGCTCATATGAGAAATAAGTGGCATTTTCTCATCATTATGATACTTATCCTTCACATAAATGTAAATAATTTCATCTTCTTCATCATCATCAAAATCAGTAGAATCCTTAGCCATGAACCATGTTTTCTTACCTTTGTCCTTAAATGATTTGAAGTATTTCTTGCCATTGCACTTGTGACCTTTCTTCTCATCCTTGTTCAACTTATTTTGGCACCTAGCAATAATATGTCCAATTTCTTCACATGAAAAATAGATTAAAGGAACTTTACCTTTGTATTTGCCTTTGCCTCTTGAATATTTCCTTGCTAGAAAAGCTTCAACTACATCAAGATGTCTATCTGAACTTTGTTTTGATTCTTCTTCACTATCTGACTTAGAATACTTTATCTTCTTATCTTTCTCCTTGAGTGAAAGCTTGGCTTTAAATGTTGATTCAATTTTTTTGGTAGCTAGAACATAGTTGTCATAGTTATCTAGCTCAAATGTAGTCAATATTCCAACTATGGCCTCTAGATTTATTTTATGATTTGCTTCACATCTTCTTTCTTGAATTGCAGAAACTCTGATTGCATAAATGGGAAGTAACATTCTAAGAACTTTACTTATAACTATTTTCTTGTTTATATCTCCTCTAGAAGCTTTGATTGTACTAACACTTGCTTTGACTCTTTCAACATCTTTTTCAATGTTTTCATCTTCTCTCATCATCATCTGATCAAATTGACCTCTTAAACTTTCTACTTTGGCTCTTCCCACATTATCATCTCCTCCATAGATTTCCTTTAGCTTCTTCCACATTTCAAAGGCTTTTTTGCAATCCTTGATATCATCAAATTATTCATAGCTTAGGGCAGATGCAATTTCTATCATCATGACGTTACGAGTCTTCTTTTCAACAATGTCATTTCCAGATAATGTACTAGAAGGAGTTACATATGATTCATCTATATATTTTAGTCCTGTATCTCCAATGGAAGCCAGATAGAGTCTCATGAGACCTTGCCATGTTGAAAAGTTATCCCAAGTAAGCCTTGGAATTTCCCTCTTGTAAGACATCCTAATATTTATCTTAGATCATTGAAATCCTTCTTGCAAGTACCAAAAGCTCTGATACCAATTGTTAGAAATATAAATGGAGTAATTGAGAGGGGCGGTGAATCAGTTACCACAAAAATAAATCCATAGATCCCTTAGATGTCTTAAATAGCTAGTTACTACTATTACTCGATGACCACATAGAGAAATGTTGTAACTTGTTAGATTAACTTGTTACTAATCTTTAAGCATTCACAATTATTAACATGCATGCAAAAGTAAATAACATGAACACAAGAGACACTAGATTTAACATGGAAAAAACCAGTAAGTAACTAGCTACCAATTTTTACTTTTATGAAGTGAGCCCTATTAGGAGCCAACCTTGTTAAAGGTTACAAAACACATTTTTAGGTGTGACCTTGTTAGAGGATTTACAAAATGGCTATTAAACTAACTCTATTAAGAGATGTAGGAATTGTTGTAATGGTTAGAAAGTAACAATGAAATGCTCTGAATAAGATGTAACTAAAATGACTAATTAAAAATCTCTATTCTACACCATTAGATCCTCCTTGATCAAATATAGCTTTGTTACTCCTTAATGATCTTTGATCATCCTTCAAAACTCACTCTCACAATAATCAGTCCACCTCCACATTCATATCACATCAAATTCATCACACTTAAAATTTGCAACTTGACCTCTCATATATACCATTCAAATAATCAAGTCAGGTTAATTACAAGTTACAATCACCTATAATCATTACCATAGTCAGCTAGAAATAATACTTAACACAATTAAGCATTATATCATAAATTAAAAAAATTTCTTTACTAGCCAACCCTACTCAGTAAACACTGCTTTAGAAATAATTTCTTGTGTTAACCATCTCAACTTGGTTAATACTAAAAATTTTGTGAAATCCTGTTGCTACCGAGTGAACTCGGTAAGAACTAAATTTCCTTCATTGACCATGATAGCTCGGTAAGAATTCTTTTCTACCACATTTTCCTTTGATGACTGAGTAGTCTTGATAGACACTAAATTTCCTTTGCTAACCTTTAAATCTTTGTAACAACTATCTACACAAGGTAAAGTCTGCGAATGCTCAGTAGACACTGTAAGTCTTCTTGCAAGCCAAATAAGCTAAGTAAGAGCTAACAGATGACTTGTATGAAATTTGTGTAACATTAAAGACAACACATGATTAGATAATTGTATCCAACTATATGTTGTCACAAAATGTGTAAAAATGGGTGAGAGGTTATCATATGACTCCTTTTGACCTATATGAACAAATGAAGTATGTCCCTAGGGGTACAATGACCCCTAGGGGTATAGGTTGTCATGAAATGTGTTGAAAGGGGTCATAAGATATCCTATGCCCCCTTTGGACCCATATGAACAAATGAAAAGTTTTTCTAGGGGTCCTAGGACCCCTAGGGACATATGTTTTCATGAAATGTGTCAAAAGTGATCATAAGTTATCGTATAACCTCTTTTGACTTATTTGAACAAATAAAATACATTCTTATGGGTCGTATGACCACTAGGCACATATGTGGTCCTAAAATGTGTCAAAAGGGATCATAGGGTACCTAGTGACCCCTTCTTATCCATTCAAACATATGAGATATGTCCCTAGGGGTCCTAGGATCTCTAGGGACATATGTTGTCATCGAATGGGCCAAAAATAGTCATAGGCTACCATATGACCCCTTTCAATGCTTTTAAACATAATAAATATGTCCTTACATGTTGTAGGGCCCCCAGGGAGATATGTTATCATCAAATGTGTTGAAAGGGGTCATAGTTTTCCCTACAACGCCTTTCAATTCTTTTGAACATGTGAGATATGTCCCTATGGATCATAGGACCCCTAGGGATGTATGTTATCATTGGCTGGGTCAAAAGGGGTCATGGATTCTTGATAACCCTTTTCAACCATTTTTAACATGTAAGGTATATCCCTATATAATTACTAATTTATAATTACTATAACATATAAAATATAATTTAACATAGATTATAATACAATATATATACTTTAACATATACACTAATGAAATATACATGTACTATACAATAATTGTATATAGTATATTAAATATAGAGAGTATATTCAACTTATACCATATTATTACTATGTATGCTAAAATATATACTCTATATGATAATATACAATATTCTATATAGTATATAATATATAATATAATATAATACTATCATATATAATAAATATTATAAATTTATACTATTAAATATATGCAAAAATTTGTAATTAAAAAGAGAATTCAAAGAAAAAATAAATTTATTTCTCTCATTCTATAACAACAAAAAATGTATTAAGTTGACTAATAGAATTTTAATCACATGGACCAAAGAGGAGAGAATCTCAACCTCTCACTAATTTTGAATCCAAACCCTAAAATTTCCTTGAGATTGTTGTAGTATGGGTGGAAAAGGATTGAGTACCCAATATATCAAATACCTAATATAACGGGTATCCAATTTTCTTAGGTAATTGTTTTTTTCTTTGGTATTAGGATTGGGGGCAAAATTCAACACAATTTCTAAAGTTCTTTTGGATGTTTTTAGAGTTTTTTTTTTCACATCGTGATTTTTTAGCCCACCATGATATTGCAAATACCATATGTACAAGTTGTAATACCTTGTGTAGAATGGTTGAGGCTATTTCCCTATGAGGTAAATATTGAGGAAACATATTGGATAGTTATTGTATTACCAGTAGAAAATGAAGATGAGAATGCCAAAACATTTGGTAGCTATGAAGAAGCCAAGAAGAAGATGACTATTAGCTTGAAGATTGCTACATTGAAAAGGAAAATGTAGAAAATTATGATGAATCTTGAGAAGACTTTGAGCCAAGATGAAGAGTAGAATGAACCATTACAGATAGTAGAAGGTTAGGGAGAGGAACAATTTGATTAAGAAGAAGAAAGTAGAGATAATGAAGAAGTTGTATAAAAGAAGGGTAAGGAGATAGCAATAGTCAAGAAAAAGACAAAGAAACAAAATCAAATTACTATTTCTGACCCCACGGTGAAGGAGAGTTTGAAGAAGCCTACACTTCCTAGGACTAGACTAATAACAAGGGCTACTACAACTACAGCTTTGGTTGAACCATCGAAGAAGAAACAACAAGAAAAATGGGCAAGCTCGAGTAAAAGAAAGAAAATACAAGAAAGGATTAAGCCAAGTTAGCCTAGTAAGAAGCCAAGGAGGAGACTAGTCTTCCATAAAGATGAACAAGATTAAGGAAATACCAACTCTAATAATGTCTGCCAATACAAGGTGGTTGTATACAAGCATCCAACTAATGTGGATGAAACTTGTCAAAATATCTAAAGAAATGTAGGTTTGTTAGGATTTAAATTTATTAGGTATGAAAAGTGACTAACAATGATAAACTAAATATAGAATAGCTTATATTAGAAATGACGGGAGCTCTCAAGATGACCCCATTAGAAATTGGAAATCTCATACTAAAGGAATTTTTCAATAAAGTCAATGAACATTGGTAGTTTTCAATAACAACTAAAACACAATTAAGAGAAGAAAATATAGCTCAAGTGATGTTTGACCTAACACCTAAGGAGAGCATAAAGTTCATAGAACAATAGAGGAACATTTCTGTTCCTAACTATAGAGCATTTTTTATACTAAAAAATAAAGTTGAATAAAGACATAAACAAGGATGAAGGGACATCATGACAAATTGATCTTGGTTAAAAATAATATTTTGATGAGCCTAAAAGATTGGAAGATGCAATAATGAATAATTTTGAGGAGAGTAAACAATAGGATGTTGTCATCATTGAGGACATGCCAAATGATATTCAATGAAATGTCAATGTTTTGATAGAAGAAGAGCTTAATAGTGAAGAAATGACTATGAAAACTTTTGAATCACCTTTCCCATGAACCAATCATATCCTCATACAAATTAAAGATTATCCATAGGCAGAGAGTGTATAAACATTGAGTACAATATTAGATAGTTCTACAATTCCTACTTCCACAACTAAGATGAAGGAAAAGGAAGGCACACCAATAATTACTATTCAATATCCCCTTTTTAGAGCCACAACTATTATTGATGTAGAGAAAGAAGAAGAAAACATACAAGTGCAAGTAGATCAATCTATTGTGATTACCTTAGGACCTCATGATGAGGAAAAAAAGGAGGTTGTGCCAATTAGGATTGAGGGGGAAAATGAACCTAAAGATTAGAATTTCATCCTTGCATTAGTGCAATTGTTAAGAGTGTCGATCAATATCCACAAGATGAAGGAAAAAAGGATGAAACACCTGAATAGAAAGTGATTGCTACTCAATCTAAGAAAATTTTATTAGAAATTGATAGTAGCCACGTGAAGGGTGAATAGAGACCAAGTACTGATATCTCAACATTCTAATTAACGTTGTCAAGTTGCAACACTCCAAAGAAGAAGTCCATGAAGAAGGAAAAGTCCCCACTAAACTTGTTACATTAGATGAGGTAATAGTGCTTCCTAAATATGATCCAGAAAACAATGTTTTTTGAAAAATATAATATTTTCACAATCTATTGAAGAGGAAATCAAAACAAGAAGAGATGAAAAGATTGTCAGAAATATGATTGAAAAGATCATTGATGAAGAAGATTGATCGAAAGAGGGAGTTTTCTATTAAAAGAATGTTTTTAATCATTTTTTCATTGATGTCAAACCTACTATGTGTAGGAATGACAATTTCTTATAAGATCCATGTACTTTCACTTAGTTGATTGATGAAGAGGATTTGATCAACAAGATGTAATGAGAGTACCCAAGGGAAAGGTTGAGTTATGATATTGTAATGAAGTACAAGGATCAGTTAAGACAATGGTGAGATGATGTTTTGATAACATACTCAAAGATATAGAGGTTGGCTACACTTAGAAACATTGGAGGAATAAGTTGTAATAAGGTTGACTACAAAGCTTAAACTAAGTTCATCAGTGCATGTTGAGCAAGCTAGTTGAAGCCAAGAAAATTCTCAGTTGGAGCCAAGAAAAATGAAAATCTGGTGTGTACTGAGTGAATATCAAGTGTTGAGTGAAGTTCAAGTGTTGAGGAAAGTAACAGGTGCTGAGCATCAGAAAATATTAGTAAGTGCCAAGCATCAGTAAAATCTTAGTTGATGTTAAGTAACACAATATATGCTGAGTACTAGTATTTCAATACTGCCAAGCTATTGCATTATTAAAAATGTCAATGATTTGTCAAATCTGAGTTGACATAGTTGTTACATTGAATTTTTTTAATTAGTTGGAGGATAAGGATGATGAGCTAGTGGCATAGAATTCTATGTAAACCATTTTTGGGCCAATTCAAAAGGATTATTCAAGAAGTTTCTAGAGGAAACAAAATATGGGTTAGATACAATGAATCCTACCTAATCCCAACAAATTGAAATTAAAGGATGGAAAAATCAAGTGGGAAAAGAAGTTCCAAACTTCTATTAAGGAGTCATATACCAAGAAGCAAGTGATACTACTAAACTTCCAAATTGTGAAGTGATTAGAAGGGTGTTAAGGAGAAGACATCTAGGAGAAGGAAGAATAGAGCATAGAAAACCTGCTTCGATAAGTGGTCAAAAAGAGAAGATTGCACTGGTACATTAAGCATGGAGATTCAAGGAGATTAAGCTTGAAAGGAGGGCAAGCTATTATAAATTTAGGGATTGAAGGCCAGGCAATGTGAAGAGCTGAGGAGTGATTTAAAATTTGCAAGTTGATTTATATTCTATACAATCAGGTCAAAACCCCTTATTGTTACTTTTTAGCAATTGTATTAGTTAGGGTTAAGAAAAATCCTATGGACTTAGGTTTGTTTAATAGCCATTTGAAAATTCTTTAATAGGGTGACATTCCAAGTGAATGTTCTAAAGTCCTCTAACTAGGCCCACTTCTAACAAGGTGGATAAATCCTCTAACAAGGTCACATTTAACAATGTGTTGTAAGCCTATAACAGGGCAAGTCTTTCATAGGGCATCACTTCAAAAGAGTGAGAATTGAGTAGCATTTTACTGGTGGTTTTTTTCAAATTTTGGTTTCCACATAAATCACTATGTTATGTGTTGATTGTTTATGTGTTATGCTTCCATGTTGATTTATAGTAACTTTCTAAATAGGAAAGTTAAAGTTTGGATGAATGAATGGTTGAATGGGCTCACTACACTTAGTGAAAAAGTTTGAATATGACATTTAGACCTTGAATAACTAATTCATCCCCCCTCTTAGTTATTCTAAAGAATTTCTAACAATTGTTATTAGAGCCAACTACTGATTTATTTTCAAGGTACTAGAAGCAAGAAGAACAAGATGTCCAAGAGAGAAGTCCCCAAGCTCAAGAAAGAAATTTTTTTTGCATGGAAGAGTTTGATGAAGTTGCACCTAGGATCAATAGGTGATTATGCATAAACTTGAACTAGAAGAGAACATGTAGAACCAGTTGGACCCTTTACTACAGATGATTTGAACCAAAGGAAGGAGCATAATCAAGCAATGCTAGAGATTTCCTATACACTCAGTTACGTTGAATATGATGATATCAAAGGATGTGATACTACATTCAATATGTGGAAAGCCCTATTAGATATGTATGGAGGAGATTAGAATGTTCAGAGAGCAAAGAGAGAAAGCCTTAGAGGAAAGTTTCACGACATGAAAATGGAGGAAGGAGAGAATGCTACTCAATATGGATCTAGAATGAAAGAAGTGGTAAGTACAATAAGAAGTCTAGGTGGTCAATTAGAAGAAGAGACTATTAATAGCAAATACTTGAGAACCCTGCTCCTTATCTATGCTATTAGATTTTCATCCATCCAAGAGTTAAGGTATATACGAGGAAATGCATTGACCTTTGAAGGAATAGTTTGAAGACTTACTACATTTGAGTTGTCCAATTTTGATAACTACAGACTTGAGAACCTTGAATCTACTTTCAAGGTCAAGTTGACAATAAAAGACACTAAGAAGGTGACATCAAAGAAGAAGAGTAGAAAATTAAAGCATGCATCCAGTGATAGTAGCACATATGAGGAAGATGTGGAATAGTTAAAAGCACTACTGGCTAAGAGATTCCATAGAGGCAAAGGTAAATTCAAAGGTAAGCTCCCAATCATATGTTTTAGTTTCAATGAAGTAGGTCATATTGCTGCAAGGTGTACATAGAAGAAGAACTACAAAGAAGGAAACAAGTACAAGAACAAAAAAGAAGATGATAGTAGAGACTACATTTTTGAAGAAGATTCTAATGTGAATGATGATGAAGTAGTCTATGTGGCCATGAAGGATGAATTAGATAAAGATGAAGATGAAGCAACAACATTGGTAACCAATATGAGAAAGAATGACAAGTGGATCATAGATAGTGGTTGCTCACATCACCTGTTAGGAGACAAAAGTAAGTTTATTACCTTTACTTAGTATGATGAAAATAGTGTTAGATTTGGAAATGATGCTCCATGTCAAATCAAAGGGAAAGATTTATTAAACTTATAGAGAAGATTTCATGTGATAATGTGTACTATGTTGAAGGATTGAACTATAGTTTGTTGAGTGTATCACAGTTAGGAAATGTAGGTTGCAAAGTAGAGTTTGGAAACAAAACTACCAAGATCTATGACATTGATGGAAATTTTTTAGGAAAAAGTTAACAAACTAGGAGTAACTTGTTTTACCTAGATATGGAAGATGCAACTTGTCTTGTTGTTAGACTTGATGATGTGTGGTTGTGGCATAAAAGATTGTGTCATGTTAACTTTGACAATCTAATTAACATCAGCAAAAAGAAGAAAGCCAGATGTTTGCCTAAACTAAAGAAACCTGAAAACACATTGTGCAAAAAATGTCAACTAGGGAAGATGACTAAATCTAGTTTCAAGAGAAAAGGTTTCACATCTAAAAAAGTACTAGAATTAGTCCATATAGACTTGTGTGGTCCAATAGAAGTGAAAAGCTACCTAGGAGACACATGCATAATGCTATTTGTAGAAGAATATTCAAGTATGATGACATCTATGTTTTTAAGGAAAAAACATGATGCATTTCAAAAATTTAAGTGGTATTTGGGCAGAGTTGAGAAGGAAACAGGGAAGAGCAAGTGAAATGTCTAAGATCAGATAGAGGAGGTGAGTTTACATCAAAAGAATTTGAAATATTTTGCAATGATAAAGGTATCAAAAGGAAAACATCAGCACCAAAAACTCCACCTTAGAATGGTATTGGTAAAATAATGAATAGGTTAGTGATAGACTATGCAAGAACCTTGATGATGGAGAAAAATGTTGCTCTAAAGTACTACAGAGAAGCTATAAGCATTGTAGTATACACATTGAATAGAGTTCAAGTCAAGAAAGGTACAAATGTAACACCTTTTGAACTATGGTATGGTCACTCACCTAATGTAAAAAATTTCAAAGTATTTGGATGTAAATGCTATATTCTTAAAGATACTAGAAATGGCAAGTTTGATGCACAAAATGATGAAGGAATATTCCTTTTATATTCCACTAGAAGCAAAGCATATAAGTGTTTAAATACTAACACTAACAAGATTGTGGAGAGTGCAAATGTAAATTTTGATGAGCATGTAAAAGTACAAGTTGGTGCATCCAAGCAACTAGAAGATTATAGATTTTTTTTATACTTCTATGAACCAATTCCTACTAAAGATGATGCTACTAATCAAGTCAGAAATTAGCAACAAATTTTATTATTAGATCATAGCCAGTGGATGTTGAGTTGCATTCAGAATTTGAGTTCTAGAATGAAGGAAATGCACATTCTGATTCTAAAAACAATACACATGAAAGAGATGATGAAGTACCAGATGGAGAAGAACGAAATGACTCTGAAGCTAAAGGATTAAACATGGAAAGAAGGACAAAACCAAGATTAGCCAAGTAAGTAAGAAGACATCACCTTGTTGATGAAATCATTGGTGATAAGTATGCCAGACCAATGACAAAAAATAGACTGAAGAATGTATCATGTTTTCTTAGTAAGGTTCAGCCCAAAATAGTGAAAGATGAACTACAAGATGATGACTAGTATAAAGCTATTGAAGAGGAGATAGATTAGATTGAGAAGAACAAAACTTTGACCCTAGTTCCTAGACTAGTTGACAATAATATAATGGGTACCAAATGGGTGTTTAAGAAAAAACTTGATGAGAATGGTGAGATAACTAGAAACAAAGATAGACTAGTTTGCAAAGGATATACACAAGAAGAAGGACTAGATTATGGAGAGACATTTTCCCTTGTTGCAAGAATGGAAGAAGTAATAACACTACTTGCATATGCTGCATACAAAGGTTTCAAAGTCTACCAATATATGTCAAGTCTACTTTTCTAAATGGTATACTAGAAGAGGAAGTCTACATAGAACAACCATAGGGATTTGTTGATGAAAACAACAAGGATATGGTTTGCAAACTTCATAAGACACTCTATGGTCTGAAGCAAACACCTAGAGCATGGTATGAGAGACTACATAAATATCTTGTGAAGATTGGATTCAAGAGAACAGATGACAATAGAAACTTGTATATCAAATGCTGAAAAAGGTAAAGACATTTTGATATCAGAAATTTTTGTTGATGATATAATATTTGGAGGAAAATATATTCTATGCAAAGATTTTGTTGATCAAATGAAACATGATTTTGAGATGTCAATGTTTGGAGAAATCAAGTTCTTTGTTGCATTACAAGTACATCAATTGAATCATCGCATATTTGTGACCCAATCAAAATACATCTAGGAGATACTTAATCAATTTTGATTAGAAGAGTCAAAACTAGTTAACATGCCAATGGTAACAAGGCATAAGCTATCCAAAAATGTTGAATCAACTAAAGTAAATTAGACACTATATAGATCAATGATTGGAAAGTTTTAGTATGTTATACATAAGGGACCAGACATTGCATTAGCTATTGGAATAGTGGCAATATTTTTTGTAAATTCAAGAGAAAATCACCTGATGGCAGTAAAGAGAATACTAAGGCACCTAAAAGGAATTGATAACTTTGGTTTCTATTACAAGACAAGTGAAAATTTTGAGCTACAAGCCTAGATTGATACAAATTGGGGAGGTAACATTGATGATAGAAAAAGCACCAATGGAGGAGCACTTTTCTTGGGGAAAATATTGATTACATGTACCAGTAAAAAAAAAAGTTGTACCTCATAGTCCACAGTAGAAGCTGAATATGTTGTAGTTGCTATCAATTGCACCAATATTGTATGGATCAAACATTTGTTGCAAGGTATTAAGGAAGAGGTAAATGAGCCTCTAATACTTTATTGTGATAATACAAGTGCTATCAACATATCAAAGAACTCTATAATGCATGTCAAAACCAAGCATATTGCAATCAAGTATCGCTATGTAAGAGAATTAGTGGAAGACAAACAAGTGAAGATGGAATATTTAAGCTCAAAGGAACAAATTGTTGTCATCTTCACAAAAGCACTACCAAAAGATACTTTTGAGTATCTTATAGGAAAGTTACGCATGATACCCCTAGCCAGGGCTACTTAAGAAAAAGAAAGACTCCCCTGCATCAAATGAATTGATTGTTGAAATATTACACATTGATGTAGAGGATACCTACTTTAGGATTCATGCCTAAAGTAATTAAAGTGCTAAAGTTACAAATCAGTCACAAGCAAGGTGATAGAAGGAAAAATTGAAAGTACATGCAAAGTGCCACACTTGCATATTAACATGGTGAAATAGTATGTCTTTGGCATTGTTGTCAAAGAGGGAGAAATGGAAAAAAAATGATCAACAACTATTAAGAAGATAAAGAATGAAGAAAGAGGGAGAAATAGTAGAAATAGTCAACAATTGAAGGAGAAGTAAAGAAAAAACTAATCAAATGTACAGAAAGAGGGAGATTTCTAAATCCAAAAGAAGGAAAAAAGAAGTAGCAAGAAGCTGATTAGAATAGAAAGATGAGTAATGCATATAGGGGGAAATAGAGAGAGAGAAATTGTAAGAAGAAAGAGAGGAAAGAAAAATGATACAACAAATAAGAGGGAGAAGGTAGCACAAAGAGGGAGATGTGAAATATCATGGTAACACAATTACTTTTTGGCATTTGACTTACTGTTCTAACCTAGTTAGCATGTTGATAACTTGGTTAAATAGTTTAGTTTGATGGTTGATTAGTTTGGTTTGCCATCAATGCGAAAGAGGGAGATTGTTGGAAATCTAATTGAAAATATCATTGATGAAGAAGATTGATTAAAAGAGGGAGATTCTTGTTAAAAGAATTTTTTCAATCATTGTTTTGTCATTGATGCCAAACCTATTATGTGTAGGAATTACAATTGCTTATAAGATCTAAGTATTGTCACTTAGTTGATTGATGAAGAGGATTTGATCAAAAAGATGTAACAAGAGTACCCAAGGGAAAGGTTGAGTAATGATATTGTAATGAAGTGCAAGGATTAGTTAAGACAATGGTGAGATGATTTTTTGATAACATACTCAAAGATATAGAGGCTGGATACACTTAGAAGCATTGGAGGAATAAGTTGTAATAAGGTTTACTACAAAGCTTAAACTAAATTCATCAGTGGGTGTTGAGCAAGCTATTTGAAGCCGAGAAAATTCTCAGTTGGAGCTGAGAAAAAGGAAATTTTGGTGTGTACTGAGTGAATATTAGGTGCCAAGTGAAGTTCAAGTGCCAAGCAAAGTAACAAGTGCTGAGTATCAAGAATTCTTAGTAGGTTTCGAGTGAACTTCAGGTGTCGAGCATTAGTAAAAATTTAGTTGATGCCGAGTAACACAGTATGTGTCGAGCATCAATATTTCAATTGTGCCAAGCTATTCTATTATTGGAAATGTCAAAGGTTCACCAAACTTGGGCCAACATAGTTTTTACCTTGAATTTGGTGAATAAATTGGATTATAAGGATGATGATTTGGTGACATAGAATTCTATGTAAACCATTTTCGGGCAAATTCAAAAGGATTATTGAAGAAGTTTCTAGAGGAAACAAAATATGGGTTAGATACAATGAATCCTACCTAATCCATACAAATTGAAATTAAAGGATGGAAGAATCGAGTGGGAAAAGAAGTTCCAAAGTTCTACTTAAGGAGTTACAGTCCAAGAAGTAAGTGTTGTTGCTAAAGTGCAAAATTATGAAGTGATTAGAAGGGTATCAAGGAGAATACATCTAGGAGAAGGAAGAATAGAGCACTAAAACTCTACTTTGATAAGTGGTCAAAAAGAGAAGATTGCACTGGTACATTGAGCATGAAGACTCAAGGAGATTAAGCTTGAAAGGAGGGAAAGCTATCAGAACTATAGAGATTGAAGGCCAAGCAATGTAAAGAGCTGAAGAGTGATCTAAAATCTACAAGTTGAGTTGTATTCTGCAATTATGTCAAAACCCCTTATTGTTACTCTCTAGCAATTGTATCAGTCAGGGTAAAGGAAAATCCTATGGAATTTGGTTGGTTTAATAGCTATTTAAAAATCCTTTAACAAGGTGACATTCCAAGTGAATGTTCTAAAGTCCTCTAACCAGGCCCACTTCTAACAAAGTGGATAAATCCTCTAACAAGAACACATTTAATAGTATGTTGTTAGCCTTTAACAAGGTACGTATTTCACAGGGCATCACTTCAAAAGAGTGAGAATTGAGTAAAATGTTCATGGTGGCTTTCCCCAAATTTGGGTTTCCAAATAAATCACTGTGTGATATGTTGATTTACAATAACTTGCTGAATATGAAAGTTAAAGCTTGGATGAATGAATGGTTGAATGGGCTCACTATAGTTAGTGAAAATGTTTAAATAGGACATTTGGACCTTGAATAACTTATTCAACCCCCCTCTCATTTATTTTAAAGCATTTCTAACAAAGATAACATTAAGAAAAGAGGGTACTACATGAGATTAAGGATATTTTTTTATGCCTTTGATATTCAAGATATTCAAGAGGATGTACCTATAATGAATAAATTTTGGACAAATTTTCAACATAGATAGCAATAAGATAGGTTGAAGTATAATTAAAGTTTAGGGTATGTGTAGGATCATGGTGTCCCAAAAACCGGTGATCTTAAAAATCTGTAGTTCTGAAATATCTCAAACCATTTCAAAATCTATTCCAACTTTTTTCCCACCCACCCTGACAATAAATAAAAATAGTTAATATCTTTATAAGGTATACTATATCTTTTGATACCAAACCTATATGGTCAACTTTAAAAACATCCTAAAAATGTATTTTTGGCTTGTTTTTATGTGATTTTTACTTCAAACATGCTGATGATTTTTTTTCACCAAAATTTGATGAAATGAAAAGGGTTTGTTAAGAATGTTCTTATCTTTTCATAAATGTAAGTTTTACCAAATTATGAGTTTAGTAAGTAATTATTAGTTATTTTTTAATGGAGTTACATATAAAGTGTTGATTGACACTACTTGAAAAATAACTATAACTTTCAAATGGTAAAATATTTTTTAAATCCAAAAGATGCATCACGTTCTATGTTTGTTCCACTATAAGGAAAAAAAATAAAAAATTGAATTTTGTAGAGTTTTGAATTAGTTAAGGTGGTCAGACACAAATTTTTTTTTATTCTAGAAATACTAAAGTCAAAAATAAATTATTATAATTTGTTTAGAATAAAAATAGTCAAAAATATGTCTCACATCTAGGCATGAGTCTACTACTTATATCTAGAATACTATTAAAAAATATTACCATTTGATTTTGATTAAGGTGGTCACAAATACATCTACTTCTTATTTTCTTATGTAATTTTTTTAATATTGCATTAAAATTCAAAATTTTTACCAATCAATTTTTATTTTTTTGAGATAAGTCCTAGTAGTTTAGAAACTCTATTCAATTTTCAAGTCATTTTATTCTCTCAAATTTTTGATATAAAGTTAATAACAAATATAAAATTGCATGTCAAGTTGACATAACCCTAATTTTTTGATTTTTTATTGCCACTTAAGAGCATAGTTTGGTTGACCATGATCCTACACATACCCTTTAGGAAGACTTGAACTCATTAGAACATTTTTTGAGCATGGATTAAAATTCTAACTCTATTTACTTTAAAATTTCACTTATACCCAAGGGAGGTTAGCCAAATTGATGGTTAAAATGTATAAATAAGAGAATAATTAATTTATATTCAATCAATGCTCCTCACTCATTTGGAAGTCTTGTAGAAGGAACTAAAAATTGCAAAAGATTTAGTACATAGAGATGCTCATCTCTCCATTGCTGACAATCTAATTTCATTAACTATTGAGTTGGAATTAAAAATTTAGATATTAAAATCTATTAGATCTAGTGAGGACAATGCTCTAGCTATGATTTTCCAGATTCATAAACCAATTTTGGATGAGTAAAATATGACCCCATCTCCCCAATAGACATAAGTGAAAAAAAAATGGGGATATGTCACAAATTATGGAAATACAATGTATTAGTGAAGAGGTAAATAGACTAGTAAATTTTGGAAAATATGTGACTATATGACTAAAACTTTCAGTGATACTACTGAAATGTTTAGTCACATGACAGAAATTGATCACATTCCAATATTTCTTTGTAATTAATAGCTATAGATGACTAAACATGACTTAATGAACTACCAAATAGATGACTAAATAAGCAATTGGATATATGGTCACTAATAATTAGTCACCTAAATACAAAAAACTAAATAAACTACTAAACAACCAAATAAAATACCAAAAAAATAACTAAATAAGTGATCAAATAATGAGTATCATCATGATACATCCAAAAAAAATATTATTTATAGGCATCACAATCATTGGACATCACCATTGAGAGCACCAATCACACACTTTTGAATCTATAGTGATACTTGTATTGTTTAAATTTGTATACCATAACTATCACATGGGTGGGAAACATTAAGTACTTAATCAACGAGTACTAAACATTTTGAAAATGGCTAGAATCAAACTTAAGACCTTGTATGTATGATTCTAATGACTTGTCATCATGTTGTGGGGTCATCCCCATATGGCATTGTACTTACTAATTAGTCAAAAAGTTATATATATATATATATATATATATATATATATATATATAGAAATTAAAATTGAATGAACATTTTAATCTCAAAGATATTAATTTGAATTGATGCTATAAATACTTTGCAATAAAAAAAATCCACCTAATTTATTGTTTATAAATACATATTTCAATCATTTGATAAAGTTTCTTTAATATTTTGATGGGTTCCTTTCATAGTTTACTTATAATTTTTTCACAAAACTTAATGAACTCTAATAAATCTTAAAAAAATCTATGATAAAAAATGACACCCAAAATTAATAATAATAAAAGGAAACAAAAAATTCTCTAGTTAGTTTTTTTGTATAGCAACAATATGTTATTCACAAATATCAACTTCTTTCCTTATAGTTCTATGATAACAAAATGATATAATAAAATTGGGAAAATATAGTAACTTTGATTAAATATGTACAAGAACCTATGAAAGATAATCAAAATCAATGCAAAAATAATGTTAATTGGTAGATCTGACTCCTAATAAAAAAGAACTTGCATCATCAATCAATAAAATAGTAAACAATAGGTAAGAATGCGACAAATTACTGGTGGAACTCAATTTTATTAATTCAATTTGCAAAAACCTTGTTATCTCTCATAAAATACCTTTTAAGAGACTTAAATATGCTTTTAAGATAGTTATTCACTTAAGGAAGGTCATAACTAATTCATATTTCAAGTATCCTACCTATTTCATATTGCTACTAGGAGTAATCAACCTATTAATGGCATCGGGTAGGAAAGAGAGTTTGAACTTGTTTTGATTTCTTACTATTGATTAAAACCAAGTTGGAGAAACATTTCCTAACCTCATATAAAACCCTACAAATCCAAGAGAAATTTCAAGCCAAACAACACCTAGAAACCATGTTGGAAAACAAAGGCAATTCTGGTGTCATATAAGACCTCATTACAAAGTTGAGTAAAAAATGTTGAATAGGGTTGGGGGATGATAAAAAAAGGCCCATTAGATCTTCCAAGAATCATAGAATAGTGACTATAAAGTTTCACATAGATTTCACATCAGGACCCCAAGGTAAAGAGGATAAATAAGGGAAGGGTTTGTACGAGTGTTTTTGAAAGCAAGATAGTCACATTCAATGAAAAAGTGTTACCAATAATAGAAGGTATTGGGAATTGTGAAATCTTCAAAATATGAGAGATGTCATTGAAGAAGATATTAGGGTATCTACAAGGAGATTTGGATTGGTATTTGGGGTCACAAGGTGTTAGTTTAATGTTTTCAACAATAGCTAAGGAAGCCACAACAGGCATGTATTACTGATAATCAGAATATAATGCCTCTTTATCTTTCTCCTCTGACTTTTGGATCATGTGATGTGCTAGTTAATTTTTCACCCATTATTGAATCAATTCCTAAAGAAGCCACAATAGGGATGCATTTTTTATCATTAGAATATAATGCCTTTTCTTTGACTTTGTCTTGTAGAAATTTTGGATCGTGCGATGTGCTATTTTTTTTATCACCCACAGTTGAATGCCAAGCATCACTCACCTATACTTTCTCCTAGGTTATGTGTGTCTTAACTTGCCCCATGGGAAATATAGTTTCTTTACTATTCTAGGAAGGCACGATTAGAGAATTAAAATCAAAGGTTTCAACTTCTTCACATGGAAGAAGTGCCATCTCATTTACTCTAGGGGAACCAATTTCCATAGTTGTTACTAAAATATCTATTGAAGTATTTGTCTTTTCACTTTCTTGGTTCTGTCCAACCTCAAGAGAAATGGAATCACATTCCTTTGTAGTGGTAGACTCATCTTGAGATGCATGGAAACTATTTTCCAATACCATCTCTATATTTTGATTAGGTTGTGCTTCAAAACTCTATAAAATGTTGGTTTCCTTAATCCTCTTTTCAAAATCTTTCTCCTTCTAATCAACTTGATTGATAGGATTAGCCTATAATTTGGCATCCACATCAAGTTTTTGTAATGGTTTTTGACATTTTTTAGTTGTGGCTTGCTCTAATGGGAAAGTAAACATTTCCAAATCTTAAGAAAAAACAATTCCAACATCTTCTTATCTCTTTCAACATTACTATGGAGATCAGGAGCTATAATTTTTCTTTTAGAGCTATGAATTTTGTCCATGGTTTCATTTTACCTATTTGTTACAAGGGAATCTATGGATATACTCTTGCATTAATTTTCATGGTTCTTGCAAACATTGAAAGGATATGACATTGTTTAGGAGTACTAGGCTCTTGATTTTCATATTCATGCATATTGAGAGATTTTTTGTCCTTCAACAAGACTTTATCTACCTCATCTTCATTCAAGGTACATATGTCATCATTCAAGAGTTCCTCTATGGTTTTCAATAAAACTTTATAATTTTGGTCATCCATAAATGAAACAGAATTTGCAACAAGGCTTTTCTTGTCTAGTGTTGACTCCTTATGGTTAAATTTATTCTCTCTAGGTGTTATGATTATAGTTTCCTCTATTTGAAGAGAAATATATGTAGGTGTTTTCATTGATTTTTCACTACCCACCATTCCTTTCTTAGCTTCATGCTTGATTGAAACCTCATTAATATGCTTCCCTTCACCATCCTCATTATTATTCTATAATAAAACAACCTGATCTCTTTGTTCCTTAACTTTTGTAACATTCTCTGGGGTAACACCTAAACCATCCTTCTATGAATTATCATATATAATATCAACATGCATTGTATCTAATGTTTCTATGCTTTTCTGAAAAATTGGCTCATTTGATTGCTCATCCTAAAAATTTTCCTCCAACTTTCTATCACCTCCAAGGAAAACAATAATAATTTTCTTTGTGGCTAATATATCATCCTTCACCATACTACCTTCAATATTAGCATTCTCTCACAAAAGACTAGATGTTTCAAGTGATTCCTCATTACCATTTCCTTTTCCACCACCAAACTTGGAGTTCTCATCATTGGACAATAGTACAATATCCTCATTTGGTGTCTTAATAACATGCATTACTTCATCAGGAATTTTATCTTTCTCTGTGACAACATTCACATGAGAAACATTTCCACATGCTTCTATGTATTGTCTTCAATACTATCAACCTTCATTTGTTTTATTGTTTCTTGTGCATCTCTACCATCATGTTCATAAGTAGTTTCAATTCCTTTTATTGGGTCTATTAGTGATGCACCTGCCACATGCTTCTCTTTATTGTACTGATCACTATCAACCTTTACTTGTGCTATTCTTTCTTCCATTTTCCCAATGTCCTATTCATTAGCTATTTTAATTCATTGTAGTGGGACTGCCAATTGTACATTATCCTTTAAACTCACTATAGGATACATGATAGTGCAAGGATCAATATTGAATTTTTTAGTGTCCATAAGCTACAAATACTCTTGTTTTGGATCATAACCATAAGCTTGTAGCATGCTATCATCGACTAAGTTAGCAACATAAATTTTAGAGATCTACATATTATCATTATCATTATCTAGTCATCATCTTTGATGGTACTTTTGATTCAATTGGAGGTGATAATCATCTTGTTTTAAATTTAATAATTTTTTCCTTTCACTTTCCTTATCTTTTATGCCAAGTTTTGAGGTATTGTGTAGTCTTTCACTCTTAGTTGGAGAAGATGATTATGGAGAGGAATTGAAAGAGTCTTCTTCAACTTTAATATCATCAATATTCAAATATTATTTTCCTTCATCAGTCTCAACTATAGAAATTTCTAGAAATGGACAGGAAGAAAAGATATTTGAAAGATTTGAGCCTAGATTTGGTGTTCATGCCTAGTTTGGAGATGCATTTCTTAATAAAGCCTCTCTAATTTCCTTAATTTTTCCACCAAGGAAACCTAGTATTTGAGTCTTCTTTTTTCATTCTTCTTTTTTAATTTGGTGGATGTTGGCCTTAAGTGAAACATTTTTAGCTGCTACAAGATCTTTATCAAATAAAAATGGTAGAGAATCTGAAATCTTGTGTTCATTTTCACTTGCCAAGATATAGAAAAAAGCCATTTCCTTGTTATAGGCAAGAGAAATAAAACCATTTAGAGAGGATGACATTATTTTCCCTATATATGGATGATATTACTATTATAATAGGTTTCTTGAAGAAAACATCCCCAATAGCTTCCATGCTTGGCAAAGAGTCAAACTCAAGCAACCCACTCCCACACAACATAACAAGACCATTTTAATTTTGTTTATTGTTCATAAATTTTGATTCCCAACATGGTACCTCTAGTTTTATCTTAGAAAAATATTTATTCTTTCCCTTAATAAAAGAAGGTACCAAATATAAATGTAAAGCATCTCTTGAGAAAAGTAATAGAAGTGAAATTTACAATCTCTCTCTATATTTTGCAATTGTATTTCTTGTTAGTATTAAACCTCAAATAGAAATAAGAATTACATACAAATATAAACAATATTTGAAAATAATAGATCACACAGAAAAGAACACAAGACACCAAAATTTAAAGTGTTGGAAATGATTGAAAAGATCATGAGGAAAGTTGTTGGAATGATCATATGGAACTGATAAAGAATTTTCTCAATCATTGTTTTGTCATTGATGACAAACTTGCTACTTGCAAGAATGAAAATTGCTTTAGTGATCCAAATACTATCAATTAGTTGATTGACAAGAAGGAGGCAATCAATAAGATGTAACTAGAACACCAAGAGAAAGGCTGAAGTTATGATGTTGTAATGAAGTACAAGGATTAATCAAGTAATTAATAAAATAAGTGTGTTGATGACATACTATAAGACACAAAGAATGGGGAACCTAAAACATATCAAAGATGTAAGGTTTTAGCTAAGTCTTTTGTAAAGCCCAACTAAGATCATTAGAGAGAGGGAGTTGAGAAAAGCTAGTAGCTGCCGAACAAATTCCTAGTTGATGCTGAGCAAGTTAAACTTCAGATGTCGAGTGATACAGAGTTTATCAAGTTTCGAGTGATATCAAGTGCCGAGAAAATACAAGTGCTGAGTGATATCAAGTGTCGAGAAAATACAAGTGTCGAGTTATATCAAGTGCCAAGAAAATACAATTTTCGAGTGATATCAAGTGCTGAACAAATACAAGTGTCGAGTGATATCAAGTGCCAAGCAAATACAAGTGCCGAGCACTAGTAAATCAATAATGCTGAGTTGTTGCATTATTTTGAAAATCAAACATTTGCCAGATCTAAGCTGACAAGGTTGTTATCTAGAAGTCAGTGAATTAAATGGAAGATAAGAATGATGAGCTGGTGGCACAAAATACCATGTAGAACATTTTTGAGGTTACAACTGGAACCTAAACGAAGTCTCTAGATAAGAATAAGATATGGAGTAGATACATTGTATCCTACCTAATCCATTAGAAACCCTAAAATCAGAGAGGGATAATCGAGCGGCAAAGGAAAATTAGATTTCTATTTAAGGAGTCATAAGTTCATGAAGGAGAGAGAGAGGCAATCAAGCATGAAAGCATAAAATGTTGAAGGAGATGCTAAGGAGGAAAGCGAGAATAGTTACTCTATTTCAATAAGAAGACCTCGAATATGGATGCATTGGTATGATGAGTAAGAAGACTTAAGGACATGAAGCTTGAGAGAAAGACAAGTAGTTAGAGCTAAAGTGATTGAAGCCAAGCAAAAGATTGAACTAAAGAAGTGATCTAAAATCTGCAAAGTATGTTGTAAGTTGTATCAGATCAAAAAGTCATTATTGTTACTCTCTAGAAATTGTAACATATAGTCTAAATCCTATGGACTTAGGTTGGTTTAATAGCCATGAGATAAATCCTTTAACAGGGTGACATTCCAAGTGAATGTTCTAAAGTCCTTTAACCAGGCCCATTCCTAACAATTTGGTGAAATCCTCTAACAAGGTCACACTTAATAGTGTGTTGTAAGCCTTTAACAGGACAGGCTTTTAACAGGGCATCACTTTAGAAGAGTGAAAATCAAGTAGCATGTTACTGGTGGTTTTTTCCCAAATTGGATTTCCACGTAAATCATTTTGTCATGTGTTGATCTTGCATGTTTTATCTGTGCATGTTGATTTAGTGTAACTTGCTAATAGGGTTGATTTAAGTTTGGATGGATGAAAAGTGTATGGATTCATTAAAAGTAGTGAAAAAGTATTATTAGGGCATTTGGACCTTGGATAACTGATTCACCCACAAACCCCACCCCCCCCCCCCCCCCCCCCCCCACCACCCACCCCCCCCCCCACTCTCAGTTATTCTAAAATAATTCTAACATAAAGTGGTTCAACCAAAACCTAGGCTACATCCACTAGATGGCATGTCCAATATTATTAATAGTCCAATGATTATAACCTAGTTACAATCTGTAATCCCTTATATCTCAATACAGCCCCAAGAAGCAATTTTTGCATCACCCATAATGAGACAATCTCTAACCCTAAGCCATTTCATACAAGTATTTTTATCACTTTATGGTTATAATAAATAATTATATGTCAGCCCAAAATCTCGATAAAATAGGGCCCTGATTAGTCACCAAAATCTAACAATCTCCCACTTTGGGACTAATCAAGCTCCACAATAAGAAAGAATCTCCCACTTGGAGACTGATCTTGTAGCTATGCTGCTACTCCATGAGGCTCCCACTAGATCAAACCACTTTGGATGCTAGTGTGATTTTATTCCTATTTAGTGTAGAAGACCAATAGAAGTTGAAGAGGAATTCAAAGCTGAATCTATTTTGTCTTTGAATGTAGAGCTGATTTCTTTGCTAGATGAATGACAATCCATCTGTAAAAAAATAATTATCCCTCTAAGGGTGTCTCAATTCTTCCAAGAAGAACTAAAGCCATATCATCTCCTTGGCTACCTTTATAGTAGCAACATAACTTGCCTTTGTAGTGGATAAAGCATTAACCTTCTGTAACCTAGAAACCTAGCTCATAGATGTCCCACCAATAGTAAATATATAATCTATAGTAATCTACCTAGTATCAATATCCCTTGCTAGATCTAAGTCAACATACCCTTGTAAATTAGTAGTAGAGCCCCCAAAGTATAAACACTTACTAGATGTTCCTCTTAAATATCAGAGAATCCATTTTACTGCATTCCAATGCTCAATTCCTGAATGACTCATATACCTGCTAATGACTTCCACTGCATGTGCAATATCTGGCCTTGTACATACCATAGCTTACATAAGCTTCCTATAGCTGAAGCATAGGGTACCGTGGAAATCTTATCCTCCCCTTCTTGCATTATGGGACACATCTCCTTAGTCAACTTCAAATGACTAGGTAAAGGTGTACTGACAGCTTTAGCATTCTCTGAAGAGAAATGTTACAACACTTTCTCAACATAATCAGCTTGAGATAGCATCAATTTCTTATTCTTCCTATCTCTACAAATCTTCATACCAAGTATTTGTTTTTCTACCTCGAAATCCTTCATAGAAAATGTATGTTCTAACTAGAATTTTAGCCCCTTAATGTGATCCATGCTAGACCTAGCCACAAGAATATAATTAACTTATAAACATATAATAATGTAGATGTCATCATCTAACCTCTTAAAATAGGCACAATGATCTAAATGACACCTACTATATCCATGCTCATGCATAAAACTATCAAATTTTAGATACCATTACCGAGGTTCTTGCTTCAAGCCATATAAACTTTTCTTTAATTTATACACTAAGTTCTACTTACCTTTGACCTCAAATCTCTTTGGCTATGCCATAGAGAACTCTTCATCCAAATCACCATGAAGAAAGGTTGTTTTAACATCAAGCTACTCCAAATACAATTTTTTAGTAGCCATAATACCTAAAACAATACGGATAGAAGTCATCTTAACAACATGAAAAAATATGTCATCAAAATAAATTCCATTTTTCTATGCAAATCTTTTTACAACCTAGCTTTAAATATTTTCTTACCTCCATCCTCTTCTTTTAACCCATAAATCCATTTATTCTATAAAACCCTTTACCTACAGTCAACTTGCACAAATCCCATCTCTTATTTTTTAGCAAAGAGTCCATTTCATCTTTCATTACAAACTCTCACTAAATCTTAGTATTCACCTGTATAGAATTATCATAACATTCAAGTTCACCAACATCAATAAATAAAATAGAATACAAGGAAGGATTAAATCTTTCTGGAGGTCTACTTAGCCTTGTTGATTATCTAACATTCATGGGGTTGTGTTGTATTTGTTGTTGCAGTTGTTGCACATTAGAGGAATTGTTGGAACATCATCTTTTGGAGTATCATCTAGCACTACATAATAATCTTCTTTCTTCTCATCCTTCTGCAATAGATCTTTGTACAATACTTTCTCATTGAATATGACATCCCTACTTCTTACAATTTTACAATTTTCTAAATCCCAAAGCCTATAACCAAATTCATTAATGCCATATCCAACAAATACACATTCCTTTGACTTAGCTTCTGGCTTTGTTCTATTTTCAAAATCTATATGAGCAAAGGCTTTACAACCAAAGGTCTTGAGAAATGAATAACTCACCTTCTTACTAGTTGATGCTTCCTTTGGAGTGACACAACCCAAAGGAGTAGAGGTACCTCTATTAATCAAATATACAATAGTATTGATAACCTCCACCCACATGTGTAAGGACAACCCAACATGCAACCTCATGCTCCTTGCATGTTCCATTATAGTCCTATTCATGTGTTCAAGAACTCCATTTTCTTGTGGAGTCCTTGGAACAATTTCCTATCTAAAAATACCATTTGTGGAGCAATAATCTTCAAATTCATGACTGTAATACTCACCACCATTATCAGATCTAAAACATTTTAATTTCTTACTAGTCTCATTTTCAACCAAGTATTTCCATTTCTTAAATGTTGGAAATATATCAAATTTTTGTCTAAGGAAATAAACTCATACCTTTCTAGTTGCATCATCAATAAGTGTAACATAATAATGAGAGACACTGAGGGAAGATACCTAAGTTGGTTCCCATACATCTGTATGCAGAAGCTCTAATTTCTCCCTTTTATTTTCCTTCCTAGTCTTCACAAAATACACTCTCATTTGTTTTCCATACACACAACTTTCATGGAAATACATATTAACACATTTCAAACTTGGTAAAACTTTATTTGAATGAAGTACTTTCATACCTCTCTCATTGATGTGCCCAAGTCTGTTGTACCACAATGCTATATTAGACTCTACAACAACTATTTGTTTTCCTTGTTCAACTACAACAATTATTCCTAAACATTCATTTTTCTCTAAAATAATTAAAGTAGAAGGAATAATATTACCTATACAAAGATATAAGGTGCCTACTTTCACAATTTTTTCATCATTAAAAGTAACTACACAATCCTTATCATAGACTTTCTCTGCTTTAATTAAATTACTACTCAGCCTTGGAACATGTTTTACCTCATGTAGTAGCCAATGATTACCATTCTACAACTTCATGTTAACTTTTACCTTTTCAAAAATCTAACAGGGTTCATTATCCCCCAAATAAACAAGTCCAAGATCTACTTGGACTTAATTAATAAAATAACCTCTATTAAGTGTAGCATGAAATGAAGCACCATAATCTAAAACCCATGAATCATCAACACTTTCTAAAGAAAGAAGCAAAGCATCCTATTTGGATTTTTTACTTACCACATTTTCCTCTTTGCCTCCATCTAGTTTATCTCGTTCATTTTTCTTTCGAGTCCAGCAATTTTTATTCTTATGCCTTGGTTTCCCATAGTACCACTAGTTGTTTAGTCCTCTTGATTGAGACGTCCTCCCATTTGGCTTTCCTCTTGATTTCCCATGATTTCTAGAGTTATTTCCCCTCTTAGTCATTCTACCTCTTCTTTGTGCATTTAAAGCATTTTTTGATATAGAGCCACCTAAGGATTTCCTATGAGTTTCTTTACTAAAAATAACACTAAACACATCATCATATTTTAGGGTACTAGATCTAGGAACAAAATTACTCACAACCATTACCAAGCCATTCTAACTTTCAAGAAAAGAACACAAAATCAAGAGAGCCCTAATTTCTTCATCAAAATTGACACACACAAATGATAATTAACTAATAATAGTATTATACTCAATTAAATGATCTCCAATAGATCCACTTTCTACTATTTTCATATTAAATAAATGCATCATGAGAAATAACTTATTCGAAGCAAAAGGATTTTCATACAATTTCGCTAGGTTTTGCATAAACTCTTTTGTTGTCTTAGCTTTTGTAATACTAAATGCCACCAATGGTGCTAGGCATAATCCAATGCTTCCAAGTGCCTTTCTATCTAAAAGATACCAATCATCATTTACATAGATCCCTAATTCTTGGTTTTTTCTTCCAATGGCTTTCGTAAATCATTCTGATAAAGATAGTCTTCCATTTGCATCTTCCATAACTAAAATTTCTATCCATTAAACTTTTCAACACTCAGCTTACCCTCATCTTCTATCATTACCACTCAACCATGAGACTTTCCTATAAAGGATAACTGAAAAACAACCTTGATCTGATACCACTTGTTAGGATTAAACCTCTAAAAAAATTAACAATTGCATGCAAATATAAACAATATTAGAAAATAATAGATCACACAGAAAAGAACACAAGATACCAAGATTTAACGTGGTTCACCCAAACCCTAAGCTACATCCACCAGACAATAAGTCCAATGTTATTATGATCTAATGATTACAACTTGATTACAATCTGTAATCCCTTACAACTCAATACCCCACAAGAAGCTATTTTTGCATCACCCACACTGAAACAGTCCCCAACCCTAAGCCCTTTTATACAATTTTTTTATGGGTCTAGGGCTATAATAAATAAGTACATGTCAGCTCAAAATCTTGAACCCCATCGAGGAATTATGGAGTATGTACAATACTTCCCTAACCAGTCACCACAATCTAACATTTCCTAATTCTTCAAGTTTTTTCTATAGCTTAGTTTCATTAATTGGGATCCCTCTGGCTCTCATCAAGCTTATTTTTAAACTTTTTTTTGGAATGTCCATCCTTTGAATCTTGAAGCAATGAACATACCATAACATCTTGAGCCCACCCAATACTATCTTTCACTTGAAATGATATTGTAGTTGACTCGTGTTTGGGGTGTGAAAGTTAAAAACCAAGGAATGCTCCAATATCATTATCAATGGTGATCACATTTTCATTCTTTCTTAACATGAAATAAACACTTTACTTTGGTTGAGTCATTTCCTCCTTGTCTTTATGATTTTGATTGTGTTAGTGAAGGTGGAAGACACTTTGATGCTGCAATGTTCTTCATGATCACCGGAATAATCTATATACTTTTATCCATTGAGAACTAAAAATGGAAGAAATAGTGAATGAATAAAGATTGATGAATCCAACCAACCACCTTTATAAGCAACACATAGGAGAAAACCTTTTGCAAAAGAAAATGAACATATTGGATATTGATGAATCGCAATGATAGAAACATTTTGGAAAATCATTATTTCCATTATAGAACTGAAATTTGCTTCACATCTTCACTAACAACACATGAAGACCATAACTTATACCAAAATATTTTTTACCAAGTTTTTAAAGTCTCACCATTCATTTCCATTACCCATAGCCAAAATGTCATAAATTGGACAAAACAACACTGATTTTATTGAAGTATTACCTCTAGGTAAAGTGAATTTTTGCATCTTATTTCTATAGAACAAGAAGTTAGGGAAATACCACTGAAGCATCCCAAAATCTACTAGACTCATTTCCATGCCTGGTTATGTATATCATCTCTACATTCCTACTCTTCTCAAATGATGATGACCCATGAATTCCACCAGTGGCTAGACACTTTGCACTTAAATGAAGATTAGATAGTCTAAGGATTTGAATGGTTTGTTGAAACTAATACAATATTATAGAACTATTTAGGTTCTTAGGTATAAGCACAATTGTTTCCTTAGTTACAAATGGCTAAACAAATGTTTCTTGTACAAGAACTAACTGTGGAGGATTGGAATACCTATCTTCTTCTAAGAAATATGCTAACTTTATCATATGCTTGCAAATGTCCTAGATTTTGTAAAACAAGAAGGGAAACATATTTTCCATCTGATGCACTTCCAACACTAGGTAAAAGTATCATGTTTATAAAATATCCATGGAGAACAATATCAAGGTGAGAAGTGAAAGTCAATTTCACCATCCCCTACGACCATTTGAGGCATAATACCTCAAAATATTCCTCACTTGAACAAATATCCATGTGTCCAAGCATCAACAATTAACAATCATTATAACTATTGACATTTTGTCAAACAATTCATATTCATCTTGATGGCTTGATTTTTTTCTCACCTATTTTATGTAAAATTCATTAAGAAATTAGGAAGAAATGTGTTGAGAATTAGTTAGGGTTCATGAATTTTGTGCGACCTCTCCAAAAATTCCTAGGCAAAAATTCTCAATCTTTGTGATTAGTAGAAAACCTTTTTCAAGAAATTAATTTTATAAGTTTGAAATAAGTATATGAAATTTTATTGTTATATCTATATCCTTATTTTCCATGTCGATCTTTTGTGTTAATTATATTTTACTATCTTTATGACTAAGTTGCAATGTTGTGAACTCTTCATCAGTGCAACATCGCACCCATTTTTCTATCAACCACTTCAAAGGTAGCGAGAAAGAAAAATAGCTTATGTTGAGATCTATGAGGTTTCATAATGGTTAGAGGAAGCTATTATTTTTCATTTTTGAATAGGAAAAATGGAATTTAAGCACAAGATAATAGGTCTTCTTTACTACGGTTATTTTAAAGTGGTGACCATGTGAACTAAGAAGGACATCCTTGTAGCTGAGGTAAGATAACCAAAGGTTAGTTGAATGAAGCAGCAAAAATCCTCAAGTTAAATCATCACTAAGTTATATGATGAGTTAAGCTAATGAGTAGCGATGACAAAAAATAAGGTGAAGGACTCAAATTAAGAGTTGACTATGTAATTGCAAGGTTAAGTGCCTAAGATAATTTAAATGCTATGAAGTCATAAAGGAGGCATGAGAAGTTAAAAGAAATATTATTGCCTCTTTGGAAAGGATCAAGAATGGTTGAGATTTGAAGTTGTGATCAGGTGATTAGAATGATCATACTATCAAACTTTATACTATTGTACTATCACTGGAGTTAGTTTATAACCCATCGAGAAAGTAGTGAAGTAGCGAATGTAGTTCTTCGCATTGTCACAATTTTTAACCCAGTTAATGAGTTGATGCCAAAAATAAACAAAGGAAATAAAAATGGTTAAGGATATAAATAATTACATGGTCATGAGTATTTATTTAATAGGTAAAGTCTAAGTCACAATGCCACGATGAGGGAATAATGGCTAGAGGAAAGAATGAAAGCAACATTGCACGGTTAACATGGATATCTTGCTAAATTGTAAAAAGGGGCAATAACATTAAAATTTTAAGTATCATAGTATTGAAAGCCTTTAAAGGTATTATATGATAAGTGGTGTGAGGCTACGAAGTACAAAGAACTAAAGGCTTGATTGGGTGATCGTAGATGTAAACAAGAAAATAACAGATACTGTTGTGAAATGGAGAAATAGTCTCATTTGCAATGTCACACCTATGAGTTTTAAGGCATAAAATGACTTCTCAATAAAAAATTATGAGCTAGATAAAGATGAAATGAGCTAGATGTATGAAATTCTAAAAAAGCATAGATTTGGGCTATTTTTTGATAATTGATAGGCTTTAAAGTGTGTCATCCTTAGATGCCAATTAAAGCCACACTTTCATCCTAGAAGCTAATAAAGCATGATAAGAAATAGATTTTCATTGCCATTTTCTTAATTGTCTAACTTATCTAAGAGATTTTAAGTGTAGAAGTAATATCTAAGTGATTTTTGTCATTCTAGCATACAGGATAAATCATTTTTGTTGTAGAAAATGGATTAAGAAAAGGGGGAGTTAATTGTATAAGGAATAATTGAACAAATAGATTCCCCACCAAAGGTTCCCAATACATTTGTAGAGGAATGGATTCATATGTTTCCTAGTTTAACAAACACATAGAAAGTAGATGATTTGATATTCAAAGACCCATATGTATTGTATAAGGACACAGAGGTGGCTGATAGGAATGGGTATAATTCTTTTGGTTCTTCTACAAGGACAGAGCTATAAAAGCTCTAGTATGTAACCCTTGGGTGAGAAATTTGGGCAAATTTATTATGCCCAAAGTTTTTGTGGATGTAGACCTGGTAAAAGCTTTCATCAAGTGTTATAATCCTATAAATAAGACCTTCTATAATAAAGGATAGAAGTATTTTCTTGTGCCTAGATAAAGATAAATTTATAGAAGCTTTTGACTTGGGAGGAACTATGTCGATGCCCATAGAAGTTGATAAATTAAATAAGAATCTCAAGAGTTGCAAGAATGTCTATATGGGTCAGAATATGACTAGGCATATCCCACTTTCAAAGAAGAATATGGGAGAAATTCCAAAGAAGAAGAATTTGGATAAATACATTCCATTGGAGTATTTCCAAAGTTATATTTAGAACACTATAAGTTCTAGGATCAGATGGAGCCATGGAAGCATTAGGAGGACATTACATTATGACCTTAAATATTTAGAACCTAAGCCATAATATAGGGAATGATTTTGTTGATTACATTATTAAGGATATCACTACTGCTCAACAAGGAGACTTGGTAAATTTCACATTCCACCATTACTCTCGATTCATGCACCTGATCTTCTTCAAGAATTTAGATAATTTTGATCAAAGTTTCATCGAGTCTACACAAGAATGGGGAGAGATATTTCTAGTGCAAAGATGGATAAGGGTATGGAAAATGGTAGGCTTGATAGTTGAAAGAATCCTTAGGATCATTAGAAATGTTGTTAAACCATAATATGTGTTTTGATGTGGGAAAATAATTGACTCATGATTGGGGTCATTTCTCTTTTTTTGAACAATATATTTTTATTAGGAATTTTGGATGCCTTCAGCCAACAAACCTTCTACCTAAATATGTACCACAAAGATTAGGGCTTGTGGAAGTATTATGGTAGCTTATCTCTTTAAAAAAAATTGTAGTTAGGTAAAGATGTTAAGAAAGAAACCTTCCTTTGTGGATGTACAAAAGTGGGGGATTTTGAGATTGGCAAGAATGCCATTGAAGGAAAAAATGAATTCTTAAGAAAATATAAACTGTGAACTAGGTCAACTAGGACTTATGACCCATGAAATCAGATCAAACATGCTGTGAAAAACATGAGAGGATATAACTTTCCTCCTAAAAAACCCATGTGGGAAGAGGATGTGATTTGTAATAGGCTAAATGAAAATAATGTAGAGACCAAATAAATAAATATAGAGATATTGTCAGTTTTGAATATGAGATGAAGAAGGTGGACTCAAGCTTTAAAGGCTTTTATTCAAATGAGCTTTATTGGTTAAGATTGGAAAAGTGTGTATTAAATTTTGATAAACTAGCAACCCATGTTCTAGGGGCAATCAGGAGAAGGATTGAACATGAATACTTAGATGATCAAATTATTATTGAAGTCTCTAATGAGGAAGACCAAGATAAAGAACAAGATATTCGTAAAAGTTCTGAGTGGGTAGAGGAAAGAAATAATAGACAAAAAATGGTTGAATTACCTGAGAAATCCCAATAGAAAGCTCTTCAAATCCTTCCAGGAGGCAACAAGTATTTTGATGACATAAGGAGGAGATATTTAATATCTTAGGACTCCAAAGATGAGAATAGGGCAAATAAGTTACAATTGGAAGCCCAAATGATAGACGATAGAATTATAGAGGCTCAAGAATTCATGAAAGATAATAATTTCATAAAATGTGATGAGTTCAAGAATATTCTATTTAAAATAAAAGAAAAAGAGCTCTCCTTGCAAATGAAATTAGGGGATTTTGATGAAGAAGTTGTTGGATTAGTAAAGAAGTTACAAGAATATGATCCTGTAAGTGAAATTCTCACTATTGAGGAAGCAAGAGATCTAGTAACAAGAAGAGGGTATGATTATCTTTCTACGATCGAATCTAAGTAGCTCCTTTTTGTTAGATCAGATGAGAAGAAAAGAAAAAAAAAATCTCATTTAAAGATCAAAATTAATATGGAGAAGTGAGAGGATTATGCTACAACATAGATGCTCAAACAATGGCAATTTGGAGTTTAGCTCTTGAGCATAATAAACCTACCTTGATGGAAATTGAGGAATCCCTTAGGGAAAATGTTATTTTTTGGCATGTTCAATACAGATTCAGTGATCAAATTTTTGGATTACATACTTCAATATGACTGATGGGAAAAAAACAAGATGGACACCCTCCTAGCTCAATTATAATAGACATATGAGAGATATTTGAGAACCAAGTTGATCCATGAAGACGAAATGATAAAGATTTATGTTCTAGATTAGAGGAATATCAAACTTGAAATGGAGGTTGAATCATTAAATAAAAATTCCATGATTGGCACACAAGTCTATGAAAATGGTGTACAAACAAAGGACCATACTTTTTAAATAGGTGAAACATCAAGCCAGGTCATGGAAATTGATGAGGAATAGCTAGAAGCTAGCAAAGATGTAGAGGTGAAAGCTTTCAAGAATTTGTTAATTTATAAGATCAATGCATTGAAGGAAATTTATAAGAATGTGCATGGAAATTACACAACATTAGAAGGAATGGAATCCAAATGTGCAAAAGAAATTACTCTGTTATCTCTATTATTCAACACATGGGGCCCATACATTCAATTTTTTGATTGTATAATTAATGTACTTCCTCTAAAAAAGAACCTACCAAAGACAACCATTGTGAGCACAAGGAAATAAATTTATAAGGTGAGAGATCTAAATGGTTTCTTTGGAGGGAAGCTATAGCCAGTCCAAAACAAAATTAAAACAATTGCTATAGGAACACCCAATTTTGCACCTATAATGTTTGATAGTGAGGGTAAAATCAAAGACTGGGTCAAGTGGTCATCATCTTTTGAGAATATCATTAATTATCCCAATTTTTTATCTTTTTGCAATAATAAAGTAAGTGCCACTACTATTTATGATATGGCAGATGTACTTTATAAGCTAGAGGGAGAAATGTCAAAGGTGGCTAAAGAGGTCAAGGCCATAACTGATGCCAAATGGCCTAATTCTAATAGGGTAAAAACACAACCAAATATTTTTATTTTATTTTTAGGTTATATGAATAGGCTTTTACTTCTATGAAAGTTCTATTGAATTGGGAATGTTAGAGTTCGTTGTTGTAACCGAATTTGTTTCATCGGAATCATGTAGTTTAGTTTTTTTTTTTTTTTTTAATTTAAATTTTAAATTAGTTTTTCACCACCTAGGTATCATAAATCGATCCTTAATTATATAAACCCCATGTTTCTATATTATGATGCCTTAAATCAACTTTTTCATCCAAAATTAGTATCTCTATTTTATTTCACTATTATTAGTGCTTATTCATTTTAATCTAACTAAAATTTAATTATTTTTCTTTATTACTTTATTGTTAATTTCTCGTGTAATAGTTTAATCAATTAGTGTACACCCTATTGGTGTTTGAAAATGCTGGAGGGTTTTCAATTATCCCACTGAGAAAGTGACACATCTAGGGGTAGTCAACTCCCATTTTTAGCATGCCATTTCTGACAATAGGCCAACTATAAGGCATGACCCTTCTTCTACTTTAGGCTCTACTAAACCTAGGCAGATAGACTTGAGATTCAATTGATACCGTACCAGTGCAAAAAAATATACTTAAATCTATTAAGCAAATACAAGCCCTTATTTCTCCTAGAAACTCATGACATGACATAGATCTATAGTAGCTAAATGAAAATCTAGAATATTCACAAGTCGAGTGAGGGAAAAACAATTAAGTCCTTCAACATGAAATGAAAGAACATTTGATTTAATAATGTTGAATTTCAACAAAACCTTAGGTATGCAGTAATAAACCTAATGATCCTATAATTGATCAGTGCCTTAACCATTGGGTAGTCCCATGAATCACAAATATACATATGAATATCTGAGACATATATGCATCTTCAGATATCTAATCTATCTATTTAACTTGTAAATAGACATCAATGCTCAAATTAAATCCCATTCTTACATGATATCCCCATCAGTAAACCTGCAACATTGTTGATTCCTTGAAGCATTTACACAACCCCTTGGGTCATAAGCAACAATGAATAACATACAACCTTAAGGGAATACAAATACAACCTAAGCACTGTGTCAAAGACTGTAAAACATTGAAAATTATCTAATAAAGGAGATAGGATTCAACTTAAACTCAATCATCTACTACTCTTTGTATCATTTCCTTGAAATTATACAATCATATGCATGAAATGAAAAACATAAAACAACCTAATAGATCTGAACTATCTATGTTAATCTTCCTATTGTTGTTCATAAAAGAAGAATTTACTAAAGAATATGGTGTCTCAGTATTGGAAATGCATCAAGAACTGGATCCAAAACCTAGTACCTTAGTCATGAGCCAATTTCTTCCAAAGAACTAGAACCATCACAAAGAGAAAGAAAAATATAGATATAGTAGGGAGGAATTCTTGGATTTGTTATGAAGACAACAAGTGTCCACTTGGAATTCCATCTCTTGCAATTGAATCACTTCTTTCATCTTTCTACCTCTTTGATTTCATTTGATCTGATTTTGTTTTCATCATTTCTTGTAACAAACTTGAAAATATCCTTTTTTTAATGATGAAAATTCCTTTTGCATCCAAAATATCTAATTTTCCTACTGATATGCTGGTGAAATTTTTGTTTTTACTGAATGAATCTGAACAAATTTCAACCCAATTTGAATTCTCACTACCTTTTAAACATATTCAAGTCATTACCATGTTAGAAATTAGTTCTGATCTTTGATTACTTGAATACAATTACAATCTAGGAACCTGGGAGAAAACTTGGTATAGCTTGAACACATTGCTACTTGTGCAAAATCTGACTCCAGAATCGGAAAATTCAGCTCTTCCCAATTTCGACAATATACTGCACTGCCTATTTTGGATAAAAAATTCCCCTTTGGTAGCAATTTGAAAAATAGGGTCCTGAGTCATGAACAAGCATTAAAATGAAAGATTTAAAATATTATATAGTTAAAACTATATAAAACTTTTAAATTTATTTGAATTTTCACTTTATGCATTGATCTTCTCTGAATTTTCTTTTTGAATTCAATTTTCTTCTTATTTCTCCAGTTTGCCATGTGTCAAATCTTTATTTTCCATGACCCCTTTTGAAATTTTTTAATTAATTAATTAATTAATTAATTTCCTCCTCATAGCCCCGAAAACTCTTCACACCTCCGTTCACGCCTTCACGCTCATGCATTTAAGTAAGAGTAGAGGCTTTTGAAGTTTGCCTTATGTTCTCATGCTCATGAGTTTCTTTTACACTTTGATGACCTTTATGTTCTCATGGTGAATGCCCTTTATGATCTTATGCATCACCGTATCCCCAGAGGTGTTTAAAATTTTTTTTACGCTCTTTCAAGTGCATGAACCCATGAAGCGTATGAGCATAAGCCTTTAAATTTCTTCTCTTGACCATCTACTCAAGACTTTCCATTATGCTTTCACGTGTTACTCATAGCAACACAAGTGCCTTTGCACTTACTTCCCACTCATATAGTGAGTCTCCATGTGGCACTTTCTTCCTGGTGTTGATCATTAAAACTTGTTGATGCATTTCCCTTTCAACTGGCTGGACTAGAAGGCCTCTCCACACACTGAGTGGCATCCACAAAGAAGCGTGTCTTAAGACACTATGCATTTTTTTGATATTTTATTTAAACAACAAAAGATCCTCCCATGTGCTCAATGTGGGATATTGCCTCTAAACTATGCCCCACATAAATTACCTCCTCTATTTTTAAATGATGATTTTGTTTAGCATTGCGTATGGCTTCTTTTGCTCAACTGTCTTCATTCTTAAAATGCCTTCTTCTCCATCTCTGAACATGTTGAGGTGCTACTATTCACACGTCTACCTCTACTCATGGCATGGGAGTTCTTACAAGTCATGAGCTTTACCTGATGACTTTGGCTTCTTCTTTGTGCTACATACAGATCCTTCAAAGTTTCCTTTTAAAACATGCTAGCCTCCTCAATACACATCATAGCACTGAGTCTCGTGCACATGTTGGGCAACTTTACTTTACCTCCTTCTCGAGTGCTCCTTCTATAGGCATGCTCTTCCATTTTCCAAGCTACTTGCTACTTTCTAACTTTCAAGGAACTCTTTGCTCTATGCCACAACTTTAACTTTCAGAACTCTCTCATTACTATTGCTTCCAAACTCAATAGCACTGCCCTTACACATTTCATTGTATGAACTTTGGTGGAAATTGGAAATACAACTATAGCCAATGAGTCATTTATTAGAAATCATTTAGATCCTATAACAGGCCTTTCAGGATAGAATCTCAATGGCACTTCTCAACAATGGTAATTGAGGTTCAATCATAACAACATTATATGTTTCAAAAGATATGATGACCATAGCATATAACCTCCCTTACTTTTATTTTTTACCTTTTTACCTTTGAATGAGGTGAACTTTAAAATGAATCCTCTTTGTTTTTTTTTTTTTTCTTTTTTCAGATAGCAACCTCTTGTGATTCCAAATCAGTCCATCATTCTAAAGCAATTAGTCGGACCCCAAAGTGGGTCCGGCTAAAAATTTTTTTCTCTCGGACAACTGAATCTTCAAACTGATCTGTTGAGCTTTTTATATCCACTAGAATTGATTTCGATCATCAACTGATCATTAAAATCTCATTTTATCATTTCCTTGCAACCTATCAAACTGTTGTCAGGAGTTCCTTTGACTACCTTTGAAAACTGACCCAAACCTCTGACTAGGCTCTGAAAACTAGCACACTAAAGTATTTTCAGAGGAAAATATAGTGGTACAATCCACTTGATCTTAACAATCATGGGTTAAGAGTTATGATGTCATGAATAGGGGTCCTAAAAAATCTACAAATGCTGACACCAGTAAAAAGTCACAAATTGCGTTTGGAATCACATTTGAAAACTGATCAGACAGATTCATCATAAGTTGAAACTTGAAACATAACAAGCCACTGACATCTACAATGCAACACAAAAAGAATTTTAGCAATTTGGTCAACTGGTCAAAAGTTATAACACGGCAAATGGGGCATCCCAGAATTATGTGCAATGTGCATCAACATGACAAATTTAAATGACCAACTTTGATGGATTCAAAACCTAATCGAGCGGACTCAAAATGACTCAAAATCTGAAACATAGGTTCTTAGGTATGGACACTAAACACTCATAAAGCAAAAATTCCTAAAACATTTCTGGGCACAAGTTATTCATTGGCAAACACAACCTCCTGTCGCTGTCTGACACTTGGGGTAAAATGTAGATTTGGCACCAACTCAAAACAAGACTTTGTCAAATGGCTCAAAACAAAAATTTAGCCTCATGGAACAGGTAGATGGGCTGAATGGAAGGTGTTAGAAACATTGAATACCATGTAGGCCTCATACTGATAGCCACGTACAATCTCATCAAAAGGGCTTGATTTCTCAAAATTTTCAAAATGTGACTAAAAATGAAGCATTCAATTTTTAGTCCCAACACACCCCATTTACATGTAGGTTGATTCTTACGTGTCAATTTGTCAAATCTTTAACAATTTCATTCATAAAAGGGATCATCCTAATTACCTATTAATTACTACCTTTCTATTTAGCACCCCTAGGAATACAAAATCTTACACCTCATGGTCTTTCCACTAATTTTAACCATACCACTATAATTTTCAATCTACCACCTTATTTAATATTAATCTTAACCACTAATTTAATTATTACACAACTTAACTATAATTCTAACTTCCCTTATCCTAACTATTAACACATGACTAATAGCCAGCTCACCCCCAATATGCCTAACAACCAACACATCCCATTTCTACACATAAAAAACAATTAAAATAAATTAACTTGCTTTAATAACCAAATATCCTTGACTTATACAATAATAACGCTCCAACACATTAACCTACCAACTAGGATTTCCCTATCTACAATCCCACACATATTTCCTACATGTGTCGTGAACTATCACAAACAAGAGAACAACTTGCTACTTTATCCTATTACCCCCCCACTTACCTTCTACATTGATCCTCACCATGGTTGAGCACTTATCCCAAGGCTAGCATGGTTTCTTGGTCTCTTAATGGGACAAGTGCTTAAGTGTGGGGCATGTCTTGACTGGGATAGGTCGCCATAACCTGTACCCATTTCCTTAAAAATAGTGCTTCACTTCATTTGTTTTTTGTGTAATATGTTAACCTCCTAGCGCCCAGGTCTTGATAGGTTCTAGGTTCATAAGTCTCCTCATCTTTATTATTATAATGATTTTGCACTACGTTGTTTAATTTAAAACCACATATGTCACTTCTATGTTCATGTGACCCTTGTTTGGAGAAATTTAGAAGGGCTATTATCATTCATCTTATGTTAAGGTCTCAAAAATTCATAGGTTCTTACTAGGGGTCAATCATGTTCTTTATGATTTAATTTTAGTTAATTTTAGTTAATTTTTTTTTTTAAAATCATTATATGGATTCGGTGTGATAGCGACTTGTGGGTCACATGACACAAATGAGCCCCCATTTGCAATTTATGAAAAAGGTACTAGTATTATAAAATCATTTACTCTCGAGATACTCACATTATTCCATTAACAATTGGGTTACTAGATTTTAATGTGTATCTTGCTTATTATTGTATTACTTTGTATTTTAGGGGAGGAATTATTTCTTCCCTCAACATTTTCTAGAGAGGTGAAATGCTCACCTACAACAAGTCTACCAAAGATTTGGTCTAAGTGTTTTCTTTTCTCAAACTATTTCTTTTGTGCTTGTTTATCCTATTCACGAAATTGTAAGTGAACATAATGGTTGATAGGATGGTACTACCTCCTTAAAATGAGTTTTTTGAACTTGGACTCAAATAAATAAATGGTGATACATATACAATGAACTATCAATCATGGTGATTTTCTTCCAAGTTATGAATGCATGGTAGATAATTTCTTTCAATGCAACATGTATACTTTGAATTGACCAACTCTACCCATAATATTCTTTCACATATCATTTATAAAATGTATCTACAATAAAATTTAAAAACTTCTATGAGGAGAAAGCTTTATTACAAGATTTTTTTCACAATACATCAAAACTATCAATGACTATTTCCTACAAGGAATTACATATATAACTTCCCAAACATTTTTTTCTTCCACAATTCAAACAATATACAATGATGACAATTCCCCTATAAACCACAATGGTTTGACAATAAGAAATTTTGTATCACATTTCATTTGAGATAACTTAAACACATTGAAGATGAAAAGAACATTAATCTCTCTTTGTACACTTGAATCTTTTCAACATTAGCAAGGGTGAAACCCTAATGCCTTTATGGAATGCATCTTCACAAAACTTGGACATGACACACAAACCAGGAACAATGGAGGCTCACCTCCCAACCTAGGCTTCCATGAAACCACCCACCAAGCAAGGGAAACAAGAACCAAATGGGTTACATGCGTACATCACTTACCAATGCATGAACACTACACAAAACACTTAAAAACTCCCTCCCATGGCTTGCACAATGATTCACCATTGGAATCATCTCACATTGGGTGAAGTTCGGCTCTTCAAAGAGGAGATTCCATTACCAAAAACATAAAGAACATGTTGCCATTGCAGTTTTCCTCTCAAAGCCATCATAAAAATCTCCTCCTTAATCACATAAAACCCCTTATATCCCCCAAAATAACAAAGGTATATGGCTTCAATAGAACCCATACTCCATGGAATAAAAAAATCCTCATCATAAGGTAACTCTCTCAATTGCAATGATGAGCCCAACTATGCCGTTCACCCAAGGCTTCTCTTCCCTCCCAAGGGTGAGTGAAACCTTCACACTCATGAACACATTTAACACTCACATTAAAACAAGAAAATCAAGAAGAGAAAAAAACCAAAGGAAATATCCAAGAACACATAACACATTCACATCTCCACAACACAATGCAAACGTGCATAACACAAGATTTACAATGCAATGCATACTCCATTGAAAAATCCTCCACACTTGTAGATTTACTTATCCATGCTAGAAAAAAATAAATAAAAAAGAAGCATGTTTTGAGACACCAACCTTGGTCCAAGCTAAGGCAATGATAGTTATAGTAGAGCTACCTTAATCTCCCTCCAAAACCAAACTGCCTCTAAACTTAGAGAGTAGGTGAACAACCCACTAATTTGGCCAAGGTTTTCTACTAAGGCCATCTCACTAACTATTTTATCAAAGACACCTAGCCGCTTCCTCTTACAAACTTGTCTCCTCTAAATTTGCTATATTTGACTTAGAGGGAACATGGGTGAAAACACATGTGACTATCATAGGGGTAACTTATTTTAACACAAAATACACCTTGGGACCACCTAATGACCCCTCAAAACCCTAGTCAAGTTCAAATTCGAATTTCTTATGATTGAGACCCATCCTTCCCTTGTGAAGTGGGTTTAATTACTTATTAATAGGGTGATTAATTTTAGGGTAAATTGCCACCATGTTCAAAACCCAATAAGACATGTCAATCACACACAAAGTTCACAAGTGTTAAGTGACACATTTACAAAGAAAAATACTTTCACAACGAGGCTTTTGAATCTTCCATAGATTTGCCTTGATTTAACCGTGTTAACAAGGTTTAAAACTTGTTTCCCCGAAGAATTTCCATGGTTCCTCTTCCTGCAAATTAAACTCAAGAATCAGTAGTCCAAGTGGGTCATATAAACATATATAACATAAATGCATATAATGATATCCATAATTCAAGATAATTTTCCTTTCCTAGTTATTTCAATTTAAATCATCCAAGATGTTAGAATATCAAATCTACATATCATAAACCATCATAATCAGATTAATACCTATTTTTATTTCATAAATCATCAAAATCATTTAACTGCATATCATAATCATTCATCTTATAAAGCATCATAATCAAATTAACATTTATCTACAAATCATAGATCACCATTATCAAATTAACATTTCACATCGCACCAAAATCTAATAGTATCATGTCATAAAATTGCATGCATATGTCTTTGAACATTTCTTACACAATAATAGGGTCTTAGTTGATATAATAATGTAAAACACTATTGAAGTATCAAAATCAATAGATAAAACAATCCACTGTCCATCTAAGTCTCAAATAACTGTCAAAATATCAAGGTCTCGTATATTAAAATATAAATAAAATATCCATGTTATAATGGGTTAGGGTGATGCCTCAAAAAATGGACCAAGTTCTTAAAAGATCTAGACATAGTCAAAAATTCCATCTGTCTTGATATTTATATAGACATCACCATATAGGAGATGATCAAAAATATCAAGGCATTTCCATTTGGTGATAGTTACAAGATACAATTCAAAAGCAATTGAGGAAAGAAAAAAATAGAGAAAAGGCATGGATGGTGATAGGGACTAAAGGAAAATTGATTCTTTTGAGCAAATATTTGCTAACGAATGCGAGTTGCCATTTTTGTAACTGCATTTTGGTTTTCTGGCCAAGTACAAAGAATATTTTGTTTGTAATAGAATAGGAATATATTTGTATCTTTTTATTAAATTTTTTACAAGTGTCCTCCCATTTGAAGCTTGTTACAATAATTTCTATAAAAGGATTTCCAAGATGAGGAGTGGAGATAAGAATTGTTATGTAACTTTTAGTGTTGGCTAGGTTTACATTCAGTCCAATTTTCCTGATGTAAATTTTGAGGATGTATTTTCTCTACAAATTTGAGAATACATTAACATTCAACAATAATTTTGTCATTTTTTGAGTTTTATCCCAATGTTATGTGATTTTCAAATAAAATTAATGGAAAGATGAACTATTATAATATCTTTTTCTCTGAATCTTGTCTTCATTATTATTGACGGGTTATCTTGAGGTTGTATGAACAAAGCTTATTCAATTTAATGGAACTAGGATAGGTTTTGTATAAATTTTATATTTCTTTTAATTCAATGAATTAAGTAAATTCTTCAGTAATATGATAGGATTTCCAAGAAGCTATAAACATATACATAAGAATGAGGTTTACGGTAAATTGCTAATAATATTGATTGTAATGCAATCAATTAGGTCAAAATAGTTGGGTAGACTCTGATTTTTAATAGATTAGGTAATAATGAATTATTTTAGTTTGAATGTTAAAAGGTGATCAATAAGTATTAATAAAAATCTCTAAAATCAAATAAATTTTAATTTAATGTATGAAAAATATCATAGCTAGTCAATACTTGGCTACATTTAATTTCTATGTTATAGTTAGTTGTTGTCACCAAAAATTATTTCTCAATCTAAAAAGAATTTTGACTAAATATCTATTATATGGGATGAATGTTGTGAAATAATATTAGTAAATACATGAAGTTTTGAGGTAGTATCTAATATTGAAGTCGTTTATCCCTCAGGTCCACCCGCCTTGGTTATGCAAAACCTAAAGAGTAGAAAATCCTTGTGATTTTTTTGAAGTTGGGTCTAGATTTTAGAACTCATTAGTTGAGCATAGGAAATAGCTAACCCTTAAAATAAGTGTTTCTTCATTATCTTGGTATCAAGTAGTGTGCTTTCTTGTTAGTTTCAAAACACCAACAAGATGGTGACTCTGTTGGGGAAGTTTAACACATGTAAATGTGTCAAATGTGTTGTAATCTTTGGTGATATAAGTTTACACAATTACTAGTGGTCATATTTGGATTTTTCTATGGACAAACCTTGAGAATCTAAAAGAAATTTCCAATACCATAGGTGTAGACTGGCATGTACCATCCTTAAAAAAGTGTCTTATCTATCAAGAAAGAGTTGCAGTCCCCAATTCTTCTGATTGGTTTCTTTGTGTGTCAAACCCATTGTATGTATTATCTCATGATATTTTTTGTGAGTCAAAAGTTATTTTATTTCATAGTTTTCCTAAGATAGGGTGGTGAACCAATGAAGGTTTTGAACCTAGTGATTACTAACAAGTAATTTCTACAAATGGTAGACAAGAGAAAGTTTACACAAACTTATACAAGAGCCAATCTAGAAGTACCATTGTATACTAATTTATTTCAATGAGATAGGAAGAACCAAAACAAGAAGTCTAATTTAAAGCCTACTTGGAAACCTAGGGGTAGTGTATCAATAAACTGCCAATACCAGCCTATGGTAGGGAGAGAATCCTCCTCATTGAGCTCTGCATTAGAAACCAATAGACTCTTAGGAGGAATGTTTAGTACCCCACTACAAGAAGAACAAACCTATCATGATAAAAATGTCCCTTTAGTGAGAGGTATGTTGTGTAAACTTGATGTAATAAAAGAGATGAATCATAGGACAACATATAACAATTCTATGGAAAAGTCTTTTGATCCTAGAAAAGCTCCATATGTAGAAGAAAACCTTATAGATCTTGATGATCTTATTAATTCAGAAGAAAATTCTATAGATGCCAAAGAAATATACTCAGAGATTGAAGTCCTTAAGAAATGGGTTGTAGAAGAGGATGCCAAATGAATTTGTTTGGAAAAAGAGAAAGAGAAAGTCATCCTGAATTCTCTCACTAAGACAGATAATTTTCTTAGAAGGATGGATTCCTTAAAAGAGTGGAACAAGAAAATAGAAGAAATGACTTCACTCCTACATGTTGATGTTTTTGGAGATGTAGATAATCTAAGATCCAAGGTTCTAGAATAGGAAAAACTCCTAAGTGAGAGACAAGAACTTGTTGTTTGAAATATAAGAGGAGTAACCGAGAGAGGGTGGGGGGGGGGTGGGGTGGTGTGAATCAATTACTACTAAAATAAATAAAAATTACCTTAGATGTCATCTTAAAATTTAGACTAATAAAATTGATTACTATTGATACTCAGTAAAAAAAGATAGATTATTGTAACTTGGTAATCAATTATCCTTAAGATGTTATCAGTAATTACTTAACCTTAATTTGCATGCATGAGAGAAAAGAAATGAACACATGAGACACCAAGATTTAACTTGGAAATCCAATATGGGAAAAGCCACCAATGTAACTAGCTAATATTTTTCACTATTTTGAAGTGAGCCCTATTAGGAGCCAACTTAGTTAAAGGTTACAAAACACACTATTAGATGTGACCTTGTTAGAGGATTTAATCACCCTGTTAGGAGTGGAATTGTAAGAGGTCTTAAAAGAATTAAATGGAAATTCCAACTTATTAAAGGATTTACAACTGGTTGTTAAACCAACTTAGTTAGGAGATTTTAGATCACTGCTACAATGGTTAGAGAGTAACAATGGAGTGACTTGATTGTGATGCAACCAAATTGCTGAATCTAGATCTTTGTTCTAGTTAAACTTGATCCTTCTTAATCGAGTGTTACTTTTTTTCTTCACAAGGATACCATCTTATTCTTCAAGTTAGCTTCCTCTCTTTTCTCACTTCAATGAACACACTTACACACACTTGAAATCTCAACTTGACCTTATACTTATATCATCCAAATTGTCAAGTTGGCTCAAATACAAATTAGAATGATCAATACTCATTAGCATAGTTGACTAGAACCAATACTTAAAATAATTAAGCTTCTTATGCCAAAATAATAAAATCCTTCATTGGCCGACCCTACTTGGCAAAAATTGATTCTCCAACAATTTCCTATGTTAACCAATGGCGGCTCGATTAACGCTATGAACTTGTAAAGATCCTTTGGTAACCAAGTGAACTTAGTTAACACTAACTTCATTTAACTTTCCTTCATTAACTAAGTGAGCTCAGTTAACACTCTTTTCTACATAATTCCTTTAATGCTTGAGTCAACTCAATAGACACTGCCTTTTCACAGAGTAAACTTAGAATGCTTGGTAGAAAAGGAAAACTGTCTTACTGGACAAGTGAGCTCAGTATGCATTGACTGTCATTTGATATGACATTTGTGTAACATCAAAGAAAAATAGAATTAATTAATTACATCCAAAAATATCTCTCTCTAGCATTGATGGAAGCACAACATGTCATAGCACAATGAAATTCGAGAACAAGACTCCCTCAGACAAAAAGTTTTTGCCTCTTTGATTTTACACCAAACATTTCTCCTTTATTATAGTCATCTCTCTTAGTGAAGGAATTACAATACTTTCTTCTTCTTGGAATGAAAAATTTCAAAAAGATATAACAATAAACTTCTCCCTCTTTGAAAATGCATGCTAAAGACAACACATTCCAAATTAGTATCAATGTACCTTGAGTACTAATTCATATGCAATATGCTCTTGACTAAGCTAAATCAACTAATTGATCTTCAACTTGGTTCCTATTGATGCATTACTAAGGTTCCTTTAGTGAGCTTTAGATAGGGGAATGACCCCTAGCTCACTTCTTAGACACAAGAATGCATCCTTAGCTAATGGTTTGGTGAATATGTTTTCAATTTGTTCTTTTGTATGGGCAAATTCCAATCTGATTTCTTTTTCATGCACTAGTTCTCTGATAAAGTGATATTTTATATCAATCTACTTTCTTTTTGGAATGCATCACTGGAATCTTTGATATTTTAATTGTGCTAGTGTTATCACAATACATGACTACTGGCTCTTTGATTTCAATCTTCATTTCTTCCAGCAATTGTTTGAACCAAACAATGTTAGAATAGTTTACTGCTGCTGCCACATATTCTACTTTTGCTGTGGATTAGGATGTGCAATTTTTCTTCTTGCTTGTCCAAGATACCAACCTTTTACCAAGAAAGAAAGCTTCACCACTAGTGCTTTTTCTATCATCAAGATTCCTTACCCAATTAGCATCAATAAACACTTTTAGGTCTAGATTTCCTCCAAGTTTTTACCACAACCCATAGTTTTTAGTACCTTTTAGATATCTCTATATTCTTTTGATTTCCATCATGTGGTTCTCTTTGGGTTTTACTAAAAATCTTTCCACTATTCTAATTGCCAAGGCAATATCAGGCCTTGTGTAAAATACATACTGTAATTTCCCAATCATTGATCTATATAAGGTCTGATCTACTTCTTTGGGGTCATCATCTTTGGTAAGCTTTAGTCCAGTACACATGGGGATTCCAACTAGTTTTGAATCTTCCATTCTAAACTTCTTGAGTATCTCTTTGATATAAATAGATTGAGTGATATAGATGCCATTTTTGTTCTGCTATATATGCAATCCAACAAAGAATTTTTTCTCACCAAACATGGACATCTCAAACTCTTTATTCATTTGTTCTAAAAATGCTATACATCGGTCATCATGGACCTTCTAGTCTTGCAACACGAGAAAATTTTTCACCATAATCAATACCTTCTTCTTGAGAGTAGCCTTTGCATACTAATCTTTCTTTTTTTCTTGGTACCTTTCCATCTTCATTCAACTTGTTTCAATAACCATTTTATACCAATCACATTTTTATCTTTAGGTCTAGGTACAAGAGCCCACATTTTTTTCTTTTCTTTTTTTTATATTTCCTCATTCATAGCCTCAATCCAACTTTCATTTTCCAATGCATCTATAACACTTCTAGGTTTAAATTCATGAATAAACATGTACCTTTTAGTTTTCTTCTTGTCATAGTTCAATCTAATTTATCTCCAATCATCTGATAAGGTGTATGATGCCTTCTAACATACTTAGCCAATACATGTTCTTTTCCTTTTGAATGAATTACAATGTCTTCATTTTAAATTTCAACTTAAAGCTTGGGTTGTTCAGTTTGTGGCTTAGGTCCTTCAGACTTAGTAGGCATTAACTTGATAGGTGGATGTGACTCGGGTCCTTATGACTTGGTTTGCACTACTTACAATTGGGTAACTGTGGAGGGCTCTAGAGTTGAAGTCTTCTTATTGTCAGATATGCCTGGAAATGTATCAAGTTCAAAGTAAACAAATTTATTGCAATCTTCTTGTTCCTTCTTTCTTTCTTCTTTAGTCTTTTTTGCAAATTCATCAATTCTCACATGTGTACTTTCTAGGATCTTGTGAGTAGAAAAATTCAAACATTTATATTCTTTACTTCTATAGGAATATCCTAGAAATATAACTTCATCGCCTTTTACATCAAATTTTCCTTTTCTAAATTCTTTCAAGATATGACATTTAGTGTCAAATACTTTCATGTAACTTACCTTGGGTTTGTAGCCATACCATAGTTCATAGGGAGTTTTATTTGAGTCCTTCAACTGTACTCGATTCAAAGTATGAGCTACAATACTAATAGCTTCCTTCCAGTATTTGATAGAAAAATTCTTTTCAATCATTAGTGTCCTTGCACAATCCATGATGGATCTATTTCTTCTTTTAGCTATTCCATTATGCTCAGGAGTACTAGGGGCTGATACTTGTCTTTTGATTCCTCTTTCAATGAAAAAATTATTGAACTCATTGTAGATGAATTCACCACCTCTGTTTGATCTTAAGTATTTCAATCTTTTTCCTATTTCCTTTTCTACTCTTTCTAAATACAATTTCAATTTCTTAAATGCATCTAAATTTTCTCATACATATATAACAGTCATCATTCTAGAGTAGTTATCAACAAAAAAAATAAAGAATTTTTCTCCACTATAACTTTATATTACAATCGGTCCACATAAGTTGGTATGCATAATTTCCAAGACATCTTCAAATTGATAGTTTTTCCTCTTAAAACTAGTCTTTCCCATATTATCAATTTGAAATTATTCCATAATCCAGCATCTAGTTTCTTCAAACTAGGGATACCTCATACTTTTTCTCAATTTTCTTATTTTCACCATGTTATCAAAGTTCACATCACATAGTCTTTTGTGCCATAACCAACTTTCTTCTACTTAAGTAGAGAGATATGTGCAATGACCAAGATCAAGATAAAATACGGTACCTTTTGTCTATTTTCCTAATCCAATCAGATTCCCTTTGTCATCTAGTAGTCTTGCCTTACCATGCACGAACTCTACCTTGAATCCAATGTTCATTAGTTGTGCCACAGTTAAGATTATATTTTAGTCCTTCAACCCAATAAGAATGGTCACATATAAATTCATTGGTTAATGAGATATGGCTTTTTCCTTTTGTGCAACAAGGTTCATTGTTTCCAAACCTTACACCAACTCCATCATAGTGTTCAAAATGTTCAAATTTTATTTTGTCTATAGTCATATGGTGTGAAAATCCACTATCTATGATCCATGTATCATTTTTACTTACATGAGTTATAAGTGCCATTTTATCTCCCTCATCATCTAATTCATCTTTACAACAATGTACACTATTTCATCCTCACTATTATCAAAATCCTTAGCCATAAAACAAGTTTTCTTACCTTTTTCTTTGTGGTATTTGTGACCTTTGAATTCCTTTTTGCCTTTGTACTTGTGGCTCTTCTTGTCATCCTTGCTATCTTTGTTTGGACACCTAGTAGGAATAGGACCAATTTCTTCACATGAAAAATAGATTAGAGGAACTTTACCTTTGTACTTTACTCTATTCTTGGAATGCTTCTTTGCCAGTAAAACTTCAATAACTTCAAGATCACCATCAGAACTTTCCTCAATTTTCTCTTCACTTTTTGACTGATTTTCTTTTATTTTATTTCCTTTCTCTTTGAGTGAAAGTTTGGCTTCAAATGCAAACTCAATACTTTTGGAAGCTGGAACATAATTGTCAAAGTTGTCTAGCTCAAAAGCTATCAATCTTCCTACTAGGGCATCCACGCCTAACTTTCTATTTGAATCACACCTCTTTTCTTGAATAGTAGACACTCTAATTGCATAGATGCGAAGAAAAGTTTTGAGAACTTTATTTACAATAGTTTCTTCTTTTATTCATCCTCTAGAAGCTTTGATTGCATTGGCACTAGCTTTTATTCTTTCCACATATTTGGTAACATTTTCACCTTATCTCATTCTCATCTAATCAAATTGTCCTCTAAGGATTTCTTCTTTGGCTCTCCTTACAATTCTATCACCACCATAGATATCCTTCAGCTTGTTCCACATATCAAAAGTAGTTTTATAGTCTTTAATCTCATCAAATTCATCATAGCTAAGAGCAGATGCAATCTCAATCATCATGATGTTATGGTACTTTTTCCGAACAAGATCTCCAATAGATAATGTACTAGTAGGATTTTTTTATTCTTCATCATGGTATTTGCAACCTGAATTGCTAATGGTAGCCATATGAAGCCTCATAAGTCCCTACAATGCTAAAAAATTATCTCTATTTAGCTTTGGAATCTCTCTCTTGTAAGACATCATTATTTTAAGCTTAGGTCCTTGAAACCTTCCTGCAAGCACCAAGAACTTTGATACCAATTGTTGGAAATATAAGAGGAGTAACTAAGAGGGGAGGGGTATGAATTAGTTACTACTAAAATAAATCACAGATCCCTTAGATGTCATCTTAAATTTTAGACTAATACAACTAATTACTATTGATGTTGAGTAAACAAACATAGATTGTTGTAACTTGATAATAAATTATCCTTACGATGTTATCAATAATTACTTAACCTTAATTTTCATGCATGAGAGAAAATAAATTAACACATGAGACAACAAGATTTAACATGGAAACCCAATATTGGAGAAACCACCAACGTAACTAGCTATTATTTTTCACTCTTTCGAAGTGAGCCTTGTTAGGAGCCAACCAGTTAAAGGTTACAAAACATACTGTTAGGTGTGACCTTTTGAGAGGAATTAATCACCCTATTAGGAATGGCCTTATAAAAGGTCTTAAAACAATTCAATAAAATTGCCACCTTGTTAGAGGATTTACAACTGGCTATTAAACCAACTTAGTTAAGAGATTTTAGATCACTATTACAATGGTTAGAGAGTAACAATTAAGTGACTTGAATGTGATGCAAGCTAAATATAGATCTTTGTTTTGGTAAAACTCGATCCTTCCTGATTGAATATTACTTTCTTGCTCCACAAGGATACCTACTTATCCTTCAAGTTCCCTTCCTCTCTTTTCTCTTCTCAATCAACGCACTTGCACACACTTGAAATCTCAACTTGACCTTATACTTATATCATCCAGATTGTCAAGTCAGCTCAAATACAACTCAAAATGATCAATATTCATTACCATAGTCAGCTAGAACCAATAGTTAAAATAATTAAGCTTCTTATACCAAAATAATAAAATACTTCTTTGGCCAACCATGCTCATAAAAATTGATGTTGAAACAATTTCTTGTGTTAACCAACAAAGGATCTGTTAATACAACAAACTTGTGAAGATCCTTTGGTAACCAAGTGAACTTACTTAGCACTAACTTCATTTAACTTTCCTTTGTTAATTGAGTGAGCTCAGTTAACACTCTTTTTTGCATAATTCCTTCGATGCTCGAGTGAGCTTGGTAGACATTGCCTTTGCACAGAGTAAACTTAGAACGCTCGATAGACAAGGAAAACTATCTTGCTCACCAAGTGAGCTTGATATGCACTGACTCTCATTTGATATGACATTTTTTTAAAATTAAAGGCAACACACAATTAATTAATTGTACCCAACACCTATCTTATCTCAAGTTAAACCCTATAAGCTAGTTTAGATAAATTTTGTAGATTTGACTGTAGAACCCACAAATAAAGGAAAATGTAAGGTTGTAGGGATCCATATAAATGAACCTCACATTATTCCAAACAAATCCACAAACATTCCCATGTCTATGTTAGATTTGGATCTAGCAAAGGCTAAAAAGGAGAGGGAGGATTTAGAAAAAGAGCTTGAGAAAGTTTAAAATGAAGCCTAGGAAGCATAAACTAGAAGGAAGATTCAATTTATTAAGTCCAATTCTACTTTAGCCTTGTTGGGACTGAAAATTGCATGGTCCATTTCCAGTCACACTTTGAAAATTTTGAAGAATCAATGCCCTAAAGTGCTTTTTATACATATGTAGTTGGTTGTTAGTTTGAGGCCTAGATTGTGTTCAAGTGGCTTAACACATTTCATTTGACATATGAATGTGATCCACAATGTTATTTTTTCATCTCAAATCGTTCGATAAAGTCCCATTTTGAGGTAGTGTCAAAATTTGCAATTCTGCCCAAGTGTCAAATAGTGACAAGAGGCCCAATTTGTCTTTGAATATCTTTTACCCAGGAATGTGTCATGACCCACCACTTTGGGGATGTTTCATATGCATACCAGAGAACCTATGTTCTAAGTTTCAAGTCATTTCAAATCAATTTGACTAGGTTTTGAACCCCTAAAAGTTGGTTATTTATTGTTTTCTGCATCTGTGTAGTTGTTCACAATTTTGGGAAGCCCTATTCGACCAATGATATCTTTGACCTAGTTGACCAAAATGAAGAAATTATTTTTCCATTGTGTTCTAGAGATTAGACACTTCATATGTTCCAATTTTGAGAAAATGATGAATCTGTTTGATCAGTTTGCTAACATGATTAAAAACCTAGTTTACATTTTTTGTTACAGCTAAGGTATCCTAATTGATCTGTACCTCTATTTGGAATGTTATAACTTTGATCCTATGATTGGTTAACCTAAAAAGATTGTACCATCACATTGTATCCTAGAAATCCTTGAAGTATGCCAATTCTCAAGTCATGATGAATCCATCTACATACTTTCTTATGTTGATCCGTTTACCAAAAAATATTTTCTAGGACATTTTGTAGTTTAAAATTTTGAAGTGCCTATTTTCAAAAATTCACCAAATGCGTCTTGTGATTTTTCATGAGCCCAAACCACAAAATTATATTCTCTTCATGGAAAATAACTTATACCTTGGTTTCTAGAATCCGAAGTGATCAATAACCCAGTTTATACTACCGAACTTGAGCCCACTTTATGTTTTTTAACAGTATTTGCTTGCAGGATGATTGAAATTTTTTTAAGAATCAATGCCCTAAAGTGCTTTTTATGCATATGCAGTTGGTTGTTAGTTTGAGGCCCAGATGGTGTTTGAGTGGATTAACACCTTTCATTTGACATATGAATGTGATCCACAATGTTATTTTTTCATCTCAAATCATTTGATAAAGTCCCATTTTGAGCTAGTGTCAAAATTTGTAATTTTGCACAAGTGTCAAATAGCGACAGGAGGCCCAATTTGTCTTTGAATATCTTTTATCCAGGAATGTGTCATGACCCACCACTTTGGGGATGTTTAGTAAGCATACCAGAGAACCTATGTTCTAAGTTTCAAGTCATTTAAAATCCATTTGACTAGGTTTTGAACCCCTCAAAGTTGGTCATTTATTGTTTTGTGCATTTCTGTAGTTGTTCACAATTCTAGGAAGCCCCGTTCGACCAATGATATCTTTGACTTAGTTGACCCAAATGAAGAAATTATTTTTGCATTGTGTTCTAGAGATTAGACACTTCATATGTTACAATTTTAAGAACATGATGAATCTGCTTGATCAGTTTGCTAACATGATTAAAAACCCAATTTACATTTTTTTGTTACAGCTAAGGTATCCTAATTGATCTGTACCTCTATTTGAAATGTTATAACTTTGATCCTGTGATTGGTTAACCTAAAAAGATTTTACCATCATGCTATATCCTAGAAATCCTTGAAGTTTTCCAATTCTCAAGTCATGACGAATCCATTTGCATACTTTCTTATGTTGATCCGTTTACCAAAAAATATTTTCTATGACATTTCGTAGTTTAAAATTTCCATGTGCCTATTTTTAGAAATTCACAAAATACATCTTGTGATTTTTCATGAGCCCAAACCACAAAATTATGTTCTCTTCATGGCAAATAACTTATACCTTGGTTTTTAGAACCTGAAGTGATCAATAACCCAGTTTATAGTGCCAAACTTGAGCCCAGTTTATGTTTTTTAACACTATTTGCTTGCAGGATAATTGAAGTATGGATGTTCGGCAAAAAAAATATTTTGACTAGAAATTCGTCATGGGCTGAAAATTTGGTGTATGATAGAATATGTAGGATTGGACACTAATATCAAATTTCAAGGCCAATTGACGAGCCTCTAGACACAAATTCACAACTTCTAGAATTGATTAAAAAGGCGAGAAGTGGTAGTGATATTGAATACAAGAGAGCTTATGCTAAAAATGGGTGATCATGTTCATAAAATGCATTGAAGGTTGAAAATCCATAGGAGATTTTCCAAATTGGGGTCGAGTTTTATCAATGGATCCAAGATTTTTAATGTACCAAATAGTAAACCTATTGAGTTTTACATCTTGAGATTAGTTTTATCAATGGAGCTACATTATGCATAATACCTGTAAGTGATGAAATAAGAGATATATATAATGGTCACATGACAATATATAAATCCTTTTCACATGACTTTATATCTATATTAAAAGATATATTATGAATGGTGTTCCATACAATTTCCTAGGTTGAAGAGATTGAAGATATAATTGGGAGATGCTGATTTTAATTATTAAACACCCGACCATACATTTTCGAAAAGCTAATGTTATTTGATGGCATTAATAATTTGAAAGTTTAAAGTTTCAAAACAATAAAAATGAGAGGGACTCAAATGTTTTGGCATGGAAATTTAGTGTGTCGTGCATTTAGAACAACCGACATTCCAAATGGATGGAGAGTTTTAATTAAAATTGATGAGCAATGGATTTGATAAAAATACTAGCGTAAATAGAAGATAGGGGCAGAAAATTTGTAGAAGAGCCCATGGCATGGGTAGGGTAGGAGCATCCATATCCAATGTGGAGAAGTCAACAACAAAAGGAGAAAGTAGACACCATTTGGAAGGAGTTTCCCATTGTGAAAAAGGCACGCTGAAAAGAACAAGCCCATGCATGAAGCACTCAAAAGGGAGATGACATGAAATACATAGGAGCTCTGTGTTTAAAAGGGAAATAAAATGGATCCTCCAAGTCAAGCAAAAAATATAGAGTATGAAGAAGCTACAGTCTTTGGAACTCCTTGGTAAAGAGTAATCCATAAGGAGAAGCACTGCATTTAAACCTACATTCAAAGACAAGGGGAGTTAAATAAAATGGAAGAAGACTAGGAGAGATCTGTAGCAAAGATAAGAAAGCTCCAAGATGCTGGTTGCATAAAGGAGTCACAACATAAAGGAAAGTGGTGGCATTAGAAAGGAAGGAGCCGCTTCAAAAGAGAAAGACCCTATAGATGAAAGGGAGATTCACACCTGGCAGGGAAGCTCACACAAAAAACAAAGGAAATCCACACCATTTAGAACAACCAACCCCAAGTCATGCCAAGACCAGTAAACAAAGGAGACATTTTAGAAGCAAAAAGGAGGCACCATGTAATGAGTTGAAGCTACCAAGAGAGTAGGGGCAAGAATAGTTTAAAACCATTATCCCACATTGGTTGGGGAATGGAATTTTTCAATCTTTAAATATAATTTTTTACAATAACCATTGTGTCTTCAAGAAAGAAGGCTTTTGGAAATCAAGCTTGTGTAGGGGACCCGCAGATGATGATAGTTAGATGTTGTCAAAGCATAAATTTTAAACAAACATGATGATGTGGCATTGATGATGTTAGCAATGTTGTAGGTTTCCAAAAAGTGCAAAATTTGGCAAGTTGCTACCTCGCTAGCCAAAAAATCCATGGTTTTTTGACTAGCGACATAGCGAGTTGCTAGAAAACCTCTAAAAATTGGCGAAAGTAAAATCCAAGGTAAATTGCAATGTGGGTTCCACTTGCAGATTTGTCGACGAACCAACATGTGACAAGTGGTAATATGTGTAGTGGTGATGATGATGTGGCAAAATTTGGACCAACCATGAGATGCCACATGGCACAAATTTCAAGGCAGGTAAATCTCAGAGACACACCAGATCATACCACATGGTAGATCAGAGGGTTGTCACTATGTCCCAAAGAGGAAGTTTTTCATTGGTTAAGTATAGCAACATAGTGAGTATGATGTGGCTAGATGAGGTGGCATGATGATGTGGTAGTGACAAGGATGAATCAGGTGATACCATGTGGCACCAACTGTGTAGGTCTAAGCCAATCACATCTTGACACATGTCACGGGGCTTGTCAATATGTTTGACCTATATAGAAAATGGTCGGTAATTTACGAAATTTCAAATTTTAATATTTTATTAATTTTCCCTCAAACTCACATGCAGGAAATTTAAATAAGGTCTGAGCTTTTGATATAGTTGAAACTATATAATAAGGATTTAAATTTTTGTAAAATAGTGCTATGGAAGCTATGAACAGAGACATGATTTTCAAATGGCCATAACTAGAGCAATTTTTAATTGAAATGGGTGCTCCAATATACCACTGAAACTAAAACAAGCTGAATTTTGCATTTCTAAGGTTAGTTTTTTCATAGGTTCTCACCAATTTGTGCTATAGGCCAATTTGTAAATTATTGGGCATTCTCAGCAGAATGGGTGTTTTTCATCATTAAGCATCAGAGTTGGTTAGAGGGCAGATTTAAAGGCTTGTTAGGATCTGAATATGGAGAAAATCATCTTTGAACTATTTTCTTGTATTCTTGAGGCCATTTAAACTAATTTTCTCTTTTTACCTTGAAGTGCATTTTAACATTAGAATCAATTATGTTCTTTCATCATGAAGTTTCTGAGATATTTGATGCCTCTAAAAGAAAATTGATCAAGGATTTGATTCTAGTAGTTGATAAGAGAAGGTAGAGAGATTCTTTCCAACTTCTTGAGGGAGAAATCTGAAGGGGCACATGTCAATTGCAAATTCAATCTCGGAATTGCCCTCTTCATACATATTCTTTTCTCTTCTCTAAAAAGTGATTGTTGGTGGGTTTTTCATTTTCTAGTTCCAAGAGCTATGCTTAGGCTATGAAAGCCACACATCCAACATTCTCTCTTGTAGCGAACAAGAATTTATGTTTTATGCAGATAGTCCTTACTTGTTAGGTGTTCTTGTGAGTCATTATTTGTACATCTTTCATGTATTTGGTTTCAAGGAAAACAAATAAAGTGCAACAAAGGGTTTCAAATTTAGTCTGAATCTTGTCTCCTGCTCATGGATATGTAATTTTTTCTAATTTTTGAACCGAGAGCATAAATTAGGTTTCATTTCATTTTGGAATGTATGTGGTTAAAATGTCTTGCTAGTGTAACAAAGAGCCATGTAATTTCTTGGTGTTTATCATAGGGTTTCCAGATTTTGTGATTGGATAATTTGAGTATGAGATTCAAATCTAAAGTAGATGTCTATTCACAAGGTGAAAGATATATCAAGGATCTTGATGTAGGAACTATGTCAAAGATTTCAATGAGATGTATGATTGTAATTCGTTCAATTGCCCAATAGATAAGGCACTAATCAGAGATATGATCATTAGGTTTTGTTGTTGATACCTGGATCTTGCTGATATCAACATATTAAGTCAATTTTCCCTTTTATGTTGAAAGTTATTCAAAGTTTAACTCACACTTAGCTTACTAGTTTCATGAGACATGTTCTTAGCTATCTCATACTTGTGATTTCTTGGTTAAGCATAGAAGATTTAGGGGTTTCATCTGTTATTTTAGATCCTAATTATCCTCATTGCATTGGCCACATAATCAGGTCTTAAGAGGTTCACCTGCTTAGGTTTTGCAGAGCCTAAAGTAAAGGAGTGAAGTTTTATAGTTGGCCCAGGTTCTTGATGAATTGTGTCCATTATTGGAGATCTAGCTGCCCATAGATGCAATCTTACCCTATATACTTGGTTATTAAATCATTGTTAAATCAGGAGCTAACAAGCCTCATGGCCAAAAATTGTCTAACCCAGCCACACTTTCTATCCCTACTTGTGGAACAGTAATCCATCGTAAAAATGTCTCTCAATGTTCCCCTAATTCATCATCTACCACTTATACCCAAACCCCTTATTTTCAAATAAAACAGTCTTAAAACATGGGCCAAAACCAAACCAATGTAGCAAGTACATCATATATTGTGGGTTTTTAGAAGAAACCTATATACATGGAGAAATATAGACAAATGTCATTCTTAGGTATTCCTAGTTTCCCATATCCAATATCATTTTACCTTAGAGACAAGGTTGTAAAGTTCTTAGGAAATATCATTTTCATAGGTGAGGAACATTTAAGAAATTTTATAGACATGCTTAATGATTTTGAGGTAGAACATGAAGACATGGTTATGAAGTTGTCCATGCACTCATTGACTAGAGATACAAGGGACTTGTTTAGAAGGCTACAAGATGATATCACTAACTCAAGGAATGATTTGGGAATATTATTCAAAGAACAATATGGAGATCACACTAATGTTGGTTTCATGTTGAATGATTTCAAAAACATAAAAAGGAACCCTAATGAGTCTCCTCTTTATTTAAATGTAAGATTTCAAAAGGGGATGTAAATTCTTTTCTATTAATGAGACTTAATGAAGATGTATTTATTACTACATACTTCAATGCTTTTGATAGTAACATGACCTATCATTTAATAGACAAAGGTCCTCAAACCTTAAGGAAGGCTTACAAAATGTCAGTTAATATTGAAAATAATAGGAAAACATCTGGTAGGTTAGGAAAATGAGATGACAGAAAATTGTTCAACCCTAAGAACAATAGGAAGGAAAATTATAAGTCCCCTATAGGTAAGAAGCTAGAGAATGACAAAATGGGTAAAGTTTTAGATTTCTGGAAAAGGATGAACCCACCCATTTTTAATGCAAACAAATCAAATATTAGTGAAAAGGTTCCACTAAACAATAATCATTTCAACAGACAACAAAGAATGAAAAATTATTTGTACACTACTTAGTAGAAAGATGACAGACCTATCCCCAACCAGAATCAAAATACTAAAGATAAGGGTACGCCTAACCCTTTTCAAGGAAATTGTGTCAACATGACAGATGATGTGCCATGGTGCATCATATGCCAATCACCTCAGTCCTTAGATTATTATGCAGAAGCCAATCATTTATTGACAATTAGAATGTGCAAGGTGAGGATGCAGAGGAAGAAAAGAAACATAAGATATAAGTTGTAACATGGTGAATCTGTGTGATAACTATGAAGATTCTGATCTAGAAGAGTCTAAGAATGATGTTACTAATAAAAGGACTATCTACCAATTGTACCATTAGTAAGTATTCTCATATCATGAAGACTATGATGAAGATAAGGTATGCATTACATTTGCAGAGGTTGTTCAAGTAAATCTAAGAAAGCCCTCTCAAGAAGAGATTGATAGAATCACTACAAAGATGGTATCACAAGTTGATAATTACTATAACTTGAGGAACATGACTATTTATAGTTAAGTTGGTAAGCCTTCTGGAATTTTCATAAAAGATATCACTCATAAGATGAAGGATGACAATAAGAAATATAGTGTAGCTACAACAAAGGTCAATGCTAGTAAGATTAAGAAATGGGAGCCTAAAAATAAGTGCAATCTAACACAAGTGAAATAGTTAAGGAAATTGTACAAAAGAGAAAATCATAACTTGATGTTGATAAGAAAGTAGTGATGTCTACTGTTCAAAGGATCTCAACCCCAAGTATTCTTGTAAAATGTACTATATGTGATTCAATTGTTACAATATCTATGTTATCTCTAGATAAATATAAAAGTGCCTCAATCTAAATTATTTAGAATAAATGAACACAAGAGTAAAGAATTATCATGGTTGGGTAGGATAGGTAGTTGCATTAATATTGTTCAAGAAAAAGTCACACAACAAAACCCTATAGTAGTAGAAGATATTGATATTATGTCTCAAATTCCTCAAATGTTTTTAGATAATTCATCAATAGCCTATTTACAGGATATTTTTCCTTTCTTCCTTAGTTTGGTGATAAAAGGTAGAACTCTATGAAATTTCATGATAGATTCACAAGCCTCCAATACTATAATGACCATCAAGGTCGTGAAAGCCCTATGTTTAGAGGTAGACACCAAACAAGGTAGGTGTAGTGCTGTAGATGCAAGAGAAATACCTATTATAGGTACAATTAATGCCTTACCATTCAAGTTAGCTACTTACCCTAATGTAGAATTGACCATGTTAGCCCTAGTAGCTAACATACCTCCCCATTATAGAATATTATTGTCCAAAAAATGGAGTGCAAAAATGGAAGGGAATTTACAATGTGATTTTTCATGTGCAACTTTTTATATAGAAGCAAGGCAATTAGGGTAGATAGAGAGTCAAGGGTCAACCATATTTTTGGGGATGGTATTGATAAGGATTATACTTGATTTTTAGACACTAATGTAAATTCATTCAGAGAGGAGTTGATTATTCTAGAAGTTGAGAAACTTCCAACAGTAATTGCACATGAAGTGGAGTGCTACAAAGATTCATAGATTTTATGGTTTATGTATTTGATGGGGTAAGTTCTAGGGAAGTTTCAGTAGTGGGAGTAGTCTTTGTATCTCTAGAAAAAATACTTTTAGAGATTCATTTACCCTAAATTTTTCATGTACTAATAACATAGCTGAGTATGAAGCACTCTTACTAGGATTAAGTGTTCTAACCCATCATGGAATAAAAAAAGTTAAATGTTATTGGTGATTTTGAGTTAGTAGTATCCCAAGTAAGACAAACTTATGCATCCAAGAATAAGGATTGAAGTAGTACAAACAATTTGTATGGGACCAAATTGAATTATTTGATTCCTTTGGTATCTCTTGGATGGAGATAAGTAATAACAAGATGGTTGACCTATTAGCAAATGTAGCAATTAGGCCTAAGGATGCATCATTTGCTAGGATTTCACAGATTGGAGTACAAAAAAGGACATCAATCCTTGTTAATGTAGAAAATTGACAAGTTTTTTAGGATGATAAAGATATTCTAAATTTCTTATCAAATGAAGACAAATATCATGGTCAAGAACTTGACTTTAGTGCTCTAATTTAAACAACAAACATGAAAGAGACAATCTTTGGTCAAGAAAATTTTCCATTGGAAGCTAAGAATGTACCCAAGGGATTAGTAGTGTTAGAAATATTTTTTGATAACTGAGATAGAGTGAAGTCAAGGGTTGGGGATCATAAACCACAAGAACTTGAAGAAATAAGCATTGGTAGTTCTAAAGCTCCAAATAATGTTTATATTGGTTAGAATTTATTAGCTTAAATTAGGAAGCCTTTAATTGACATACTAAGAAAATATAGACATATTTTTGCATGGTCATATGATGACCTCAAAGCTTATAGAAAATATTTTTTCTAGCATGTTATACCACTTAAGGAAAATGTCAAGCCTTTTAGACAAAAGAAGAGGCCAGTAAACCCCACCTTAGCTCCTAAAATGCAAGAAGAATTAGTGAAGCTAAGGGACAAAGGAATAATTAAGCTAATTAGACACTCTACTTGGGTATTAAACTTAGTGCCAGTCAAGAAGAAAAATGGAGACATAAGGTTTTGTGTGGATTTTAGGAACTTAAATATTGCTTCTTTTAAGGATAACTATGGTTTCCTAATATGGAAGCCATGCTGCAACAAGTGACTAGTTTAAAATTAATGTACATGATGGATGGATTTTTAGGGTACAACTAGGTTCTAGTGAATGAAAAGGAACAATTAAACATAGCCTTTACTACTCCATGGGGTACATATGTTGATGTAAGAATTGCTTCTGGGTTAATTAATTTAGTAGCAACATTTTAGGGACCCATGGATGTACTCTTTCATGAATACATTAATAAGTTTTATGGTAGTATATCAAGATGATCTTACAAAATATTCTAAGAAAGATAAAGATCACTGTAATCATTTTTTGGATTTTTTTTTTATTAAAGCTTTAGAATATGGAGTGTCTCTAAACTCAAAGAAGTACACATTTTGAGTAACAAAATTATTAGGTCACATAGTGTCAAAAGATGGGGTAAAGATTGATCCTAAAAGAGTAGTTGCCATTGATAAAGTTCTTGAGCCATAAAATGTAGAAGGAATTCAATCATTTTTTGGGCAAGAAAATTTCTTAAGAAGATTTGTTATTAATTTTGTAGAGATCAGTAGACCAATATCCAAAATGCTTAAAAAAGGAGTTGTCATCAGTTTGGATGGTGAGGCTTTAGAGGATTTTTAGGAAATTAGGACTTCTATAAAAAATGTACTAGTCCTCAGGACTCTTGATTAGGAAAATCCAATGCATATATTCTCCTTTGCATCCTTTCATATTATGGCAGTAGTTTTATCGTAGAAGAATGATGAAGGATATGAACAATCTATTGCATTTTTTAATAAGTCCCTTCACCTGGAGAACTAAAATATGAGATAAATGAAAAAAAAGCTTATGCCTTAGTAAATGTTGTCAAAGCATTTAGATCTTATCTTGTAGCTGGCATTTATGTAGCATTTGTGCCAAGTGCATCTGTTAATGATATTTTTTCTCAGCAAGAATTATTTGGTAGAAGGTGTCATTGGATTAATAGAATTCAAGAGTTCAACATTAACATCTATATTACTAAATTGGTCAGGGGTAAAGGATTAGAAAAACTTATGTCTCAATCAAATTTGGATACTAATCAAATAAACATGATAGTAGATTATTTGAGATCATGCTTATGTGACATGGATAATTGTTAGTGGTACACCAGTTTCATATACTATTCTTACATTTTGGAAGCTCCTCCCAACCTGACAGACAATGAAAAGAGAAGTACAAAATCACATGCCATCAGGTACATCATTGTTAACAATAATCTATGGTGGAGGAATTTTGAGGGAGTATTGCTAAAATGCATTGACCAAGAGAAATCTAAGGAGATATTAAATAATATGCATTTAGGAGTATGTGGGAAACACTACATGGCTAAGACTACTACTCATAAGATAATGAAAGCTAGATTTTGGTGGCCTTCTTTGTTCAAAGATGTACAAATCCTTGTTAGAAAATGTGATACATATTAGAGGTTTGCAGGGAAGTTAAATTTTTTTGGAAATACACCTTTGAAACAAGTTGAAGTTGAAGGACCATTTCATTGATGGGGTATGAAATTCATAGGTGAAATTTCCCCTAAATCAAGTACGAGTTACTCATGGATTCTGGTAGCTATAGATTATTTTATGAAATGGGTGGAAGCCATTCCTATAAGAAATTTTACTAGAAAAGTACTGAATAATTTTCTTTTAAATAATATCATTACAAGGTTTGACTTTCCCCAAAAGATTGTGACTGATAATGCAATATTTTTTAGATTAGAAGAATTTATCAAATTTTGTGATAAGTGTGGCATAACTAGGTCAACATCCTCACCTTATCATAAACAAGTTAATGTCCAAGGTGAATCTACCAAAAGAGCTTGTTAAAAGTCATAAGAAGGACTTTGGATGAGAATAAGAAGCCACATGATTCCAAGTTATAGCTAGTAGTGTGGGTTGATAGAGTAACAATAAAGAAAGAAATATGCATTACACCTTTTGATCTTGTATATGGAATCCAAGATAGAGTTCCTCAAAACAATTTAATGGGCCTATACAGTTACATTCATATGTATAACAAAAATTTCATTGATGATATACAAGAAAGAATGGATGAATTGATAGGATTAACAAAGACTAGGAAATAATGCTCCCTCAAGAATGAAAAGTTACAATTAAAGGCCAAATTGTTGTATGACAAAAAGAAAATAGTTAAAAAATTTAGACCTAAAGACTTAGCTCCAATATGGAATGGTAGGTTTGAAGATAAAGGCAAACATGGAAAGTTTGATCCTATATGGTTGGGTCCTTATTTAGTTGATGTAGCATGGGGAGAAGATTCTTATATTTTGAAAGATTATCAGGCAATATTCTTGACCTACAAGTTCATGGACAATTTTTGAAGATGTATTTTTGCTAAAAAGGCTTTGTTTTCCATGAATAGCAGTGTTAGAAATATTCAAAACTAGCTAGGTTACTGAGAGGGGAGTGGTGAATCAGTAACCTCTGAAACTTTAACAAATTCATATCCTTTTTGCAATAATCCAATTACCATTTAATTCATCAAATTTGATCTACTTGCATGCATGAAAAATTGAAAACATAAAACATTCATACTACTTGAACACAATAATTTGGTGACCCAAAAACCTTCCAAATAGAAAGTAAAACTGGGATGGGGATGATTAAGGCTTACATTGATCACTTCTAATGATCTTCCTTGAGAGGAGAAATTAGGACTGCTAAGTTCACCTTGTTAGAGGTTTTACAAACATACAATGAAGTATGCACTTGGTAAAGAGACTTGAGAAAAGATTGTTAAGTCTACCTTGTTAAAGGATTTGGACTGGTTCACCTGTTAGGATGAAGTAGTACATCTCAAACTTGCAACTAAATTGATGATAGAGATTCCTTGAACTACTGATCATCTTTAAGTGATAAATATGACTCTCCTACTCCTTTACTAATATGCCTTTAAAATACTGTTGTCTGTTGTTGATTCACATTCACATGCTTCCTTCTCACATAATTATCACTCTTGTCCTACTTGGATATGATACAATACATTACATATAAATCAATCCAATTTACATAATTACAAAGTTGGCCATCGTACAAGTTAACACCAATGTTACAAAGTCAGCCCATATGTAAATAATCGAGTTTTGAAGACTGACTTGGTGAAGTTTTGATACTCAACATCCATTGTCATTACTTGGCATTGTCATACAATCGATAGAAGTAGAAGCTCTATCCATACTAATCACTTCAATGTAGTCTTGAACTCGGTCTGCACCGGTGACTTGGTAGATACTATGTAACTTGGTATAAACTGAATTACTTGTTTACCATGACTACACTTGGTAAACACTAGTCCTCATACAACTCGATTAACATTGGCTTTTCTTGAGATGTACTGCTAATTTGGTAGAAAATGAAAATCTTGGTAACCATTGAAGTTTTTAGGTTGAACTGTAAACTTCAAACTGGCTGAATTCACTTTGTAACCATTGGAATGCTTGGGTTGAACTGTAGTGTTTGGTGGCTACTGAAATACATGGAAAACACTATAGACTATTCAATAAGCTTGGTAGCCATAAATAATCTAAATAGAAATTCTCACCAATAACAAACTTGACTAAATGTCAACAATCTCCCCCGTTGGCATTATTGCCAATAAAAGTTATCAGCCGTAACTTATAGACATCATATTGTGGTACTAGCTTGGTATGGTATACTATTTTTTAGATATATAGCATATTAATATGTTAAGTGTCTTTCCCCATTTTTGACAATAATGCAAAATATTTATTCAAAACTTATTTACACGGAGACACAAAAATGTGAGAGAAAATTAGAATGTACCTTAAGTAAGAATAAGTGTTAAGGTCTTATCCTAGTTGTCTTGCAAAAATTTGGACGTATGTAGAGCAAATTGTACTTCTGTAGATAGTTGTATCATGTGATTTGCAATGGAGAAGTTGTTGTCATGGATCAATTTTTTTGAGTGAGAAATATGTTTTTGCATTGAGTCCATGATAGGAAGGATCATGTTCTAAATATCTATCAGTGCAAACTAGATGCTTGCTTCCTCTCTTAACAACTCTGCCTACATATCTAACAAGAATCTGATCTTCATATGATGTGCAGAGCTTGAACTTGAGTCAAGTTGCAAATGTTGTGCACTAGCCTTCAGATCTTGATTAAACCTTGTTAGTTTTCTATTTATTTCTTTGTAAACTCAGTAACATCACACAACTTTCCAAAAAGTAATGTTACATTTGTGCAAGAGGTTTCAAGATTGGTCAAAATTTAGGAAATCTCCACTTATTAGATAGCTATTTGCTGAGTAATGTGCTCAAACACTTTATTATCAAATTTCTTCTCTACTTTCTCAATCAGTTTATCTTGATCACTGGTGTCCTCATTAAACTATTGGACTGCCTCTTCTAGTTGCAATAAAATGTGTTGAGAAGTATCAACTTCAACACCTATAGCCTCAATCAAAATGTTCTTGGCATGATCTATGATTTTATACTCTTTGTCTCGCTCCTCTCTAAGATTTTGTTGTTTTGTTTTCTTTTTGAGGAGTTCACTGACTATGTGCATTTGGTCCATAGTAAGATTATAAATTTCCCACTTGGGAATTTCAATCTCCTCATCTAGGTCTATATCCTATTCTTTCTCCTTTCCTTTACTCAAAAATCTTGTACTCGGTTGAGCCTTAGGTTCAATTTTCCTTGTACTTAGGGTGACCGCAACAAGTTGGGTCACAATTCTACAAAATGGGTGACTGCAAGAAGTTGGGCCACAATTTCGTGGAAGTCAAATCTATGAAATTGTACTTCTCAAAAATGGTTACCCAATTTTCTTAGAATCAGGTACCCATTTCTAAAATCGTGCTTCAGGTGCCTAAGCTGTGATTTACAAATCAGGCACCTAATTTTTGAAAAGTGGATTGGGTTCCCAAACTGCTTAAAAATTGGGCACCCAATTTTTTATAAATTGATTACCCGATTTGTAAAATATCCGGTACCCAATTTGTAAAAGTTACAAATACCCAGTTTTAAGCATTTTGGGGTCATTTTCATCATTTGGAAAATGGGAGCCCAATTTGAGAGTAATATGGGAGCCCATTTTTTACCTCTACTGACTACGCCCTACTGTTATTTTCTAACATACCAGGTATTTTAATTTGTTTTGTAGTATTTTACTTAATTATTTTTAGTTTTATGTTTTATACATAAGTCAATTTATTGGATTTTTTTTCAGTTTTAATATATGTAAAATTGTAAATTTACATTGTTAATGAGAATTATCTTTAGATTATTGTATTTGTTAATTTAAATAATACTTTCATAGATGTTCATTTAAAAATTATTATTTTAGATGTTTTGAAATGTATTTAATTTATGTATTTATTACAATGTTGAATGATTAGATGAGATGTAAATTCATTTTTTAAACATGTAATTACAAATAAATATTGATTTCAAATAACTAGTGATTAATTATCTAGATTAGTTTGTAAACCATATTAAAAAGAAAGTATTTAAACTAACTATAACCTTGACCTAACCATATAATTCTATACAATAAAACCCTAAACATATAACTAAATATTTAATTACATAACACCCTGCTAAGGGATTCAAACACAAAACTTAGTATTTAATTATTTTACTTATTGTTTTTTTTTTGTTTCATGGGTCGAAAATGGATGATGTAAACTATTTTATAAATGTATATTCTTTCAGCCTTTCATACCCTTTGACATGTATAGTGGATGATTGTGCCTTCTGAATTAATTTTCCAAGTGGTATTTAGAACAAATATAAATTATTTAAATGGATTGAACTCAAGTAGGTATTCTTTCATGTGGATGTGATATTTATTTTACTTCTAGTACTTATCATTATTTTAAAATGAAATCTAAATGTCCTCATTAAGCAATTGTTAAGGAATGTAATCTCTTATGTTTTTTATGTAAATTATTGTACATGTTATTTCTTGTTTAGCAAAACTTTAGATTAGTTCTTTGGATCCCTTGGCTAGGCATGATTTAGGATTAACTATAATCACAATTTTAACCAAAACTCTAATCATAACCCTTACTATCATCCTAACCATAAGCTTAATTTGCTAAAATCTAGACCCTAATATATAAATAATTCAATAACTATCCTAATTCTCAAACAATAATTGTAACCTTAAATGATAAAATATTATCCTAGAGAAGCATCATATCTACATCTAGATGTCATATGAATCTCAAAACATTTGCATATCTAATTACATCATTTATTGCATAGGAAGGATTAAAAAATTTCATTATATTATCCATGCATATCATATCAAAAGAATCATATAGAGACATGTCATTTACTACATCCATCATAGATAATCAAGAAGGGTACTTAGGTAAATTTATATATAACACAATATTATAAGAAAAGAAAAATGCCATATTGGAGCATCTCATGTATAAACTAGAAAAATTGATCATGACACATGTAATGAGATCATATAATATTTGTAATCATCGCATATACTATCAATGTATGGGGGTGATATAATCAAAATATCAAAAAATGATTGAAATTGGAGCATTATCAATATCAAGTTCTCAAAATGATACAAAGACAATGATACATCATAAAAACAAATTAGAAGAAAATAAGGAATCAAGCATCTAATTAAATAACCCTCCCATGCCATCAAGAGGTGGAGATGGAACATCAGTGCAAGTAGGAGGGACTACTCCCTTTGATGCCTAAGAATATATAGAGAAGTGAATAACTTGTCTTTCCACTAGAATAGTTGTTGAGTATTCATCATAATAGTAAGCCTCTGTAGAGTTATGGTAAGTGGCCTCACCATGTGTAATCCTTAGTTTAGAAGTTAGCTCTGCAATCTACATATCATGATCAATTACCATGTTAGCTCAAATGACCACCTATGTCTAGACTATCACCTAGTACTGTACTACTCTCAATATTCTCTAGAGTCCCCTAATGAAATATTCTTATGTGGGCTCTCCTTTGGCTTCTTGCTCTAGAGGCCCATGATAAAACATCAATAATTTAATATAAAAATCAATTTAGAAAAAGGGTCATTGATTCATTAATTAATCCTAACATAATTAATCAAATCAAGTTTTTAAATCGTATGGCTAGAACTATTAATTAAATGAATTAAAATGATCAATTATCCATATCATCACTAATGGAAAATGAAATTAATTCCCACTAATAAAGCATAATCGTGTATTGATCAATCAAGGATTCAACCTCCACCACTCACGGAGAATGAATCCAAACCATTGAATTTGCAGAGATTTCTATAAATGTGCCATCAACTCAAGCTTTTGAGATATCTACATTTCTTGAAATAAGGTTATGAAAATCATTCTAGGTGATTTGCGAGTGCTTCTGACTGAATTATGGGCATTTGAGAGCTAATCCATATTACAAGATCATAATCTCATTACACTTTATAGCTTTCTAGCATCATGTAGAGTTTATTTAGTGTGACTTGAGTTCATGATTACATCCATTTTATGATTACATGCACCTATTTTACAAAATATTAAACCTTGACATTAAGTTTGAAATTCTAATCATGTCAAGTCTAACCCTTATCTTAAACCTTTATATCCTAAATTCTTAACCATTAGACTAACTAAGTTATCCTAAATGCTAAACCTTTATCCTAAAAATAATCATAAAAGCTAAGCCCTTATCCTAATTCTAAATAAAAATATTAAGCTTAAATGTTAAACCCTAATCTTAAACTTAACTATGATTTACATTTATAAGGTTAGGGTTTAACATTTAACATTTAAGATTAGGATCTAGTATTAGGATTTGTATTCAATTCTAGAATATAAATAGGATCTAAGTATTATAATTTATATTTTATAAGTATATTTTGATTTATGATTAAGGTTTATAATTAAGGTTTATAATTAAAATTTATGATTAAGGTTTATAATTAAGGTTTATATCCAGTAACTCATTAAAACACCTTAAAAAAATGATTATTTATTCAGTTGCTTCCACCTACAAATCAAAATTACAAAAACATATTTTATTAATTTTGAAACTACTCAGGCTAATGTTTGGATGAGCCAAGAGTATTTTGTGGGTGGAAGACAAGTAAGCAGCCAAAAGTAATTATAAAAGATGTGATCAAGTAGTCTTTTCTAATAGTAAAAAGACTTTGGTCATAATTAGAAAATGCAATTAATATAACACGTTCCAAAATAGAGATTTAGAGGGAAAAAAAATTCTATTAGCAATTCATAACAATTGTTAAATGATAAGATAGGATTTAAATTACTAAAGAAGATATTAAATATAAGTTTAAGTATTATGATTGGAATTAGGATCATTATGGTTAGTGATAGGGTTCATGTATTTGAATTAGGATGCTCTAGACTTATAGTTTTCATTAAAGAAGATAATATTTAAGATGAACTATAATCATAAATAATAATCAAACCATAATTCTATCTCTATGCTTTCATTCTAATTTTAACCTTAACTCTTATTCTAACGCCATCTATTATATATCCTTTAAACAATAGAACCATAATAAATATCTGAGACCTCAATATAATTCTAACTAAAACCATAATCCTAGGTAAGTTTCCTAAGATTAAAGTCATTAAAATTTTAATAATCTTAAGCTTACCCATCATGAAAACTATAAACATAACAAAATTGTAAACCATAACATTGCCATAATCTTAACTTTGGTTGATCTTGAGATGAACATATAATCCATAATGAGAATATCATCCCCCAATGTCACAAAATAAGTGTACATGAAAGCAATTAGCTAGGTGGCTCCTATTTTTAGAAAAGAAACCTTGAAGTAACCTATATAGTTTTTATGGAGTATAATTTTATGATTAGACTTAAATTCGATATTTAATGTTCAATTAGACTTAAGTGTTTAACTTTATTTATTTAATTGATATGATTTTAAAGATCTAGGAATTTATATAATTTATATTTTAGTTTAAATTTTATTAGATAGTAATTTTATCATTTTTTATGTTGTTTAAACATATATGCATATTATATTTGATGGACCCACTACAACACCCCCCTCCCCCCCCGGCTCCCATAGCCCCGCATTTTCCCCCTCCATCTCCACCTCCACCACCCATCACAGATGATCTTTGTTAGATCATGAGGCATAATCTTAATGACCTCATGCATGATATTGAGGGTATCCAATGTGAGACCCACCCCCTCCTCACCTACTACACCTTGCAGATAGCATGCAAGGTATCATTCACTCTATACAACATTTAGATTGTGATATTGATTCATTTAAATTATAAAGGCAAAACATGTGTGCCTTCTATTCCAATGGCTTATCATATAGAGAGGTTCATAATGTTAATATAGGCAAAGGAAATTTTAAAAGCTATTTTGTAAACCTTAAAATGGGTAAGGAGATTAATGAGAAGAAGCCTCACATTTCTATTAGGTGGTGCACACATCCACGTAGAGCAACACATTTTTGGGAGTAGTGGTGGATGGTATTTGATCATCTACCACATGCTAATCATGAGGTGTCAATGTACTTCCTTAGGAAGCTATGGGCTACGTTTGAATTGGGTTTGAAACCCAATTATTTTGATATGAAAACATTTTAGGGGGTTGGTGGAGGGATGCCTCAGGATAGGCCTGGGGCAAAGTTGAGTTATAGAATGAGAAACCATAGGGGACCTTAGCCCCTTGTACCTCTTCCTACACCCATTGTACCAGCTCCACACCATCATCAAGTAGCTTCATTTTCTCTTACCTCTTTGAGTTCCCTTTTGGTCAATTTAGTAAACCAGTGGATGCAGGTGACACATGTTCATCCACTTCAACATATTTGTACTAGCTATGGAGGTATATGCATAGGCCCCTAAAGTGATGTTGATGTAGCACATGATGAAAATTATGCTAAGGATGCTGATTTTGATGATGACATATAAGCTACCCATGGTGATGGTAGTGACAAGATTGACGTGTCATCATTAATTGACCTCATCCAGGGAGAGCCCAGAGTTAGTCAAGATCAGCAGGTAAAATTTTAATTTTAACTTAAATATAAAGTAAACATAATTATTTACTTTGTACATACATGTGTAATTGTATTAACCATATTAATTTGTACTTTTGAAATAATAGAGGATAGATGATACTATTCCTCCTAGGAGGTAGTATAGTCTTTTTTCGAGATCTACAGACGTTGGCATCCCTCATATGGTATGCATTTTGAATTAAACTATAAAAATGTACATCTGAACTCAAATTTAATAACATGTGGTCATATGTTCTTTTTATCTAATTTTGTAGGGATTGTCTGCAAGGACACAGTTTGATGTCAGTATAGGTCATGCTCCAGCTACCATTGAGGCATACCCACAAATAAATACGGTATGAACTTTTGACTAAAGAAAAATAATTTATACAATTTTTATGTATGCACATTGTTATTAAATTATAATCAAAACAATTTTGACTCATTTATATATATTTTATCTATTTTGATTTGACGAAAAGGAGATGGATCGTACTCATCCATACAAGCCTCAATATAGTCTATTTTCGACTCCATCTTATGATCATCATGCTAGCATACCTGTAGACACATTTGTGACATTGGGTACTACTTAGGTATGATATATATACATGTTAAATTTATAGTGTATAAAAAATGTAGTGTACAAATTATGTACTTTCTAGTTTGTGTACTTTGTAATTATTCACGTATATATAATTTTGACTCAACATTTATGTATCCATAATTTTAGGACTATGTCACCATAAGTGTTGTTGAGAGCATAGGAATTAGCTAGATCGAGGTACCTAAATCATCCTTTGAGGTCAGTATTGTGATTTATGTACATAATGTATAGTTCATTATGCTCTAAAATCAAATTTTAAAAATTTATGTATTGTAACTTGCAAGACCTCATTATTATTGCATTTAGTAGTTTCCATAGTGCACCTCTTCCTATTATTGAGGGACACCCATCTCATGTGGTATTTATTTTATTATGTAGTGAATATTTAATTTATTTGCAAGCTAGATTTTGAAACCCATTTCAATTAAGCATGTACATGATGAGACCTACCTCATGTTACATAGGGTGATCCATCTACCTCACAAGGTGTCCCACATGATGAGATAGCTCATATTATATAGGATGATCCATTTGAGTCCTCTTCACGTGGAGTAAAGAGGACATTCAATTAGATATATTAGGTCTTGTTGGCACCTGTAGATTGTGTTTTTATGACACATATTGTATATTTTGATACACTTTGTGTTAGGATAGTTAAAACTGTATTATATATGTATTTTTTTAACTTCATAGATCATGTTATGATGTATGTTAGACCATGTACTATTTTTTTACAACTTCTTATTTTGCTTGTGTCTATAGTGTATATTATTATGTTTCATCATGTTTTAAGTATTCAAACCATTCTCTTTATTGTGGTATATTTTATTCATGAACATATGACACATTTTTTAATTATATATGCTAGATGAACAATAATTTTAAGTATTTATAGAGCACTAGTACTAATATAAAAAGAAATTATTGGATAAATATCACATCAAATTTATGCATTGAGATTCATACAAATAAAATTGACCTACTATTAAATAAATATTTTTCATCCTTAAAGTTCAAATCTATAAAATTTAGGCAAAGATTGAAGATTTTTTTAATGAAATGATGGATGATACCCTTCCTTTCACACATTATGATCCCTTATGATAGATTACAATAATTGACATCCCATTTGTGTGTCTTATCATAGTTAATGTGTTCGAAGGGGTCCTAATAGGCCTTAAGATGTCCTAGGACCACTAAGAACCCATTATGACCCTTCACGATATATTAAGAACACTTAGGAACTACTATAATGTCTTTGCACATTAGGACCTAGTAGGACTCCCTAAGTCCTATTAACACACATATGAATTAGAGTACCTAGAAATGTATCATAAGGAGTCCTTATGTGTTTTATGTTAACATAAGACTAATTATTATGTACTAAGACATGTTAAGACCTATTAGAACCTATAGCACATATTAGGACCGAGTAAGACTCTCTAGGTCCCCTTAATACAAATATGGATCTAAGTACCTAGAAATGTATCATAAGGGGCTCTTATGTGTTTTTTGGTAATGTAAGACTTATTATGATCTAATAAGACCTATTCTATCCTAATAAAATATAATAAGACTTATTAGAACCTATAAAAAATATTATGACCTATTAGGCCTCCTATGTCCCCTTACGACACACATGTATGGATAATATACCTAAAATTAATCTAAAATTAGGACCTAAAGTACTAATCCTAATTGACATTTTTAAAACTATTTATAGAGCATTAGTACTGATATCAAAAAGATTATTGGATAAATATCACATCAAATTGAGGTAGTTTTAATGTGCCGTAATTGGTCCTAATATATTCTAAGGTTTTGTAATGGGCTTTGGGGCTACTTACAATCCATTATGACCCCTTATGATACATTAGAATCATTAACATCTCATTTGTGTGTCCTATTATAGTTAATGTGTTCTAAGGGATCCTAATAGATCTTAAGATGTCCTAGGACCACTAAGAACCCATTATGACTCTAAATGATATATTAAGACCATATTTTAAAATCCAAGAGGAAACATTAGGACTGATTACAACCACTTAGGAACTATTATAGTGCATTTGGACATAGTAGTGTATTGTATGATGGTGAATATGTTTAGAGGTGTTATAATTGGTTCTTATCAGTCCTAATGCCCCCTAATGGATCATAAAGGTTCCTAATGGGTCCTAAAAGGTCATGGGATTACTTAAGATACATTAGAACCCATTAAGTCACATTAGGAACCATTACTATATCTTAAATGACCCTTAAGATTATCTAAGAGGCATTAATAGATTTTAATAAGTTTTAAATGGTCATAATGTGCACCCTAAACATTATTATTGGGCTTTCAAACCACATAGGACCAATTGTGATCCATTGTGAGATATTAGGGCTACTTAGGACACATTACTATGTCTTGCAATGGTTAATGTGTTATAAGAGGTTTTAATGGGGTCCAATGGGTCTTAATGTGTCTGACTGGATCCTAATGTGTCCTAATGTGACGTAATGTGTACTAATGGGTCCTAAACATCCCTAATGTCCCCTTATAACATATGACTAATATGACTATAAAGGCTGATAATGGGTCATAATGGCTCTTAGGAGGTTTTAATTAGTCTCAAGGATCCCTAGAACCACTTAGGACTCACTAAAACTCCTTAGGGAAAAATAGGATTGAATAGGACACATTACAACCCTAAAGTGTATCCTACGATGATTAATGTGTTATAAGGGTTCATAAAGTGTGTTAATGATATGAATGGGTTCCAAGGAGTCATAATGTGGCTTAAGGTTTCTTATGACCACATATGACCCATCAAAACCTGTTGGAAATATTAGCATGTACTAGGACACATTAGAAAAGATTACTTTTAGGACTACAATAACTAATGTGTTGTAAGGGGTCCTAAGAGGTGCTAATTTATCCTAAGGTGTTGTAATAGGACCCCTTTCTGATTAATTACAAGCACTTATAACACTCCCCATGTCCCTTCCTCCCTCTCTCTCCCTCTCTTCCTCCTTCCCTTCCTCTAACTTAACATGGTTAACATGGTTAAACATACATGTCAATTATCAAAATAACAATAGCATATAATCAATACAGTGAGTAGTGATCTTTAAATTATCATGTACAAGTGAAGGGTTATTAATTACAATCAATAGTAATTTGAAACTTCAAACAAAAACTAATTTAAACATGCTTGAATGTAAAAGTAATGGAAAAAAAAGGAGGACATTACTAAAATTGACAATTAATTTATAATATCAAGTGCACACCTTTAACTTTCAAATAGAAGTAAAATCTTGTGTTTAAATATTTTTTTACAACACATTTCACAATATATGTAAGAACATGTCAATGATATAGATATAGAAGCATGAACTCAAAATATAAAATTTGTTCAACACATCTCTTCAAATGAGTTCTTGTAAAATAAAATTGTTAAACAAAAACACATGCTAAGAAACACATAAATTAATATGAGGTATCTAAACTATGTAAATATATGTGTAATTTTTATGTAATCACTATGTGGAATTGCACAAGATGTTGATGCTCGGTCCACTTTAGCACTTAAATTTGCATAAATTGTAATTGAGACCTAAATTAGAGGAATATATATATATATATATATATATATATATATATATATATATATATATATATATATATATATAAGTTCTCTAATTTGGTATTGACAATGCAAACATACATGTAATTAAATTACATAAGTACATATATAAAAATAACAGAATAAAGAAAAAACTTACATGTGTTTCATTTAAATGTAGTCATTCCACTGTACCATCTAGATCCTCTCTGTTTTGCAATGCATCTATTATTGTCTCATGCTCATCCATTGAAATTGTCCATAATAACTTATTGGTAGGTCTCCTTTTGTATCTTTCTAATTTGATATTTATTGCCACAACCAAAATGAGAATAGTGTAAAATCTTCTTTATGGATTTCTAGTCTTCAAATGCTGGTAAACCATTTCTTATTGTTAGGTATCAATTCATCCAGGTGCTAGCTACAACGACAGACCCAACTAGATACTCAAAACCATCATCGTCTACTTGATGACATATCAAGTTTTTCTTAGGTTCCACACATCTAGCTAGCCAATACTCAGTATATTCATCATTATTACTAGGAGCAATAATAGCATAAACATGTCCTACAAGAAGATAAAGTACAAAAACACTTTAATTACATGAGTACATATGAAAATTATATAAACTGAAGCATGAGATCACAAAAAAATCTAATTAAATTATGCATACCAGGTTCTATGAGGTCTGAAATACAATCATAGTCTTTTGATGCAAAAGTTAGCCTTCATTTACTATATCATATTGAAAATGCATGTCAATAGGTGCTAATGATTTTTGTTGCCAATCTTCAACCTATTATGTATTCTCACATTCTTCACATTCATCTACAAGACAAAATTGATAAAAAAAAGCAAGCTCACTAGTCCATATAGTCCAAGTGTTAGAATCTGAACTCCTAAATCAATGCCATTTAGCTGACCCACTATTTTTATCATAGTCATTTCGTGAAAGGATATTATTTTCTTCAACTAGGTAGAAGAAATGTTTGATCGTAGAGTTCTCACTTTATCCCATGTATAAATATTTGTTACACCATTCAACAATCTCATGTGCATTTTTAAATTTTTCTTTTTCCTCAAATTTCAATTGCTCTCTACTAAGGGCTCTCTTCATGCACCAGCACCATCATGTTCTCCTTTACCATGCCCAGCCTCAAAAAAACTCAACATGTGTTGGATGTTAGTTTTCCTATGTGTCCTACTCAACCAATAAAACATTCTAGCATTCTTGAATTGTCCTGTACAATTATTTGACCATATCCAATGTTCTGTCATTTGAATTTGTCTCTCTTTTAAATTATCATAAAAGACCTTGAAACAATATTGGACAAACTCAAATGAATGGATTTTATTATCACTCATATAAAAATGGCATTCTCTCAATATTTTTCAATCCTCCTCTATATTATCAGGTGCATGCCTATAAACTATATGAACATAAATTGTTACTCGCACTAAATTGTAATATTGTGGCTGTACATCTTCTTGTGGTGTAAGTGTGTAGTTCTCTGCAAAGTCAACAACTGAAAGTATAGTACCAAATGGAAATATATTCTTACATATGAAAAAAATTTCATCAAGCCATCTATCATATTGAGAGTGTTTAATATATTTTGGTATAATCACACTATTAAACTCATCCATAAATGTATGACAACTAACATTGTTTATAACTAGATCACACCTTCTTCCAATATTCCCATCATTCATTGGATATTCAATGGTTTGGAATCTTTTTACCTCAACTAATTTTTGTCCAAAATTAGTCAAAGAATTTTCATAAAAACATTCATCTAACAAAGAAAGCTTTCTGCACATATCACATGTACTAGAAAGACATAAATTGAAAAGAAAGTATTGATCATTAGGTGGCTTACAAAATAAACCTGATATGAAATCCTTTATAGTTTGAGCTGGTATTTTTATACCACATTCTTGCAACATTTCTTTACTATGCATGGTACTAGGTATAGATCAAAATACATCATAATGGTAATTAAATTGAATATGAGTTTTACAACAACATGTAATTCTTTCCTTGTTAATCCTTACATAGCATGGTTTACACTTTTCAAAAGATCTTTGACTAATAGTAATATTTAATACCTTACCATCTAAAAATTTTCAAAACAATTTAGTTTGAGTAATGTCCAAAAGGTGTTTAGGATGTGGATCATGTATTTTTGACCCAATTCTCAATTTAAAACATCTCTTGAATTACGTGATACTCTTGTATTATCATGCCAAAAAATTTCAATCAAACTTTTGACTTCACTAGTAAGTTTCATATCACATCTTGGGAGTTTACCACTAGAAGTCAATAAAATATTTGCTAGATCACATTCAAAGTTAACCCTTCTCTTTACAACTCTTTCTAAAATCTTTCGATTCACAGTAAGATGTCCATTTATGTTGCTAATTAATATTTTTTCAAATGTTGATTTGTTAACTAAAGTTTTTGTTATTGCTCGTCGTGTTGCATTCTTAACTTTAGAATGATTTCTCTTTCTAATAACATCAAAGGCACTAGCAACAATGGATACAACTTATTTTAAAGACTCATTTTTATTCTTGGGTTTTGTATACATTGCCAACCTTCTCATTACTTTTTGCATTTTAGACATTTTAATTAGTTGCAACATCAACTGACATTGAAACCCTAATTTCTTATTATAGAAAAAAAGTTTATACAATCTATTAGTATGTGTCCTAATTTGTCTCCATGAAACCAATCCCTCAAGATTATCGAGCGCATCATTAGGAATATGAAAAATATTTTCAAACACTTTACTATCATTTTGACATGTTTGTTCAGTAGTTGGTGTTTCTATGTCTACATTTTTACAATTTTTATTTTCAATTGACATTTCATTTTCATTGTTATTTGCGATTTGAATCTCATTTTCAATTATTCTTGGTATTTCTTTTGGAGCATGCATTTCAATTGGAGTTTTTTGTGCATGATCGTTTGACAATTTATTCTCATGAAGAAAATCTAAATCATTTAAATTGTAACCTACTTCTAATAAATCATCAATTTCATCATGAGATAAAATTTGAGGGTTTGGAGACACACTTGTATTGAATGCATGATTAGAATGTGCACTTGAATTTTCTTGTACTAGGTTCTCTTCTTTGACCTCTTCATCCATCGTGGTATCCTCAATGTCTTTCTAGTTTGAAACATTGTTCAAGTCTCTAATTCTTTATCTTTTCTCTTGTTCACATTTTATTTCATTCTCTTTATTTTTTGGTTGATCTCCTCATCTATCAGAACTTTTTCTTTCTTCTTTCTTCATTGTTTTGATCCCATATTTTCACCGATTTTGAATTTGAATTAATAGTTTGCAAATTGCAGAAGAAGACAAGAAAATAGAATAACTATGATAGAATTCACTATTGCAGATTGAAACTGTTATTCAATCATTTCAATCATTGAAATTCAGTATGTGGGGCTACTTTTGGGGCCCAACGAGTACATAAGAAATGGGTACCCAATTTTTTGAAAACTAAGTACCCAATTTTTAAATAATTAGGTACCCACTTACAAATAGGGTACCCAATTTTTAAATAATCGAGTACCTGATTCTTACAATAGTTGAAATGCAATTGGGAACTCAATTTTTAAATTAAAAATTGGGTGCTCGATTCTTGAGACATGAGTGGGAATTTAGTATGGCACATGACTTTTGCATAGGGTTTTCCCTTGGGGAAAGGCATGGCATAGGTTTGGTCCAACCAAGCCATGCCTTTATGATTGTTTTTTTTCTAAGGCATTTAAGAGATAATTTTTGGATTGTCATAATTTTTTTATAGTCATCCCCATTGAATTTTTTGATGAAACAAAAACCCATTATAGGTTTGACTTTTCTGATTCCAAACATGTAAATTTTATAGTGTTATTAGTTTATTTTCTATTTTTCCATTATTTATTAATCAAAAATATCTCTTAAATGTTAAAAAGTTACATTCACTAAAACTTTAATAACTTTTTTATTTTATAAGTTTCCTTAAATTAATTTATATGTAATCAATCTACATATAATTCTTTTGAGGTTAATTTTTTTTTTTGGAAAAAGTGAGATTTTGATCAAATTATCATGTCCATACACGAGCATGGTATGGTCCTAGAACAAACATTTTGAAAAAGTGGTTTTTAATGATTCATAACAAAAAATAAAAATCTGTCATATGGGTACACAAATAAATTACATATCCAAAAAGTAGATTCTAAACACTAAAATTTTTATTTCTGAAATTTTTTAATATTCAATCTCTAAATGCCTCAAATTTTGACATGAATTGACAAAAAAATTCAAAAAAAAGAAAAACACTTCCACTTTTTGGCCAAAAGTGAGACCCAATTTTTTGCACTGACCCCTTAATGCCTTTGTATCTGGTATGGAAACAATAGTAGAAATTGTAGGACTAGTCGTGAAAATTTGTACAATGCAAATAAATGGAATGTTAACTTGTATACTTACTAAATGTAAAACTAAAATATTTATAGAAGTATTCAAAACTGTAGTAGACAAAATTACAGAATCCAAAAAAGTATTTACTATAGAAGAGAACAAAATTGTAGAACATATTGTATCCATTGTTGTTGATGTTTACTCGATAGTTGAAGGATGCTACAACTCAGTAGATAAAGTGGTAAACACTTCTATCAGTGATGTGCTAAGTTGTGAGGTAGCGAAGAGTGATTGAACATTTGATATGTCAGTAGTTGTCACAATCAGACTTACTAAAGCTATCTCCAAGCTTGATGATGTTACAAGTTTAGCTAGAGAGTGAGGAAGTGAGGCAATGATAGCTGTAGCTATCTTTAGTAGGTTGGCCTTCTCATCATCTTCCTTGGCTTCCTTATTAGCTTCATCCTCTTTCTCTTCTTCATCATCCTTCATCAACTCGCGATAGTCAACTGTGACAAATTGAGTGGAGTCTTTATCATTATCTTCATCGTTGTCACTGTCATCATCATCATCTTTGATTTCTACTGGATACTCACTCAGTTTGTAAAGATGAAACACATTCTCCATTTTAGTGAGGAATTCCTCACAACATACTCTATCCTTCATTAAACTAGAAAATAATTGAATTTGATTGTCATTTTGTTCTAATTCTCTTTCAATGCTTTGTTTACTTCTACATCTGTCAAGTTGGGTACCATTTGTCTTAAGTTTTGCACAAAAATATCTTTGATTGTTTGCTTTTTATTTTCCCATCTTAGCTTGATCATTTCCAACAAAACATCAGGGATCTATCATGCCAGCTAGTCTAGAGAGTATATTCATTGACCCATCTTGTCCATGACTAGATCTTCAACTCCTTTTTGCTCTACTAGCATCCTTGTCTCATACTTGGTAGCTTTAAAGTTATGCATTCCTACTCCTTCTCTTAGTACCTTGAGTCTTTCTTGAAATGTAGGTAGATTTCGGTTGAAGATAACATCACTACCTTCATTATCTGCCTTCCTCCTAGATCTTTTGGTAAACACCACACTGGATGGCTTTGGTGGCTTTGTGATGATCATCTTTCCTTTCTTCTTTACTGGTTCTTCTTCCTTTTCTAACTCCTCTTCATCCTATGCTTCTTCAACATCTTCTCCTTTTCCATCAGTCAACATAAGAGGCGTGGTTGTTTTGAGTTTGGCTATCCTCTGCTTATCTTTGTTAACTGCCTATGGAAGCTTGATTTCAAGCTCTATTCTTTCCTTGGCCTCATCATATGTTCCAAAGTATGGTGCCTTTTGATCAACATGATCATTTACTAGTACTTCAATAATATCCTTGGTCTCATCAATATTTACCTCATAGGGAAGGGGTTTTACCCATACAACACTGGGTCTTAATGTCTAGATGTACACTTTGCCACTATCTTCCTTGAAACAAACATCATTATTATAATCTTCAACCAATTTCTTAGGTATCTATAATTTTTTATTCATCTTTTCCTTGAAGACATCCAAATAGTTATACATAATGCTAACAAAATTTTCTCCCATTTCAGAAATATATTCATTAAACTAATATAATACTTGAACATCTTTTCTCCATACTACCATGCCTTTTGAAGGGAAAAACTTTTCAACATAGAAAAATAAACATATCAATAAAGAACAAATTTGCAAGGGTTCTTCTTGAAAGTTCTAATGCATTCGATATTTTTGTTGAACTATTTCAATAGAAAATCGGCAAGGTCATGTGATAGATTTTTCTTCACAACCTCGTATGCCAAGTCAATAGCTTCACATGACACACTATTGAGTTAGCTAGAACTATAAATGTTCTGGGATATCACATGGATATTGAATTTCAACTTAGCATCAGTTACACTACTAATTTTCATGCCTCTACCATCCCACTTGGCTAGGATTTTCTTCCCCAACTCCACCTAACCTAGGGTTTTAGTTACTTTGGCCTTGGTGAGCATGAGAAGACCAATAATGCAATGGATCATTTTTTTAGTGATCACGACTAGTTTCTCAAGCCATAAATGTCTGTTGTGAACTCAGCTAATGATGTATCTAATCCATTTTATTTGGAAGCTTCAAGGAAGATGGGGAATGTGGGTTAACCCATTGTCTTCCAAATGTTTGTAATCAGGTTTAAGAATCTTGTTAATGTAGAGTTCACCTAGGGTATCATCTATTTCTAGGTTTCTAATTTCTTGAGTTGCACACTTAAAATGAGTTTGAATGTCATTAATTAGAAGTTCCTTTGGAGGAATCTACAATTGTGCTCCATTCAGGTCGAGGGTTTTAGCGATTTCCAGCACAAGTTTGAAATCAAGTGCTTTCCATTTAACTCCTCAGACCAACATCTTTGACCCTTTCCTAGATTTCCTATTGCTGGTTGATGCCATGTTAACTCTATAAGCTATGAAAATCTTTGAAGAACTTAGTTTCAAATTCTACTCGAAGTTTCTTGATCGCTCTAGAAATTTCTCCTTCACCATAACACTTCGAATTCTTGGTGAAAATGAATTTGATTTGCTATTTTTTGTTAAAACTTTCACCATTAATGCTCGGTACAATGGTAACTATGATTACATAGTGCTTGACAGGTTGTCATCCACTATCTATTCGAATTTCTTGGTAAAGGCTTCGTAACTTAGTAATCAAACATGTCCATGTTACTCCTGACTTTGGTCAGTAGGGTCCATGACTGAAGCTTTCTTGGCAGAGAAGCAAAATTGGTGATAACTATTACCAATCTCTCTTAATGATCCTTTTGCATCTTGAATATTGATGTGGATCTTTGCTTCCTTTCATTTGAAATTGTTAGGATGTGATCTTCACAATGTAGTTCTAGTTCTTCCTTAAGAACTTAGTTGGAAATGGTGGAGTCACCAACTTCTTGAGTGAAATGACCTTCATTTCTTGAACTAGCATGCTTAGTAGATTTAAAAATCCATTGTTGTCTCATCTGCTTCTTGATGTTATCTACTTTTGTCTTCTTTTCATCTTCAATTCTACCTGTATTCATGTAAGTTTCACTACAAGTGAAGCATCTTATGGTGGTATCATTTCTTCTCATCTGATGTCTAACACAGTTCATGTCAATGTGTCCAAATTCTCCATAGTAATGACATCTACACCAAGTTTTTTAGTCCCAATCGAATGTTGTCTTAAAAAATTGTTTTTCTAGATTGAATGACTTTGATCTACATTTAGATGCCTTGTGACCTTGTTTCTTGCATTTGTGACACTTGCCCTCAAATTTTGGTTTCTCTTTGCATTCATTAGCCCTATGACCATGTTGACTACAATTGAAGCATTTTCCATTACTCCAACATTTGGTTGATGTATGACATATCTTACCACAGTGATTGCAAGTAGGTTTTTGATTCTGTTGGGCACCTTGTTTGGAGGACTTGCCTTCCTCTTTGTATCCAATTCCTACTTTACCCTTTTCCCTATAGAGATTATGCTCATTCAATTGATTCAATTGATCCACATCTCCTTGGGATTTCATTATCCTTTCATTGAGTTATTTTTCAAAATTTAGATCATTCCTTGATATTTAATTAATCTACCTTGAAGAGTTTAGATCATTCCTCATCCTTTCATTTTTAAGTCTAAGGCTCATGATTTCTTCATTTGCATTGGAAAGTTGACCAATAAGGTCTTCTTGCTGAAGGGATTGATTTTGAATTTCATTTTTCCTTCCATCCAATTCTTCTTTTGCCTTATTTCTATGTTGGAAGATTTTACATAATTGTATTGACTGAATTTCATGCTCTCTTTTCAATTTTCTTACTTCTTCTTGCAGGGAACCATTCTTTTCTAGGAGTTCTTTGAATGTGTCATTTGCTTCATCTAATCTAGTTGAAGGGAAAAAATATTCAATTCTCTCTTTAATATATTGATGATCATTCATCTGATTAGCAAGTTCCTTCCTTCTTCTTAGAGATTGGGAAAGATGATCTTTTTCTTTCTTCAGTTGGGCTATGGCCATCTCTAGATCTATCTTTTCATTATCAATGGTTTTGTCAAGTCTGAATATCTCCATTTTCCTTGATCTTTGCTCAAGCTATCAAACTTTATCCTATGAACCATAAAGCTTTGATACCAATTCTTGAAAATATTCAAGACTAGCTAGATTACTAAGAGGGGAGGGGTGAATCAGTAACTTCAAAAACTTTAGCAAATTTAGATCCTTTTTGCAATAATCCAATTACCATTTAATTCATCAAATCTGATCTACTTGCATGCATGAAAAATTGAAAGCATAAAGCATTCATAATACTTGAACACAATAATTTGGTTACCCAAAAACCTTCCAAATAAAAAGTAAAACTAGGGTGGGGATGATACCCATAAAACTTCAATAATGTAGCATAAAGTTGGCTAATTAAGGCTTACATTGATCACATTTGATGATCTACCCTATTAGGAGCAATTAGGACTACTAAGTCCACCTTGTTAGATGTATTACAAACATAAAATGAAGTATGTACTTGGTAAAGAGATTTGAGAAAAGACTGTTAAGTCTACCTTGTTAAAGGATTTGGACCGGTTCACCTATTAGGTTGAAGCAATAGATATTTGACTTGCAACTAAATTGTAGAGAGAGATTCCTTGATAGATTAATTACCTTTATGTAATAAATATGACTTTGTTGCTCCTTTACTAATATGGCCTTACAATACTTTTTTTCTATTGTTGATTCACATTTGTATGCTTCTTTCTCACATAATTGTCACTCTTGTCACACTTGGATATGATACAATAAATTACATATATATCAATCCAATTTACATAATTACAAAGTCATCCATCATACAAGTTAACACCAATATTAAAAGTCATCCCGTATGTAGATACTTAGGTTCTAAAGATTGACTTGGTGAAGTTCTGATACTCGACATCTACTATCATTACTAGGCATCATCGTACACTCGGTAGAAGTAGAAGCTTAGTCCATACTAATCAATTAAATGTAGTATTGAACTCAATATGCATTGGTGACTTAGTAGATACTATGTAACTCAGTATAAATTGAATTAGTTGTTTACCATGATTGCACTTGGTAAACACTAATCCTCATACAACTTGGTTAACACTAGCTTCACTTGACATGTACTGCTAACTTGGTAGAAACTTCAAAGCTCAGTAATCACTGAAGTGCTAAAGTTGAACTATAGACTTCACATTGACTAAATATAGTTGGTAATTGCTGGAATGCTCAGGTTAAATTGTAGTGGTCGGTGGCTACTAAAATATATGGAAAACATTGTAGACTACTCAATAAGCTCAGTAGCCATATAGAATCTAAATAAGTGTTGTCATTAATAATAAACTTGACTGAGTACAAAGTTACAGTTAAAGGCCAAATTGTTGTATGAAAAAAAGATAATAGTTAAAAAGTTAGGACCTAAACACTTAGCTCCAATATGGAATGCTAGGATTGAAGATAAAAGTAAACATGGCAAGTTTGATCCTATATGGTTGGGTCCTTGTTTAGTTGATGTAGCATGGTAAGAAGATTCTTATATTTTGAAAGATTTATCAGGCAATATTCTTGACCTGCCTATTCATGGACAATTTTTGAATAGGTTTTTTTGCTAAAAAAAATGTGTTTCCATGAATAGTAGTTTAGGGTCTTTTGTATATTTTTTATATATTTATGTAAGCCCTTGTATAATGCTTTTCTTATGCCTTTTCTCTCTAACAGTTGTCAAGAAAAAATTGGTGCAGTGTATGGTCTCCTTCTTCTAGGGATTCCGAGCCCTGATATGAATTTTCTTATTCATGGTCCCTAGACAGAGCCACTGGTGGCTTCATTTTCTGCTCACCCATTTTAAATTAAATTCATTAAAAAATTAGGAAGAAATGTGTTGAGAATCAATTAGGGTTTATGAATTTTGTGTGAGCTCTTAGGAAAAACCCTAGGCCAAAACTCTCAATCTTTGTGATCAGTAGAAAAAAATTTTCAAGAAATTAATTTTAAAAGTCCAAAGTAAGGATATGCAATTTTCTTCTTATATCTATATCCTCATTTTGTATGTCAAGCTTTAATGTTAGTTGTTTTTTGACTAGCTTTGTGACTAAGTCATGATGGTGCAAAGTCTTCATTAACATAACATCACAACCCTTTTTCCACTAATCACTTCAAAGGTAACAAAAAAGAAAAATAGCTTATTTTGAGCTCTGTGCTACTTTGTAGTGGTTAGAGACAGCTGTTACTTTTAAGTTGCAAATAAGAAAAATGGAATATAAGTGAAAGATGTCAAGCCTTCTTTACTACAGTTATATTAAAGTGGTAACTATGGAAACTAAGAAGGGCATTGTCTAGGCACCTCCTCGCAGCTAAATTAAGTTAACCAAAGGTTAGTTGAATGAAGTAGTGAACAACCTTAGGTCACATCATCACTGAGTTACATAATGATTTAAGCTAGTTAGTGGCAATAAGGTGAAATAGGGTGAAGTAGTCAAATTAAAAGTTGACCATTTAATAGCATGCTTAAGTGGAAAAGACAATGTTTATGCTACAAAGTGATGAAGGAGGTGTGGGAACTTAAAAGAAATGTTTTCTCTGCTTTGCAAAGGATCAAGCATGGTTGAGATTTTATGTTGTGATGAGGTAATTAGAGTGATCATGTCATCAAAATTTACACTATTGCATTGTCATTGGAGTTAGTTTATAACCCATGGAGAAAGTAGTGAAGTGGCGAATGCAGCTCATCATGTTGTTGCAAGTTTTAACCTTAGTCAATGAGTTGGTGCTATGAATGAGCAAAGGAAATAAAGATGGTTAAGGATATAAATAATCACATGGTTTCAAGGAATTTTGTAATAGGTAAATTCTAAGTCATGATGCCATGATGATGGAATAATGGCTATAGGAAATAATGAATGCAACATCACACGGTTAACATGGATGTCTTGCAAAATTATTTTGAAGGGCATATAACATTAAAATATGACCTAGAGTAGTATTGCAAGCCTTTAAAGGTATTAAGTGATAAGTGGAGCAAAGCTACAAAGTACTAAGAAGTGAAGCCCTAATCATGTGATCATAGATGTAAATGGGAAAAGAAGAGATTTTGTTGCGAATAGACAAAATATTCTTGTTCGCAATGTCACACGTATGAATTTTAAGGCATAAAATGAATTCTCAATAGAAAATTTTGAGCTAGATAAGTATGGAATGAGTTGGTTGTATGAAAGTTTGAAAAAGCATAGATTTGGCCTATTTTTCAAGAATTGGTAGCTTTTAAAGTGTGCCAGCCTTAAATGCCAATTAAAGCCATTCTCTCATCATAGAAGTTGACAAATCCTAGAAAGAAATAGACTTTCATTATTGTTTTCTTAATTGTCTTAATTTTTTGAGTGATTTTATGTACATAAATGATATCTAAGTTATTTTCATCATTCCAACATATAGGATTAATCATTTTTCTTGTAGAAAATGGCTCAAGTCGAGGGAGGGTTAATTAAAGAAGTAGTAATTGAACAACTAGATGCCCCACCAAAGGTTCCAAGTACATTTGTAGAGGAATGGATTCATATTTTTTGTAGTTCAACTAACGCACAAAAAGTACGTGATCTGATATTCAAAGAACCATATGTATTATGTAGGGATGTAGAGGTTCCTAATAGGAATGGGTTTGATTTTTTTTGGTTCTTCTAGAAGAAAAGAGTCGTACAAGTTCTAGTATGTAATGCTTGGGTGAGAAATTTGGGTAAATTGATTATGCCAAAAGTTTTTCGTGGATGTAGACCTGGTAAAATCTTTGATCAAGTGTTATAATTTTGTAAATAAGACTTTCCATAAAAATGATAGAAGTGTTTTCATGTGCTTGGATAAAAAAACATTTATAGAAGCCTTTGACTTGGGAGAACCTATGTCAATGCCCATAGAAGTTGAGAAATCAACTGAGAATTTTATGAGTCACAATAATTTCTATATGGGTCAGAATATGACCAAGCATATCTTTCTTTCAAGGAAGAATGTGGAAGAAATTCCAAAGAATAAGTATTTGGATAAATGAATGCTATTGGAGTATTTCCAAAGGTACTTTTAGAAAATGTGTTTGGTGTCAATAAATTTATAGGGTCAGATGGAGCTATGGAAGCATTACATTATGGCTTTAAATATTCATGACCCAAACCATAATATATGTTATGATTTTGTGGATTACATCATTGAGGATATCCATAAGGATATCACTACTGATGAGCAAGGAGAATTGGCAAAATTCGCATTCCACCATTACTCTCTACTCATGTGCCTAACCTGTTGAACAATTCAGACATGTTTATTCAAAGTTTCTTAGAGTCTACATAAGAATGAGGAGAGGCGTTTTCTTGTGTAAATATGGACAACTGAATGGAAAATGTTCTACACATATTCCAATGTCATTTCCTTTTATAATGATTTTTTTTAATCCTGTGATGAAAATGATAGGCTTCATAGTTGAAAGAATCCCTAGAATCATCAGAGAGGTTGTTAAACCTCATATGTGTTTTGATGCGAGACAAAAATTGACTCATGATCAGGGTAGTGTCTTTTTATTTGAAGAGTATACTATTATTAGGATTTTTGGATACCATCAGCCACCAAACCTTCTACCTAAATATGTACTAGAAAGATTAGGGCTTTCGAAAGTATTTTGGTAGCTAATCTCTTTAAATAGAAAATACTTATGTAAAGATGTTAAGAAGCGAACCTTCCTTTGTAGATGTAAAAAAGTGGGAGATTTTGAGATTGGAAAGAATGCCATTGAAGGAACAAATGAATTCTTAAGAAAATATAAATTGGTAACTATGCCAGCTAGGACTTATGACCCTTGCAATGTGATTAGACATGCTTTGAAAAAGATCAGATGATATAACTTGCCTCCTAGAAAACCCATATTGGTAGATGATGTGATTGCTAATAGGTTGAATGAAAATGAATGTGGAGGCAAAATAAATAAATATAGAGATATTGTCAATTTTGAATATTGGATGAAGAAGGAAGACTCGATATTCAAAGGATTTTATCCACATGCAGATTACTGGTTAAGATTGGAAAAATGTGTACTAAATTTTGATCAACTAGCAGCCCAATTTCTAGAGGCAATCAAGAGAAGGATTGACCCTAAATACTTAGATGATGAGATTATTGTTGAAGTTTCTAGTGAGGAAGACCAAAACGAAGAAGAATAATTTAAAAAGGATGTTACTAAAAGTTTTGAGTGGTCAGAGAAAATAAACAAAAGACAAAAAATGGTTGAATTACTTCAGAAAGCCCTTCAAATCCTGCCAAGAGGTAGAAAGTATTTTGATGACATAAGGAGGAGATATTTAATATCTCTAGGTTTTAAAGATGAGAAAAGGGTAGAGAACTTGCAATTGGAAGCCCAAATGATAGAAAATAGAATTATAGAGGCTTGGGAATTCATGAAATATGATAATTTCATAAAATCTAATGAGTCTACTAATTTTCTAGTTAAAATAAAATAAAATGAGCTCTCCTTGCAAATAAAACTAGGGGATTCTAATGAAGTAGTTGCTTGATTGGTAAAGAAGTTACAATAATATGACCTTACATATGAAAGTCTCACTATTGATGAAGCAAGAGACCTGGTAACAAGAAGTGGTATGGTTATATTTCTAGGATGGAATCTCAGTTCCTCCTTTTTGTTAGATTGGATGAGAAGACAAGATAAAGAAATCTCATTTAAAGATGAGAATCAATATGGAGAACTGAGAGTATCAAGCTACAATATAGATGCTCAAATAAGGAAATTTGGAGTCTACCTCTTGAGCATGACAATGATACTTTGAAGTAAATAAAGGAATCCCCTAGGGGAAATGTTATTTTCTGGCACGTCCAATCCACCTCTAGTGATCAAATTTTTGGATTACATACTTTAGTTAGATTGATGAGAAAAAACAAGATGGGTATCCTCCAAGCTCAATTGGAACATACATATGAGAGATATTTGAGAACCAAAAGGAGCCATGAAGAGGAAATGAAAAAGACATATGTTCTAGAATACATGAACATCAAACTTGAAGTGGAGGTGGAATCATTAAAAAAAAATCTAGGACAATAACAAAAGTCCATGAGAAAGGTGTGCAAATAGAGAATTTTTTTTTTTAAATAGGTGAAACATATAGATAGGTCATGGAAATTGATTAGGTAAACCTAGAAGCTAGCAAAGATGCAAAGGTCAAAGCCATGAAGAATATGTTAATTCATAAGATCAATGCATTGAAGGCAATTTCTCAGAATGTGCATGGTGGTTACATAGCATTAGAAGGAGTGGAATAAAAATATCTAGAAGCAATTAATCTATTATCTCCACTATTCAACACATCAGGCCCATACATTCAATTTTTTGATGGTATAATTAATGTACTTCCTCAAAAATTTGACATATCAAAGACAACCATTGTGAGCACAAGGAAAGAAATTCATAAGGTGAGAGAATAAATGGTTTCTTTGGAGGGAAGATGCAACTAGTCCAAAACAAAATGAAAAAATTATTGCAAGAACATGCAATTTTATACCTACAATTTTTAATAGTGAGGGCAAAATCAAAGATTGGGTCGAATGGTCATCATCTTTTGAAAATTTTCTTGATCACCACAAGTTTTTTTCATTTTGTAATAATGAAGTAAGTGCCACTTCTTTTTATGATTTGGTAGATGTACTCTATAAGCTAGAGGCGGAGATGTTAAAGATGGATGAAAAGGTCAAGGCCATAACCGATGCCAAATAGACCAAGTACCTCGAAGATCTGGATATAATCAAAAATATCATCTGGCCTGATATTGATACAAACATTACCATATGGGAGTTGAACACATATATTAAGGCATTTGTAGCTAGTGATAGTGACTAAATGTAGTTGAGAAGTAATTCAGAATAGAAAAAATAGAGACAAGTCACAGATGGTGGTAGGGACTAAAGACAAATTGATTCTGCTGAGGAGATATTTGTTGACAAAAGGCACCTACTAGTTTTCTAACCACATTTTAGTTTTCTGGAAAACTAAAAGGAATATTTTTTTTGTAACACAGTAGGAATATCTTTGTATCATTTCTATAAGAGGATCTCCAAGACGAGGAGTGGAGGCCAAAATTGTTATGTAATTTTTAGTGTTGGCTAAGTTTCCATTCAGTCTAGTTTTCTTGATGTAAATTTTTATGATATATTTTCTCTACAAATTTGAGAATACATTAACATTCAAGGATCATGTTGTCATGTTTTGAGTTGTTTGGAGTTTTATCCCAACGTTATGTGATTTTCAAAGAAAATTAATACAAAGATGAACTATAACCATATCTTTTTCTCTGAATCTTGTCTCCATTGTTATTGACTGGTTATCTTGAGGTTGTATGGTCAAAGCTTATTTAATTTAGTGCTACTAGGATAGGTTATGTATCAGTTTTCTATTTCTTTTAATTCAATAAATTAAGTAAATGCTTCAATACTATGATAGGATTTCAAGGGAGTAAGAAGGATATACATAAGAATGAGGTTTAGGGTAAATTGCTAATAATATTGATTTTAATGCAATCAATTAGAACAAAATAGTTGGGTAGACTCTGGTTTCCAATAGATGAGGCACTGATCAATTACTTCAGCTTGTATGTGAAAACATCATGAATAAGCATCAAGAAGATTCTCAAAAAATCAAATTAATTTTACTTTAATGTATGAAGAATATCATAGTTGGTTAGTACTTGGTTGCATTTAATTTCTATGTTATAGTTAGGTGTTGTCACCTAGAATTATTTGTCAATCTAAGAAGAATTTTGACCAAATATCTAGTACAATGGATAAATGTTGTAAAAGAATATTAGTAAATAAATGAAGTGTGGAGAAAGTATCTAATATTGATCAGGTGCACCCACCATGGTTATGCAAAACCTAAAGAGTAGGAAATCCTTGTGATTTTGTTGAAGTTAGATCAAGACTTGAGAACTCCTTAGTTGAGCATAAGAAATAGGTAACTATTAGACTAAGTGTTTCTTCATTATCTTGGTATCAAGTAGTGTGTTTGCTTGGTAGTTTCTAAAAATTGACACATCCTCTGCACTTGGCTTATTCCTTTTTAACTATGAGACCCTCCTATCAACATCATACCCTATTTATATATTCCAAGAATCAAAACATAAAACTATACATGCTATTTCACCATTGATGCCAAAACATTCTATGTCATCACTTTGTTTACAATAGTCTATTATTTTGAAGATTGAGCTCACTATTTTTAATTTCATTGGCTATTTGTGATAGTATTTCTAGTGAACTATGAGTGCAAAAAGACAATATAGATGATTCTATTATGTAACACTTTAAGATGATTCATAAAGTGAAACATCATGTTTTATCTTTGAGATTCTTCAAAGGTGAGTAGTTAACTAAGTTCATAAGGCTTTGGAAGGATTGACTTTAAAAGTAATACACACTCCTTTTCATCTTTTATGGATGGTTATGATAGTAAGAGCACAAAAAACACTTGTTCCTTCAATGTCCACAAATTGTATGAGCTTTTGGGCTAGAACACTTCCTAATAAAGGAATATTTGCATCTTTACATACTCTATTCTGATAGAAAAAATAATTTGAAGTTATAGATTATCAAATAGTTTCTATTACTAAATATATTCAATACCTGGCCTTTCTTTAGTTGGAGATTTTAACTAAATCAATTCTTTTCCTTGATGATTCACATTATAAGTCGATTGATGATGCTTGAAGATTTAGCACTATTTTGGTTCATTTGCAGATTCTAAGATGGCTCAATATGTCAATCACCATGGACTTGAAGAAAAATCTATAACCACTCATGATAAGCCTATCAGGTTCATGATTGATTTTGGAATCCTTGATGCATTAAACTTGTGCACTTGAAAACAAAGATAAAACTAGATGAACCTTGTGATGGCAATACAACCACAAGAGTACTAGTTCCTTCAATGTCCACCAATTGCATCAAATTATGGGTTGGGACATTTCCTAAAAAATAAATTTTTACATATTCACATACTCTGTTTTGGTAGTATTATAATGAGATTGTCAAATGGTTTCTACTACTAAAGACATTCAATCCCTGATATGTCAGAACTTGTCTTGCACAGTAGCAAGACATCAAAACTAGAATCATAATTATCATTTTGATGCACATAAGTAGACTAACTTATCTTTTCATAATAAGAAAAATCCTAAGAGGGTCGTCAAGGATGCTATAGATGCAGGAACTATTTCTTGGAAACATCTTCAATCATTTATTCTAATTAGAAATTTAGATAAGACAACTCTCTATGGCATGAAACTTCCAGTACTTATTCATAAAACATATTCTCATAGCATTCTAGATGCAGTGCTACAATTTTATTCTAAGAAATGCAAAAAAGGAGATAAGTTTTGGGGGTGTCTACTGAAAAATCTTTTTCATAAAGGGTAAGTCACAATATTGGCTCTTCTAGATAAAAAAACCCCTAGCTTTTCTCATGGGAAAGAAAGACATTCAAACAATTAGTGGAATTAGAATTGTTGGATCACATATAGTTCCACTAATTTTAAAAGAATTATATTTGGGCAACACAAGTGTAAAAAATCTTGGTTATTTGTGGCCAGTTATAAGGATAATATTGATTCCAAAACTCAAGTGTCATACAAATGATTTCTCTAACTAATGAATAAAATGAAGAAATAAAGGAGGAGCAGATAGTAGATACATTTTACATGGTTGTGTCATTTGTTACACCTTAAAATAGGAAGGTAGAAAATAAAATAACCTTACTATACTCTTGTGACCTAGATGTATCAATATAAGAGATAAGCATTTCATACCCTTGAATAATCATTTATTTCTTAGGGAGCATCTCTTTTTTTTTTAAAAAAAAATTTAGTATTTGTATTGATATAACCAAAGCCTAAAGGCATAGAATGTAGTTCCTAAAGGTGGCTAAGGGTTTTCCTAGATGGTGGCATTGTCCTTGCAGATTGTAGGAAGTCAGCATCAATAAATCTAATGAGCTATATTTATTTAATTATTTTAATTTATTAGAGAGTAGGGAAAGTATAGTGTTTTATATTATGTTTTAGGTGATCCATGCAGATTTAGCTATTAGGTGTAGGATAGTAGCTCCCTTTATTCAACATTTCATGTTAAAACTATTTTTGCTACAATTAGAGTAAGATTATTGAAAGTTGTGTAAGACCTTTTTGCATGAATAAATGGAATTTATGTTACTTTTAACATTTTTATGTACACTAGTATAAGTAATATATTTATAAATTTACTAAATCTTTTGAAATTGGTTGTAAGAGTTCAATAGGAATTTTTTTGTTTGGATTACCGTATAGGTCTAATAAGAAAATGTGATTTTTTTAACTGTGGTTTTACACATTCTGCAAAGTTAAGCTATAGCTATGTTATTTCTTGTATACCCTTGATCTTAATTTGGGAAGGACTCTAGCACAAAAAGGTATGATGGTCATTATGAAGTTTTAACAGTTGTATATAATATGTAGTTTTTTTTCAACCAAGTATAGCTTATAGCCCTTTACCAATAGTCTTCTCTTACATTGATTATGTTCTCCAGGAGTTTGAAGTTTTTGTGCTTAATTTGTGGTGTTTTCAAGATCTTTGGTTCTCTTATTTTTTTTTCAATATATGGAAATCACTAAGCTAGGGAGAAAAGTACGTATTGTACAATAAGAATTCTCTATGTATACTTCATAGATAGGTAAAACTTATTAGGATAAAGAACCTAGTAATTCACTAACTCAATTCCTTTTGATTCAATGACTCATGGATAGGGAATAAAGTTATCTATAGTAAAAAAAAGATAAAGCTAAAGGGATTGACTAAAAATTTAATCTTCTTTGTGTCAACTTTAGTCTTAGCTTAGTCTTTTTGAACGCCAGATGTACAAATATCCAATATACATTAAGGGGATGCTCCTCTTTAGCAAATAATTCATTTTATTATCCTAAGCATGGAATCTTGCTATGTTTTCTTCTTCATCCTAATGACAAATAATCATAAATTGAGATTTAAAAAATTGATGTGAATCTTTTCATACTCATTAATCAAGATCAATGATAAATTTGTTAGTAACTACAAATGCAAATTTTGGACCTTTAGAGTAGTTCTTTTGCCACCTTGTAGTCTTTGCTATTGCCTCAGTAGTGAGATTTACTAAACAAATGGAAGTTGATACTAAAGATATCTTGAACCTTTTGTTGGATTTTTTGGCACACTCATAACATAGATAAGACAATATCTTACTTACCCTTAAAGGATATAAATCCTAAAGAATGGAAAATAACTAGGACTTGGCCTGCAAATTGAAACAACAAAATTGTTCTTTGTGTTTCTTATTTCACAAGTCCTATTTAATTATTTCTCAAATATTTCATAATTCTAAAATCAATGTTTTATCATCTTAAAAAGTATGAAAGTAATTACTGTTGGAAAATTTTTATTTATCATCAGATATTGTAGTGTATTTTGATACCTTCTACTAATCTGAAAACTAGTACATGATTTGTTTTTGAAAAATATGACATAAGAATAAAAGGGATTTTAAAGCTATCAAAGGGATTCTAAAAAAATGGCATAAGAATAGAAGGGATTTTGAAAAACATGGCGTAAGAATAGAATTTGAGAATGCATTACTAGAGATGGAGATAGTTGAGTATCCCTTGGAGCTCATTGTGCTTTCATCTTCATCTTGGGGATTACCATCAGCAGTGATTTCAATAGACACCTCCTCCATTCTCTTTATGGAATACACCCATCTTCCTCTATGAATTTGGTTACCTTAAATTTACCCTCTTCCTCAATCCTTCCATTGTCTTGTCCTACTTTATCCTACATATCCCAGAATGAAAAAGTATAATATGCATTGGACATGTATCCAATGATATGACTTCTCTTTAATCTAGATTATTGGCCTTTGAATTTTATTGAATCTTCATTATTGTTGTATCTTATAACCATTCATTTTGGTTCTCTAATTTATGATGTGTATCTAGGATTGTCTTTCAGAGGAATTTTAGCATCTTCCAGTTTATTAATGTTATCATGCTTATTATTCTCATGGTGAATTTCTATTCCACAATATAACATTAAACCTTCACTATCTCTCACTACTAATGGTTACACAAAAGAAATTGAATTTTCTATATTGGACTTGCAATTTCCTTGTGGTAGTGACTCCAAATACACAAAAAGTGCATTATATAGCTCAATTTTTGGTTCTCTCTAATCATCATAATCTAGTTGAAGGAACATAAACTTTTCTATAAGGTCTAAATTCTCATTTACTTGTTTTTTCACTACATGAAAGTTGTGAATCTCCTATTACCATAAGACCACTTGCACCAGAAAATCTTAGATTTTTATGTATTTAATGTTCTTTCTTCTCTAATCCCCCAAAGTTGGGACTCTTTTTGTGAATGGGGAGTTGTTCTTTATAGCTGGCATTTATCATTTGTTCTTCAAAAATATGATTTGTCTCACAAAATTTGATTACATAGGAGTTATCATGTAATTTTGGAAGGTTCTCTATCTCTACATTCTCATTTGACTTAGGATTCAAAAGAAAAATTTGTAACCACTTGTCCAAATTGGATTTTCCATTCCTTATAATAGCTTCAACTTCTTATATTTCTCCTTTTGCAACTGCATCTAGTATGTTTGTCTTTTGTCCTTGCATTTCTAATCCATCATCGTACATGTCATCTAATTTTCTATATTCCATAGGTTCAATGTATCTATCACCTTCTACTAAAGTTTAACTTTTATTCAAGCCATAATTTTCTCCTATTCTCTATGCCCAATCCCCTTACATTTTTAATCCATCATCCAACATCTCATCTAATTTTCTATCTTCCATAGGTTTAATGTCTTTATCACATTCTGGTAAATTGTAATGTTTATTCAAGCCATCATTTTCTCCTATTCTTGATGTACAATCCCCTGTTGACCAATCTTCAAAATTGGAGTGCTTGAATGCTGATGATGTCACAAAGGCCATATTCTCTTTAATATATTCTTCTTCTCTACCTCTAGATTTGTTTCCTTCATACTCATATCCAAAAAAATATAACATCTAAGTCACTCTTCTTAGCTTCTAAAAGCATTTATTTCTCATTAGTTCTTTCTATCTTCGCACGGTTTTTGAGTGACATAGATGGTATTACTTTTTCCTTAGGTGTACCCATCCCCATCTTATACTAGTCATTTTTAGTAGCTAAATATGTATTAAATTCATCCTCTAATTTTTTTTTTCTATAGATAATCTCAAGTCTTGCAAGATTTTAGGTCATTCTTCCTTAGTTTCAAAGTGAGGAAGAAATGTTTTTGTGTTCCCATATTTATCAGGATCTTCCTTCACACTATCTATAGATATGATTAGAGAATTTAGATACTGAGTATTTCCATTAAAGCATGGTTGTGTTTCTTCCAACCTTTGGCTCATATTTATTGGGGTACAATCTGCAATACCATAATCATGAGGATTTATCCCAACCTATGTTGAATGAGGGAGGAGGAGTGACTCAAAATATTTTCTTGGCTTTAATAGTTTCAAAAGGTCCATCTTAGAAGCATCACAAACAACCTTTTGTGTTTGAAGACTTGGCATGAGTGCTTTGCGGCCTGCTTGGTTCAACCTTAATCTTTATACACAACACTATGGTGCATAGTTCTATCTTTTGTGACACAAATATACTAACTAAAAGCATGAGTGACTCCATCATTAATGCCCTCATTTTAAAAACTCCAACTCGATCTCTACCAAATGAAATTAGATAGAAGCCATTTCTCAGAAGGAATGATGAACTTCTACCTATTGGATCAATACATGGAAATTATATATTATTAGATCTTAATCCCTTGTTCTTCACACCGAAAGATGTTCAACTATCCACAAAGAGGTATATTCTATTGTTCATAAAATTAAATGATATGATATGTTAATGTGTTTTAATTCCACTTTGGAATTGAAAATAAATGTGGTGTTAAATTTTTAAAAATGTAGGTTAAAGTCAACCTATAGAGATTGGCTCAACAAAACCTATAGCAACCATGAAACCCAATGGAGCTCTAGAGGATCTTCTTAAAATATTTGAGACAAAAAAATGGAAGGTGGTATGAAGACTTTTTTAATTTTTCTTCAATCTTTATACACTTTTATATTTAATTCTTCTCTATTTACTCTTCTTAGGTAGGGGAAACTTGTTAGCTTATTTCGGATAAATTTCTAATTTTCTATTCTTCAAATAGAGACAAGTTTGCTTATGTCAAGAAAAATGATAAAATTCTTTATGTGACCTCCTTGATTTCATGTATGTAAAATAAGAAAGATCACTAAATATATAATTTTTCTTAATTCCTTAGAATCCAAGAGAATTTAGGTGGTGTGCAATCTACTAGAGGTGCTAGCATGGACAAGATGATAAATGCTCATTTCCACAAACTATCATTGGTATCAATTTTGGTTAAGTTGATGTCTAATTGGCTCTATAATAATCATGTTTTTTCTTTAATGTTCTAGTTATTGTGTGGATTTCAACTTTGAGAGAGTTCTTTAGTAGCAAGGCCTTTTAGTCTAAATTATTCATCAAGAACCAAGGTCGTAAATTTAATTAAAAGTGGCTAGTTAGATTATGACAATGTGTTGCATAGGATTAATCCTAGTTATTCTAATGTTTAGTCTAGGTTTTTTTATTCTTAAAATGAAGAAGTAAAATATGCTATTAGAATGTCTACTAGTGCTTGGGATCAACAATATATCAGCCATGAACATCAACTAGTAAAACTCATAGACATATATGTTGTAGATGATGAATGTAACCTTAGATTTTTGACTGAATTGGTAGGAGATCAAGTATTTATGAACAACAATGGGATCAATCCTATGGTGGTTTTGTCAACAAAATGTCCTTTCTTTACAAGTCGAGGTGGCTCAAGCTTGGCAATGAAAATGTTTACTCGAGGTATAGAGGTTTGGTTGTCACTACTATAAATAATCTTAGTGCTACAAATTTCTTTTCTTTTCCAGAATATTTATATATAACATTGTAAAATTTGAATAATTTTGTAGATACCTTGAAGCATGAATAATTCAATGTTCTTAATTTTACTATGGATCACATCATCATATAGCCATCAAACTTATTGCCTCATGGGCCATGCATTGTTTGACTAGCTGAATTATGAGATTATCATACGAATAATAGTTCTTAATTGTAATTTTTGGAGGTTTTTTCTTAATCGTGAACTTTAAAAAGTACAAATCTATGTCATCTTTTAGGTTGACTTATCAGAATGACTAGATTTGAGTATTTCTTTCTAAAAAATATCTTTTTCTAACATATGATCTAGATAAATTTGTTCTAGCTAAGTTTTATATGATCTCATACTTTTCCAATTGGAAATTCTTATTAAGTGCATGTTTTATATTAGTTTGTATCCAATTACTAAAGGAAAAAAAATATTTTAGAAAAATGACATTTCAACAAGTCTTAATATTTTTATGATAATATTTTAATAATATATAAATGCCATTTTATAGAGCTCAAAGTCAAGAATATTCTCATATAGAGTTTATAGTGTTTTAATTAGATACAGTATAATGCAATTAAAAAATTCTACAAGCATGCATTTTTACACTCAAAATATATCAATTTTGAAAAGGAGAAAAATATAAATGATATTATAAAAAATAAAAAATTATATGACATTCTAGAGAAGAGACTCCTCTTCTAGAATGCATAATTTTTCTTCTTGTAAGAATAGCTTTGTTTTGAAAAATGTGTTGGGAGATGAAAACTATTGATTTTCGCTGAGTTGAAATTTAAAGCATTATAAAAGAGAAAATATACCTATCTAAAGAAAATTTTAATTTTTGATTATTCTAGATATATATATGTTATCAATAACATAGTCTCAAATCAAAGGGAAATTAGTTTATTTCCATATAGTTTTGTGGTGGGAACTAGACCCGTAATTTTTAGCATTTTTTTAGCAACTAAATAAGTATCTAAAAAAATTAGGAAAATAGAACAATTCTTATTCCAAATAATTAGTAAAGATTAAAATCCTAAACTTCATCCATTTCTACACATTTCATTAGTTTACATTAATTTATAATTCTAAATAATAATACAAGTTTTATGTCATTGAAAGTGAATAGTTATACTTTTTTCAACCTTTTCATTTACAAAAGGCTGACACAGGTTTGTGCTTTTATAGTAGAAATGACTTTACATTCTGCCAATTTTCTCGCATATCATAATTTTATAATACTCTCTCTATTTATTTGGCACTATAGTAACTACCTCTTTTTATTGTGGATTCAAGAAGACATCTATCCATGTAGCTCCTTTTCCACCAAGTCATCTTCTGACCGAAATCTTACTACCACTAAATTTCATGCACTGTCTAATGTTGAAATGTTGAAAAATTTGTTAGAATTTATTGAAGATGATGTCCAACAAGCCTTGAACACATATAAAAGAGAGGAAATATTTAGAAAAAATAAATGATTCAAAATAGTAGAAATATGATAGGAATAGTGAAAATGATGTTAATGGGGGATCAGCTAGAAACTATCATGCCTCAACAAGATCATTTATATCAAATAGAAGAATAGTTAATTAAGAAAATATTCAAAGTTCTAATAACTTCAAGTAAACTCCACAACTATGGCTTGAAACTAGAGATTCATTGGGTAATATTTTGATCTCACCTTTGTCTTCAAATTTGAAAATTTTATATTAATCTCCATGAATCAATCTTTCTGCAAATATGGATTTTTATTGTTGAGATTCTAGTTTTTCTAATGCATGTTTGTGGCATAATTTTGATATAGAAATAAACCTATGTTCATATCTAAGAGACAAGGCTTCATGTCATTTCCATGTTCAAAATGCATACTTTGAGTAGGTATTACTCTCCCATTATTTTCAAAGTGGTATTTAAGTTTTTTTACCATTAAGTAGAACTGCAATTCCATATTGCTTGTTTGTAAGAAAAATATTATTGTTGTCTAAATGTTTCCTTTTATATCTATAATTCTATCATCTAAAAAGATAACCACAACAATTTTTGAAAGTTGAAAACTTAAACTACATTTTTATAGATTTCTTATTTTGAAGAGTAATTTATATACCCAACTCAATTGGGTGCCCATATTTACTTGTTCCTAGCTATGTATCCTCTGAATTTCAAGATAAAAATATATATCAAATAACAACCATTGGGGCCTACTCCATTTAGGCTAATTATTAAAAGTATTTATCTATGATTTGAAGTTGTTGATTTATGTTCTTTTCTATTTCCACATTTTTTGAATTGCATCCATGAGATACAAATATTGGCAAATATTTACCCTTACCAAACTTCATGTGAATTTTATGATACTTCAACATAATATTGTTTTATTTAAAAATAATATTCATTATTTTGTAAAATTATTTAGCAATGTTAAAAGAGAATCATGAAATTTCTAGTACCTAATAATTTATTCATGATCTTCTTGATTTGACCTTGTAGGTTTCATGTTGCTTATAATATACATTTTCTACAGGTCAAAATCCATAAGATTATGGAAAATATTACACTATTTTCATAACTTTTTTCATATATTTCTTATATATAAAGAATGAATAAATATATAATGTCGAATATCTTGTTCAAATTTTTAATCTTGCCAAACTTTATCCAAATTCTATGACCAATTTGTGTATCTTGAACAAATTATTTTGCATTGATTCTATTTATTATGAAAATAATTATATAACTACATTACTTGCATCAAAATGGTAGTAAATCAAAGATTGACATCCTTAGGCATAATTTTGTGAATATAAATGATATTGTTATGTTATATATATATATATATATATATATATATATTGTGTCAATTAGATTATTTTACTCAATTCTTTGGAACAAGAGGAAAATGGTATCGATTATATATTAACTTCTTGGATGCAAAAAAATGGCATACATTTTTTCTTTTGTCAATTTTTCTTTACAAAGTATTTAGTGATTTCTAAGATGTCATGCCCTTGAGAGAATGCACATTGAGTGAAGGATGAAATTGATGAGTTTTTATTTCCTCTTTCTAAAATTTATGTACACAAGATGGAAAGATGATTTCATTTAAAGAATATACGTTTAGGAAGGAGCATTGGTATGTTTCAACAATGTTGTAGGTGAGTGAATTGATTGATAAGAAAAAATTTCTATTTTTATCTGCACATCAATTCGAGTACTTTAATCAATCCTTTTGGATAAGAGGAAAATAATATCAATTATATATTAGGTTCTTGGATTAAACCAAATAGCACAGGTTGATACGTTTATCAATTTTCCCCTTAAAGGATTTAGCAATTGTCGAGGTTTTATGCTCTTGACAAAATGCACATGGAGTGTTGGAAGAAATTGAGGAATTTCTATTTCCACAAGGTGATCATTGTGTACACAACATAAGGAGTGATTTAATTTGAAGGATCTATGTCTAAAGGAGTAAAAGTATGTTCCAACAATGTTCAACGCAAGGTGAGTGAATTAATGATTCATATGAAATGTTCATCTTTACTCCCTACAATGCATGATATCATGAACACAATATAAAACTATGATTAAAAAAATATTATGATTAGGTTTAAATGTAGGTAACTGAAATACACACAAGATATTGGCATCAACCATGGTAGTAGAGGCACAATTTACATGCAATAAATGGCCAAAAGTGGAAAATTGAAAGTAATCTCACTCTCAAATCATGTTATAATAAAGTGTTGATTCAGACTAATTGTGAGTTGTGATTATAATTTTAAATAGCTTTTGACAATGGTGATGTGTAAGTAATATGTTTATTGATATTTATACGTATGTGATGTAGAACTTAAGGAGAAATATACATCATGTAGATAGAGGAAATTTAGCTATTTCTAAGTACAATAATCAATTATAGTTCTATCTAAGAAAAAAAAAATCAAGGTACACTAATTATGTATAGAAACTAGGTATAAATCACTAAAGAAATGGTTGGGATTAACTCAAAAGATAAGACCCAAGACAATGTAGAAAGTTACACATGATCATTCTTTAAAGGGTGCTAGCTAAATGGAAGAGTACCTCCTTTCCAAGCAGATGGATGGTGGTTTGATTCCATTATGCCATATTATTACCAAAAACACTATTAAATATAATACTAAATATTTGATTAAGTATTCTACTAGATATGCAACTAAATATACCACTAAACATGTGACTAAATGTAATAAATATGTGAACAAATGTATGATTAAATATGATACTATACTACTAAATATGTGACTAAATCAAGTATCAAATATACAACTAAATATGTGATTAAATATACTACTAAATCAATTACTAAATATACTACTAAACATACCACTATATATAATACCAAATATACCACTTAATTAATCATCAAAATCACTGATCAAATAAATGACTAAAATTGATTAGTAGTAAATTTATCATAGTTATAAATGACTCGATATTAACTACTATTAGTCACTTGACTAAGTTTAGTCACATATATAGTAGTTTTTGTGGTTTTTTTGTCGCATATTATTGTTTTTGTACTAGTGATAGTTTGATGTCAAACTAGATTTATTCAGATAGATGATACACAAAAAAGATATGACATTAAATGTTGAAGAGTATGTTAGAAGTCATGTACATATGTTGCTTATAGTTAAGTATTTATGAAGGTTGGGTCATAGTCAAATGGGGAGTACTATTTTTTTTGAATGTAATGCTCAGTGTTGAAAAAGTGTTTTTGTAACTAATGTCAAAGGGAGAGATTTTTTTTATCTCTAAGCCATGTTGCAGATTAGTGTCATAAATTTAGTCATTTGCTAGGAAAAGTTGGTCGATCATCACTATGACCAAGACAAATAATGAAAGTCGAATGATGTACATTGAACTTGTTCACATTTTAGTTTGAGTCAAGCAAGTCTTCAATTGGGTGTTTTGGTGCAAGGAGGGTATGAATAGCTAGGGCCAAAGACACACCCAACTATCCAACCACCTTGTTGAGTAAATACAATGGAAGAAACTAGGTACAAAATATAACTTCAAGATTTACAATCTAGCTTCAATTTTTTAATTCTAAAAACATTTACTCTAGCTCTCTAAGTTCCCCCTTGTTTTTTCCTCCGGCATAAGCCTATGCACCACATTTATACTTGCCAAAATGACTTACAAAATATTGTAGATCATTACATATCTGAAAGCTCAACCTTAAAATGGTATGTACATAACCAAAGACATGATATGAACATTAGATACATGATCCAAATCAAGTACATAAGTTATATCAAACTAAGAACCAATCATAGACAAACTCAGTCGAAGAAGGAACCAAGCATCAATTAAATACTAGGCTCACTAGGTACATGAAGGAACACTTGGCAAACACTAGATAACTTTAACAATGCTTGATAGCTTGGCCAACACTAGAAGAATGAATGGGATAACATGAAAACCATACTGTTAACATGACTTGGGAAAAATCAATACTCTATTGATAATGAATAATTTCTAGTAGTTGATAATGACTGCAACTTGGCAATGAGTACAACTTGACATCAACTGATTGAATGAACATAGATGAGAAGGATAACATGTTAACCTATGATGCTCCTGAATTAGTCAACCAACGCAGAAATAAATGATTCTCCTAAATCATGCAAGTGTCACAACCTAAGGTGAATCCAACTCAGATTGAGAAATCCATATATCATCTTCAACTAGTCTATTCTTCCACTTCACCAAATACTCATATTAAACTTTTCCACTTGTTCTCCTACCAATTCTTTGACATAATACATGTTCAATCTCTTAAATATACTTCTTAGGATAGTCATCTAATACAACAACTTTAGCATTCAGCTCATGATACTTATACAGACCAACAACAGTGAATATAGTAGATATATTCATGTCATTAGGTAATGCAACTTCATAAGCATCTCCATTGTCAAACTTTCTCAAGATCTTACAAGGTCTAAAATTCTTCATCTTTAGATTATTGTATGTTCCAATAGGAATTATACTTTTCTTCAAATGAACCATCACCTCATCACCAACTTCAAAAACATGATACCTTCTAGACTTATCAAGATTCTCCTTATACTTTTGATTACTTTGTTCCAACTTCAACTTCACTTCCTCATGCAAAGACTTCATAAATCCATTAAATTCTTCTTCTTCAAAATTTATTTTCTATTCGATAGAAAATCCCATCAAATATAACATTCCTCTAGGCTGCATTCCAGTAACAATCTAAAAAGGTGTTTTCCATGTACTCCTATTCAAAGAATTATCAACCTTTTCCAATACTAGCTCCCAATTATGTAGTTTATCTCCAACCAAGCATCACAACCTATGTTTTTCCATCTATCTACTGATGCAATATAGAACTAAATCTCAACTTAGGTAACCATATTCTTCCATAAAGTCCACCAAACATAACCAACAAACTTACTATCTTTGTCAAAAATAATACTTCTTGGTAATCCATGCAATCTAGCAATCTCTTTTAAGAAAATTTAAGGAACATTCTCATCATCTGATGTCTTATTACAGGGTATGAAATGAGACATCTTATAAAATGTATCCACCAAAAAAAAATGTAATCATACCCTTTGACTATCTTAGGTAATCCAAGAACAAAATCCATATTCATAGCATTCCAATGTTTCACCAGAATAGAAATAGGTGTATATAATCTAGTATTCTGACTTACTCCTTTTGCAACTTGATAAAAAACATAACTGGTTACAAAATTCTAAACATCCTTATATATTTGTGGCCAATAATACTCATCCTTCAACAAACTCAATGTCTTATCAATTCCAAAATGTCTAGCCAATCAGACACAATTCTTATCCTTAATCAAATTAACTCTCATTTGACTTCTTGATATACACAAATAAATTCCTTTGAACAATATACCTTCTTGAATGAAATACTAATAATACTTACTCATGTGATCTCATAGATTTTGTGCTTTTCACTCTCTCCATGCCTTAGAAAAATTAAGTTTGGTATAATTTAACTCCTTCATTTCATCAAAAACAAGAACTTCAACCTCCATCTTGGTTAGAAGAATGTCTTTTTTGCAGTGCATCAACAACTTTTTTAGGGACTCCACTTTTATGGTTGATCACAAATGTGAAACATTACAAGTAGTCAACCCACTTCACATGTCTCTGATTAAATTTATGTTGACTTCCCAAATACTTAAAGCTTTATGATCAGTATACAACACAAAATCCTTAGGAATCAAATAATGTCTCCACTTTTTCAAGGCTTTAATAATATCATAAAATTCTTGATTATACGCAAAATACTTCATTTTAGCATTATGAAATTTTTTAGTAAAGAAAGCAACAAGTCTACCTTCTTGACTCAAAATAGCTCCTATTGCACTACCACTTGCATTGCATTCAATTCAAAATACATTATTGAAGTGAGGAAAAGCCAACATAGGTAACTCAACAACCTTTTATTTCAAAGTCTTGAAAATATTATCAAGTCCATGTATCTACTTAAAATCCTTTTTATATCCTCTCATTGACTCAATCTTAACATTACAAACATAATAGAAATTCTTTATAAACTTCTTGTAAAAACTAGCCAAACCATGAAGTGATCCTACTTCACCCACATTCTTAGGTGTAGGCCATTCCAAAATTTCTTTAACCTTCCTAGGATCCATTCTCAAACCAGCAACTAAAATCATAAATCCCAAATACACAATCTCCTCTTGCATAACAAGACACTTTTTCGAGTCAATCATCAACTTCTCCTATTTCAATCTCTATAATACTTGTCTAACATGCTCAATATGGTCTTCCTTAGTCTTAGTGAATATCAAAATATCATCCAAATAGACAATAAAAAACTTACACAAAAATATCTTGAGAACTTCACTCATCAACCTGATGAAAGTACTAGGTGCATTAGTCAAACTGAAAGGAATTACCAACCATTCATACAAACCATTTTTTTTCTTAAAAGAAATTTTCCATTCATCCCCTTATCTAGTTCTAATATAATGATAACCACTCTTCAAATTAATCTTGGTAGAATACTTTACTCCACTCAAACAATCCATTATGTCACCCATCCTCGATATAGGAACCTATATTCCACTGTGATCTTGTTAATAGCTCTGCAATCAATACGCATTCTCCATTCTCCTTTCTTCTTTGGTGCTGATATAGAAGCTACAAGATATGGACTCAAACTTTGTCTAATCAAACCTCTTTGCAACAACTCATGCACTTTTCTGTTAAGCTATTCATTCTCCGTAGGTGTCAAACTATATTGTTCTTTATTCAAAAAAATAGCTTGAGGAATCAAGTTCATGGTAAACCAAATGATATATCCTCTACAACAATATCTTTATACTCATTGAACAAACTTGCAATCTCTATTCACACTCAATCAATACTACTAGCTTTTTCTATCACTTGGTTGCCATTTTCTGTCATTCAGTTACCACTAACCTCTTTCACTTGGTTACCACTATTGTCTAGAATTTTCTTATTTTTATCAGTCACTTTGTTATTACTTGCATAGCTTGGTCTTCTAGGAAGTATGGAAAAAAAAATGTGATTCTTCTTCATTTCCTTTTCAAATTTCTTTCCATTCACCATGCAAATGCTCACAATAGTATAATTAACCTCATATGGACTTTCAATCAAAGGAAACAATAATTTCTTTCTCCTATTCACCCAAAAAGTATGTTGATTGAATCTTCCATCCTTTAAAGCATATCTATCATATTGCAAGGGACTACCAAAAAAAATGACAATAATCCATAGGAAAAATATCACACAAAACTTCATCAAAGTAATACCCAATCTTGAACTTCACAATACATTGTTCACTCATGGAATTAGTTATCCAATGTCCAAAAATCCCAATTAAACTTTTCAGTGCTTAACATAACTATCTTGCATGCATCCATCATAGAATTCAAAATTCAAACTTTGTAAATAATTGTCCTAGGTCAAAATAAGTTTGCTGAAATATAAACATGAAACATAATAGAATCATTCACACAAATGACACAAGAATTTTATGTAGAAACCCAATTTTGGAAAAACCACCAGTAACAAGCTAACAAAACCTTAGACTCCTTCTCTTTTTTTAGTTTTTGCACATGCCAATAGTTGTTTCATGCCTTCTATCCCTTTACAAAGAGAATTTAGATATTTTCCCACTTAACAACAATCATCCATTCTAGGGTTAGGTAGGATTCATTAAATATAACCATCTTTCTATTTTATCTCTTCCTTGAAACTTCATTCACAATCCTCCTTAAATTAGGCTCAAAATCATTTACCTTGAATTTTGTGCCACCAGCTCATCAAGTTTATCTTCCACCTGGTTCACATAATCTAATAAATCAACCTTGTCATCTCAGATTCATCGAATTCATGATCTTTATCATAATGCTATCACTCAACATTAACTTTCTTATGATGCTCGAAACATACTCTGTTGTTTGGTATCCATTAACAATTCACTCAACACATACTAAAATTTATTGATGCTAGACACGAATTAAACTTTACTGAACTTACATTATATTACTCGGCATACATTAAAACTTCACTTTTCTTGGCCTCAACGAGATTTTTTCTCACCTTGAACTAACTTCACTTGGCACCTACTATGCATTTGGTCAAGCTTAGCAGTCTCAATTCTTCACACTTGTTCTCCTACACTTAATTGGTGTATGCCTCCTTTTTAGCCTTAAGTATGTATTCAATATACTATATTATAAATTCCTTTATTGATCTTTGTACTCCTTTTTCATATCATAAGTCAACATTTTCTTTAGGTGCTCTTATTATCACATTAGATCAAATCTTCTTCATCAGTCAAAAAAATGATAGTAATCAAATAAACTAAGCAATTGTCTTTCCAGTAAGTAGCAGGTTTGACATTAGTGACAAAAAAATGATTGAAACACCTTCTCATACTTGTATCAATCTTTTATCAACAATGTCCCTCTTTGGTATTGATGGCAAATTGATACCAACAAAAATACCAAAAAGAAAATAATTCCTTGTATTGAAATATCTCCCTCTATCAGTAGCTTCAAACTTCTATATAGGCTATAAAACTCTATTCTAATCAACAAAAATTAACTCTTCCTTATGAATCCATTTATTTTTCATCGTGTAGGGTTTCTCCTTTTAATTCCCTTTTATCACTCCCTCTTTCTTATATTCGGGTATCTTTCTCTTTGTCTATACTTATTCCTCCCTCTAAGTATATATATCATATTTATTTCCTTGAAGTATTTCTCTCTTTGATTTGGCATTCATCATATTATCTCCCTCTAAGTATATGTCCCTCATTATTTCTCTATTTGGTATTCCTCGTATTCCTCCTTACTATACTCTCTCACTCTTTTACAACAATGACAAAGACTTTCCATCTTAACATGCATATGTTTAACAATTTTAGGTTTTCCCTCTATCACCTAACTTGTGACTAATCTTCTATTCTAGCTCTATATTACTTTAAGGAGCTCCTAAAGTAAAGTACAATGCATCAATATGTAGCATATGTGTTGCATCTCAGTTGATGTAGATCACAAATCTAGTTTCTTAAACAACTTTGGATACAAGTATCACCCCTAGCTTACCTCTTAGATACTCATGAGCATCCTTAGGTAAATATTTTGTGAATATATCAACAATTTGTTCTTTGGTATTCACATATTCCATCTTTACTTCTTTTTCTTGAACCATCTCTCTCAAGTATTGACACATCATAGCTAAATGTTTTGTCTTTGTGTGCATCAAAGGGTTCTTAGATGTATTTATAGCACTTTTTTTGTCATAGTAAAGTATAATAGATTCTATGATTTCCTCCTTCATTCCTTTGAGTATCTATTTGATCCATACAATGTTGTTACAATGTACTGCAACAATTTATTTAGCTTTAGCAGTAGATTGAGATATGCAATTTTATTTCTTACTAGTCCAAGTGACTAGATTATTTCCTTAAAAATGCTCCATCACTTGTGCTTTTTCTATCATCAATATTTCCATTCCAATCAACATATATATAGGCTATCAATTCAAATTCATCATTTTCCTTGTAGTATAGAGAAAAGTCCTTTGTTCCTTTTAGATATCTCATTTTTCTCTTAACATCCATTAAATGATTCTCCTTAGGGTTTGCAAAGAACCTTACAACAATCCCAATAGCTAATGCAATCCTAGGTCTATTATACACTACATATTTCAATTTTTTGATCATAGACCTATAAAAAGTTTGGTTCACATCAAAAAAATCATCATTCTTTGAAAGTTTATGTCATGCTACCATAGGTGTGCTAAAAGGCTTTAAATCTTATAATCCAAAAAAATTCAATATTTCATTCACATACTTAGACTAAGTGATGTAAATACCATATTGCATTTGATACATTTGTAAGAAAATAAAGAATTTAATTTCTCCAAACATGGACATCTCAAATTCTTGCTTCATTTGATTAGCAAATGTCTTGAAAAATACATTTCCCTCTCCAAATACGATATCATCAACAAAGATTACAGCTAGTAAAATACCTTTACCAATTTCAATCTTCAAGTATAAATTGTTGTTATCATTAGTTCCCTCAAAACCAATTTTCACAAGATAAGTATGAAGTCTCTCATACCATGCTCTAGGTCCTTTCTTTAAACCATATAAATCTTGTGCAATCTATATACCATGTTCTTATTGTTAGCATCAAAAAATCTAGCAAGTGGTTTCATGCAAACCTCTTCCTCTAATATATAATTTAGAAATACAGATTTCACATCCATTTTATAAATTTTGAAACCTTTGTATGTACAGTAAGTAAGTAGAGTTCTTACTCGTTCTATTCTTGCAACATCGGAGAATATTTCTCCATAGTCTATTCCTTCTTGTTGAGCATACCCTTTGCAAACTAGTCTTGGCTTATTTCTTGTGACTTTATCATTTTCATTAAACTTATTTTTCAACACCCACTTGGTACCAATAACATTATTTTTTTTCGGTATAGATATAAGAAACTAAGTTTTGTTTTTCCCTATTTTCTCAAATTTTCTCTCATGGCTTTAATCTAGACATAATTCTCTAGTACATCTTTAATTTTTTTAGGTTCATGCATGCTTAGTGGAAATGTATCATTTCTTAACTAATTTTTTGTCATAGATCTAGCCTCTTTATCACCTATTATCTATGTAGCAGGGTGATGTCTCTTAACATACCTTGATAATCCTTGTTCTGCTATGTTTTCTTCAATAGGTCTTTCAACTCTAGAATCACTATGTGCTTCTTTATTAAGTAATTTAGAATCTCTTTTGTGTGCATTAATCTCATTATTATAATGTATCTCTACTTTATTCTAGAACTTGACTCCTAACTATAACTAAAATTTTATATGTAGCTTGACATTCACTGTCTATACTCAGTAGTAACTGAGACTTGTTGTTGCTGATTTGGAATTTGATTCACAAAAACATCCTCAGTCATGTCATCATATAAGTATACAAATGATTTGTAATCTATAGGTTCTTTTGCAAGTTCAACTTTATGTACTTTTGTGTATTCATCAAATTTTACATTTGCACTTTCCACAACTTTGTAAGTGTTGGTATTTAAACACTTATAAGAGTTTCTCCTTCTAGAGTAGCCTAGGAATATACCTTCCTCACTTTTAGCATCAGCTTTTCAATTCCTATTATCCTTAAGAATATAACATTGACTTCCAAATACCTTAAACTATTTTACATTCAGTGAGTATCCATAACATAATTCAAAAAGTGTTGAATAAGTACCTTTCTTGACTTGTACATAGTTTAGGGTATAGATAATTGTACTTATAGCCTCTCTTCGGTATTTAAAATAGAAATTATTCTTCATCATTAGTGTTCTAGCACAATCCATAAAAGATCTATTTTTCCTTAAAAGAAATCCTATTTTGTAGAGGGCTTCTAGGTGCAAAAGTATGTGTTTTGATTCCTCTATGATTATAGAACTTCTCAAACTCATTTGATATAAATTATCCACCTCTCTCATATCTCAAACATTTCAAGAATTTTTCTATTTTATTTTCCACTCTAGCCAAGTACCACTTGAACATTTGAAATGCATCATTATTTTTCTTCAAAAACATAATAGTCATCAAGTATTCCTTTTGAAGTCCAAGTCTTACTTTTAAAACTTGATTGAGTCATCTTTCCTAACTAACATTGTTTACATATTACATTTTCTTGTTTCTTTAGCTTTGGTAAACCTTTGAGTCTCTTCATCTTACTAATACTGACCAAATTTTTTAAGTTAACATGACATAGTCTTTTATGCCATATCCAAACATCATCAAAGTATACCACTAGATAAGTAGCATCATTCATATCAGGATAGAATATATTACCTCTAATTTGATCACCATTGCAATTTAGCTCCCCATTAGCGTCATAAATCTTGGTTTTTCCATTTCCAAATTCAACCTTATAACCAACACTATTCAATTATGATACACTCAAAAAATTGTAATTCAATCCTTTCACATAATAATCATTATCACTAATGATCTTATTTTTCAAATTATTTGATCCTTTTCCTTTGATAAGACATGGTGCATCATTTACAAATATAACATTATTTCTATCATAATGCACAAGGGAATTGAACTTAATTTTAGCTCAAATAATATGATTGGAATATTTACTTTCAATGATCTCGCTATCACTCCTATTCACATAAGATACAAGTGCATTTTCCTCATCTTTGTTAGATTCATCTTTGATTTCAACATAGACAACTTCATCCTCATGACCATCAGATTCTTCATTTGACTCTTCTTCAGTAATGTACTAGGACTTCTTTCCTTTGTCTTTGTAATCTTTGTTTTTCTCATCTCTTTTTCTTTTCTATTTGTCTCCAATTTTTTTGTTCTTCTTCTTTGGAAATCTAGTAGCAATATGACCAACTTCATTGAAATTTAAAAATATGATAGGAATTTTACCTTTTACCTTTTACCTTTGTATTTCTCTTTTCATTTAAGAAATATCCTAGCCAACAATGTTTTAAGTTGATCAAGATCTTCCTCATTTGCATCACTATCACTTGAAACATGTCTTCTTCTTTTCTTTTTCTTTTCATTAGGTTCTTTCAATAACAACTTAGCTTTGAAAGAAGATTTAACATTTTTAGATTTCAAGTTATCATAATTTGAGAGTTCAAAAGTAGTAAGCCTACCTACCAACCCTTCAAGAGTTAGATCATTTCCAAGTACACATCTCAGCTCTTGTATGGAAGAAACTCTAACAGCATATATGGGAAAAAGTTCCCTCAATACTTTCTTCAATATAGTAGCATCATCAATCTTACTAATAAATCCTCGGATAGAATTTACAATTTCTTTGTTCTAAAACAATACTAAACAATGTTCTCAACTTCTTCCATTCTCATGTCATCAAACTTACCTCTAAGACTTTCATATTTTGTTTTGACAAATTTTTTCTTCTCCTCCATAGATGATCTAAAGAGCACCCCACATTTTGTTTGTAGTGTTACAACCCTTGATGTCATCAAACTTTGAATAACTTAGGGCAGATGCAATCTCCAACATTTTCTGATTATGTTCTTTCTTCTTTTTTCAGATCTTCAACAGTGTGCTCTGTAGCAAGGTCAACATGTCCAATAGAAATTGTAGCCTATTCATGATCTCTAAGTCCTCTTAGGCATAGCTTCATCAAACCTTTCCATGCAATCAAGTTCTCCTTGTTAAGCTTGGGTACATCTCTCTTATGCATCTTGATCTTTGACTTATAGTACCTTTGAAACCATCTCTCTCAAGCAACCAATTCTCTAATAGCAATTTTTGGAATAGTTTAAAATAACTAAGATGTGAGGTGAATCCATTTTCCAAAATTCAAAAATCCCAATCAAACTTTTTGGTGCTTAACACAACTCATACATATAACTCCTTATCATGTATCTTGCAAGCATTGATAATAGAATTCAAAACTTAAAGTTTGCAGGTTATTGTCTCAAGTCAAAATCACTTTGCTAAAATGTAAACATGAAACATAAAAAAATTATTCACACAAATGACCCAAGGATTATACATAGAAATCCAATTTGGGAAAAACCACCAGTAACATGCTACTAATTCTCACTCTTCTAAATTGATGCCCTGTGAAAGGCCAGCCTTATTAAAAGTTACAATAGAAACTATTAATGGTGACCTAGTTAAATGATTTCAATCACCCTATTAGGAGTGGGCCTTGTTAGAGGAATTTATTTCATTCCATTAGAATTCTATCTAGTTGAAGGATTTACAAATGACTATTGGGTCAACCTTAATCCAAAGGATTTTACCTAAACTGATACAATTATTAGAGAGTAACAGTAAGCCTTGATATTCCAAAATACAACTCACTTTGCAGATTATAGATCTCTATTCAGTCCTCCATTCTCCTTGGCTTCATTCACTTACGCCCTGATAGCCTATTCACCCTTCAAGAATTCATCCTTTTAAGTCTTCTTAGTTTGCATGCAAATTGTGGAGTATATAGTTCAACCAGCATATGAAACAACTGTTGGTGTAATTAAGCATTTAATTTTTACACTTCACTTAAGTTTACTTAGATTAATGCATTATTTTATTATTTATTAGTTAGACAACTAGTAGAATGCATACTCATCTAAGTTGTCTTGTTGACAACACAAGAGTTAGCAACTCTTTTATGCACATGGTGTCTACAATACTGGAGTTAGCATCTAATTCAAGCACATGGTGTCTACAACACCTCTATACAATATAGACCTATGTCATTCTTATCCTCTCATCATCACACATACTTTTGTGCTAAATGGAGGATAATCCACTTTTGGTGGACATGTGCTTAGCTATCATGGTTATCTCCTAGCTCATTTTACAAGAATTCTAGATGCATCTTAGAGGCCTTTATATATAGGCACTCCTAGTGTGTATATATATTACATAACATTACATGTATACAATTTTATATTGTTATTCTAATCATATTTTGTTCCATTCTGTGCTTGTTCTTGAGTTCGTTGATCTTGGGTGATTTTTTCCTAAGTAAAATTATAAAAACAAAACCCTAGACTCCTTGTCTTTCTTGGATTTTTACACATGCCAATAGTTGTTTCATGCCTTGTGTCCCCTTGTAAAGAGAATTTAGATATTTTTATGCTTAACTAAAATTATCCATTCTAGGGTTAAGTAGGATTCATTGAATCTAACCATCTTTCTATTTTAGCCCCCTCTGGAAACTTCCTTCACAATCCTCCCTAAATTTGACTCAAAATGATTTACCTTGAATTTTGTTCCATGAGGTCATCAAGCTTATCCTCTACATAGTTCACACAATTCAATAAATCAACCTTGTTAGCTCATATTCATTAAATTCATGATCTATCTCATAATTCTATAACTTGACATTATCTTGCTTCTGATGCTCTCCACATAGTGTGTTTCCTAGTATCCACTACCAGTTCACTCGACATGCACTAAATTTTTTTGATTCTTGGCACCAACTAAACTTTACTCAGCTTACATTATATCACTTGAAATACACTAAAAAATCACTTTTCTTGGCTCCAACTAGATTTTTTCTTGGCTTCAAGTGACTTTAATTGGAACCTACTATGCATTCACTCAAGCTTGGTAGACTCAATTCTTCTTACTTATTCTTTTAGACTTAATCAGTGTATCCATCCTTTGCAACCTTATGCAGATAATCAATTTAAACTATATTATTAATGTCTTAACTAATCTTTGTACTCCTTTTTCATATCATAACTCAACCTTTCCTCTAGGTTCTCTTGTTATCACATTTGATCAAATACTCTTCATCATTCAAAATAATGATAGTACTCAAATCAACTAAGTAGTTGTCTTACTAGTAAGTAGTAAGTTTGAAATCAGTGACAAAATAATGATTGAAACACATTCGCATACTTGTATCTATCTTTTCTCAAAACCAATATCTAATGCTCAACTTTGATCCATAAAATTGTAGTTTCTCAAAAATGGTTCGCATCTATTAGTTTATCATATTTTCATACGGACACATCCCATTTTATCATTCTACTAATTCTGATCTTTTGGTCAAATTGATTATAATTCAAGCATATTTTGATGGTACTCTTTAGTATTTGTATCCTCTTTCCCTTTAGTCATAGATCATTTTAGAATCATTTCTCATTCTATAGAAAACTTTACAAAATCAACTCCAAACCATTCCAACATCATTAAAATAGCATCCAATCAACCTTGAATCATCCCAAATTAATCCATAATCATCCCAAATCAATCTAGAATCACACCAAATCAACCCCAACTCACCCCAAACCAGCCCAATCAACCCAAAACATGTCAAATGTCTTAAATCTATCATCATATATCCAACCCTAGGATTTTTCATCTCTCTCAGTGCCTTGGAAACTTATCAAACCTTAACACCAACATGTCCCTCAGTGCTAGGTCAAACTATCATTCACATCATTCAATTGTTGACATTTTTGAGTCTCTCAATGTTATATTGTGACATTATCAAATAAATTTAATAATATTGACAATGTTCATTGATGTTATTATGGTCAATCATATCATTCAAATTTGATCCTATGGAATTTACAATGTGTGTTAAATTTCATGTGTCCTTAATCCATGTCATTTGTCCTTGGCATGTTACGATCCAAATCCTTCAATCAATTTTATCATAGCTTTGATCTATCCACCATCATCGTAGTCAATCTGCATAATCATCACATTATATCCTACAATTATCTAATCAAATTTGTCAATCAATTATCTCACATTACTAATTATTCTTTTGAAAAAAAATCTCAACTAATTGATATTAATTAATTAATTGATTCATTTGTACAAACTATGGGAATTTTTAATTTACCAAGTCTACTTTCTACTTCTAATTTCCAATTTATTAATTTCAATTTGTGTGGATTATGAATTTTTAATTCAAATATTCCACATAAGATTTACATATGGACATCTTTTGTAAAAGATTTTCCATCTACACTTGGGTAAAATATGTCATAGTTGATATATTTTGTTCCTTACACATGTCTACAATAAATCTCCATCATCATAGATTATTTTATTCAAGTGGCTTTGGTGTGTCATGTGCACATCATAAATCCCCATCCAATTTTAGCCATGTTGACTTTCATGTGTTTTAGAATCCTTCATTTGGCATCTTGTGTCATATGTGTCATATATATTCAAAGGAATATCATGCCAACTTGCACATTCAAAGTGACAAGTGTCCATCCTCGCATTCATGTCTCATCTCTTGCATGTTGGCTATAAATTGAGACACATTACTCTCATTTTGGATCCATAGAATCCTTAAGATCATACCTTAGAACCATTAGGACTCAACCACGCTTCTAGTACTCTCAATAGAATCATCTCATAATAATATTTTTCTTTAAATTGTATACGCACTATAGGAAATTGCAGCTACATTAAATGGAGAAGAGAGAAGGACATGAGAACTATAATTGAAGAGGTAGTTTTTATTTTTTTTATTTCCTTTATGCTATGATTGGTTTTCATGGTAGATTAGAAGGTTTTATTTAATTTTGATTGAGTTTTCTGGTTTCTCATAGTATGCTAGGTTCTAACCCATTTTCTAGTCTGACAATTGGTGAACCCAACATGAAGATCATGCTTTCTAACTTGGGTTTCTTTGTTTTATTCTTTTAGGTGCAAGGAAGGAGCTCATTTGAAGGTGTATATGGCTTATCTTCTCTTTCTTATCATATATAGTCTAAAAAGGAGGCTGAGTAACGTGCTTTTAGCTTTTGTTTATGCATTTTTGTAGCTTATTGTCTTAGGTATATGCACTATGCTCTATGAGAGTGTACTTGGGAGTTTTACAAAGCTATTTTAGGGGCCTAAGAGTTAGTATAATACATGTCTATTTCACAACTTACCAACTATGCTTCAAAACCACCAAATCTTCCCTTCTGGGCCCTAAGTGCACTAGGGGTGCACTTTTCACTATCTTAGTGCACTTCGTAGGATAGCTTTCAATTTTGTGTATTCTGGGTATTATTGTTCTTTCATTTCACCTAAGTTTGAACACAGTCTCCCAACTGTACCATGAAACAACTAATTATTCTCTAACTAGTGCCAACTACACTAGGGTTATAGTTTGAATTGTCTAAGAACACTTGGAAACTTCCTTAGTGTTTCTAGCCTTCTTGGGTACATTTTGCACTGCAAGAGCACAATTGGTTCACAAAAAGAACATATTTTAATGATAATTTACATCTAATGTTTCAAGTTAATTTTAGGACCTAGAGTAGATGTTTTGTGTTACTGATGATTTGTTCATAGCATGTGAAAATTGTTGGGAGAAGACATGTCCATTGAAAACTACTAATTCTTGTTTGTAGGATGTTGACGAAGACCCATGTGCTTGTTCAAAATTTTTGTGTGGCTTACTTAGACTAGATAACACTTATTTTGGTGCTCTAAAATGAATTTTATTTTCTTTTTGGTATCTCTACATTGTTTAGAATCCTAGGAACTACATCGACAAACCCTCTAGCCTTGCCATTTGTGGATCTTGGGTGCAAGAGAAATCTAGCAATTTCTTTAGAGAGGCATTCCTTTGAACCAAGACTCATTATTTGGTGAGCCGTAGGGGTCAACCTCAAAGTGATAAAAAGCCAAACCTAGGTCAACACTTTAGGCACTATAATAAACTTGATGTAGTTAATGTCATGTTTGTGTTATTATTATGTGATAGCTCTCCTCCAGTATCATTGTGGTGCATCAAACCCTAGTTCTTGAGGCTTGGAGACCTTCTACAAAAGTTTATCATTCACTTATTGAATGGAGTAGCCAAATTAAACACCTTACCTTAGTGGCCAAAATCCTTTCTATCCACTAGCTCAGGTGATCATCCATGCCTATCAAGATATCCCATATTCTCGTGGTCCTTAGTAGAGAAAAAGTCCCTTTAGAAATGATGATTCTTAGGAATTGGATCTTGGTAGCCCCAAGAAGTGAGTGCATTATAATGGGGAGCATGTGATGTCAAGATCCTAGGTTTTCTACTATAGATAAGCATTTCTAAACTTTGGTTCAAGTGGGAAATTAGTCGATACAATCTTAAAGCCTAGGTTGTGATCTATCTTTTGAGGTCAAAAATTGCTATTCTTATCTATTGTGTCTTGCATGTCAGAATAAAATTAATCGGGATAAAGCCAAATTTGTAAACTCACACCAAACATATGTGAACCTTGGGTACTTTCAAATATTTTTGAAACATTACAACTCTTGTTAATACATTGCAAAATTTTGTTAAAACCACTTGAGACTTTGAAAGCATGCAAAATCATAACCTTAGGAGTGCTTTTCATGATCTAGATTACTCCTTTTCATAGCATCCCCTTGCATTTTTCATCTTTTGAGCCTCATACTTGTATTCTTTAGGCCTCATTTTTCATCTCCTAGTCTTTACATTTTAGCCCTCGGTCTTCATCTTGCATCTCCCAACTTGCATTCTTGCACACCTTAACCCTCATTTTGTACATTTTAATCCTCATTTACCATGTTCTAACCCCTCTTTTTCATCTGCATTCTAATCATAGACTATCTTATATCAACTAGGTCTTTGGAACAACAGTCTGGATGTCACCAAGCCCTAAATCAATCTAGTTTCAACCCACTTTACCAACTACACTATGAAACTACCAACTATGCACTAATTCATTGAGCACACTTGCATTCTAGAAAAAATAGTTTGGACTTCTAAATAGCATTTGGAACCTTGGAATCACCATCAGATGCCTGTATAGATCCTCTTTTTTATTATGTCCTGAAATCCATTCTACATGTCCTATCCATCACTTTTCACATATTAGGCTTCATTTATCATGATGTAACCCTAATTCTCCATCTTCGTTCTAATCATAACATCATTCCCTATCCCTAGCTCTCTGGAATAATAGTTTGATAGTCTACTAGTCCACAATCAACAAACTTTTAGCCAAATTTCCTAATTGTACTATGAAACTAAAGTTAGTACTAGCATAGGGTACTTGGTGCTATTATAGTGCACTTGGTTTCTAGAATAACCATTTTGGACCTCCAAACTAAATTTTGGGTCCCTAAAACTACCTCCAAAAGCCTCCATAGGTCCTCACTCTAAATATAACCTAGAACATTATTTTGCATCCCAAACATGATGTTCATCATAAGAAATTTTCATATTGCATATCAAATCTACATAACCCTCATTTTGATTCCCCATAAACCTCATTTTGAACCCCAAACCATTTGAACTTAGTCAAAAATCATAACAAAGTATGAGTCCTAGAGTATCTCCTAATGTTGATGGATGATGGATCTTGACCATTGTATTTTTTTCATCTTTTTTATAATTTTTTTGGCTCAAACTCCATCTATGTATTGATGGATTTAACCTTGTAATTTTTATCAACTTGATCTTTTTGATTTTTTCTCTCTTTTGGTCAGGTTCCAAATTCCATCTTCAGAAGGTTAAACTCTTAGATTAATATTTTCTAAAGATTTATCCTAAGTTCAAAACCTTTCATAAACCCTTGTCATATTATTTTCATATCTTGAGTCTCCCTAAAGGTCATTTTGATTAACCCTAGTTACATGATCACTTCATCTTGCATAGTCCAAAATCATAGCATCTCTTCCAATATCAATATCCAATCAACTTGTCAAAATCACTTGTCAAAGCCAACACCTTAATTGATCATATATCCATATCTTGTATATCCTAAATTCTATTATCAACCTTAAAATAATTCCCTTTGGATTATCCATATTTTCATACATCAACCTTTAACATCATTCCAAAGTCTGAAGTCCAACAATAATCTCCATTTTACATACCTTAGAGTCATTTTCGTACCACCTAGTCAAAATCCAACATGTCACTTGCACTTGCATTTGGCATCATTTCCTTAGGATATATACATATTTCATATCAAAACCCTAGGTCTTGTACTTCTTTAGGTTCAATAAAACTTCAAAACCCACTAAAAATCCAAAAAATATTCATATCTTGCATACCCACTTCTAGATTATCAAGTATTGCCATAGTTTACCAACTACACACCTATTTTACCTACTACACATCTCAAGTGTGGATTTGGTAGTTTTATAGCACACTTGATAACTAGGAAGTTCATTTTGGGTTCAACAACCATCAATTACATTCTCATATCTTGTACTACATCCCTAAACCCTAGAAAACACCTAAAAACGCTTACATAATTCATAACTTACATTGTGTCACATAAGAACACCTCTTCTACCAATTTCATACCTTCTAGTTACCAACTCCATAACTTTTGGTTACCAAATTCATACGTTTTGGTCAGCAAGTATAGCAAGGATGTAGCTGGTACTGTCAGAGCATAGTTGGCAGTTTGGGTGCACACTTGGAAGGTAGAGAGTCCATTTAGGGTTTCCCCATTGCATATGCATCCTTAGGTATCATCCCAACACTCACAAGGATACAATCATCTCATAGGCCATAAGGGTTGTATCAACCCTTGTTTTTTGAAGTACAAACTTAGCCTAGAGTACAACCTAAAGCTCATCCACACTTAAAAAAGACTAAGAAACCTCAAAAACACTTGACATAAATTAGACCTAAGCTTTACAACCTTTTCACATGGACTCACTAAGAATGTATCCACCAAAAACAACTGTCAATTCACAAGTGATCCAATCCTTAACAACATGTCTACCATGAATTTTCCCCTTACCACTTCCCCTACATATAGAATGGTTCAATGGAGTCCTAATTCCAAACCCATATATTACCAATAACAACCAGATGTGGAAGTATACCTACAGCATTGAAGGAAAAATAAAGACACTCATTGAAATTCATAAAACCTAACACAAGCACATTCAAGTTGCTTTAAACCTCAATGACAATTTTGACATATACTTTGGCATCATTGATGAAGAAATGGCTAGGGCTTGTCAAGACAAAAATTTCCAAGAAAAATTTAAACTTTTGGAAACCCAAGAAATTGTCAAATTTAATCCAGATTCAGAAGGACATAAGTCCAAATATCAAGACAACCTCACATTTAAAAATCTATAACTTATGAATAATTAAGACCTAGATAAGGGGAAATAACCTTTGGAGTTTTCAACCACAAAGATGACACCTATGATATCTCACCAAGAATTGACCATTGAGATTCTCCAAGGTACATTTGAGCACATAAATATCAATCCCCTATTTGATTAATGACCATAAATCAATGGCCACAAGATTCTTCCAAAGTACACCAAAAGGATGGTAAGAATTAACCTTAATCAAATAATGTAACAAGAAGAAGTGCTTAAGGTGACTTGCACCATAGGGATGCTAAATGTACCTCCATTCGAGGAAAATCAACAAGGTGCACCTTTTCTCCTAACCCTACCAACCATCATTAAATAAAATGCTATGGAGCCCCCTATGAGTATAACATGCCAAACATCAACACCTATCAACACATAAGGGAAGAGTCTTATCAATATTTCACCAATTCCCCAAAGGTATATGTCTCATTGCCAAATCAATAGGATGACCCAAGGTGATACATATAACACCAAAACATATCAATATAAAGAACCTAACTCAACATTCACCTCTAAAGGACATTATAAACTTTCAATACAATGACAACATCAAGAGGTCAAAGGACTTAACATCCCCAACATACAACCAAGTGAAAAATAACCTAACATACATGTGACATATCAAAATCCACCGCAATGTAAAGAAAAACCTCAAGTGGTACAATGACCTAATGTCCCTAACACATAACCTAGTCTAAATCGATTTGACTTACATGTAATGTACCAGCAATAGTTCCAATGACAGTTCAAACAACATCAAGATATGTTTCCTGCACAACAAGAGAAACTCAAACAACCCTTGGAATATCAAAATATCCTAGAGCAACAAAGTGTCTATCAACAACACTTTTTACAACAACAACATGTGCCACAAAAAACTCAACAAATGCCTTTACAAGAACAATCCCATGCATGTCCTTATAATAAACCAACAAATGTATTTCAAGAACAACCACAACAAATGGCACAAAAACAACCATAACAAGTGATACAACAACATCCCATGATGCAAAAATCACAATCAGTACCACAAAAAGTTCCACAACAAGGACCTTCTTGTCTTCAAGGTGCCAACATACCTCCACCTCCTAATGACACATCACCTAAGTCTTCAGATAGAGAAATGTTTGAATTGAGTAGATACATTTTTTTTCATAGAAGAAGATCTACTTAAAAACATAAGAGCCTTGAATAAATGACTACCACTCAATACCTTAATGAGGATCTATTACATAAATTCAAACAACTATCCAAACAAGTTGAGGCATTGGGAGTCCACAAGCAATATGTTATGTATAGAGAAATGGATTTACGTCCTAATTATTTTGACAAAAGTATGTATATACCTCCTTTCCCAAAACATTTTGAGGCATCAAGATTAGAAAAATATAGGGGAAAAGGAAACACAATTGATCACAATAAAGAATTTTGTGCCTCTTGTAATAAACTCAGTGATGAGCCCACATACCTTATGAGACTATTTAGTCATTCTTTTAGTGGGCAAGCACTTGAATGGTACTCCAAACTACTAGGTAATATCAAATATTTGTCAGAATTAGTGGAAAAATTCATATCTCACTTTGAATTCAACATAACAAATGATGTGAAACTATGTGATCTATGCTTAATGAAACAAAAGATGGAAGAAACATCCATAACATTCTTATTACATTGGAGAAACCTTGTCATCCAATGCTTACTGGATATTCCCAAAGAAGAAAAAGTTAATTTGTGTTAGAGTGGGGTTTTCAATGCACCAAAAGACTAATTTTGATGACGGGCCAACACCACCCGTACCAACTCACGACCAAAATCACAACAAGATGGAGATAGAGAGATGACAAAAATGCTTCATAAAGCATCCATTAAATCTTGAACTTCCTTACAAGAGCTTACATACAAAGAGCTTTACTACAAGAGCTTACAACTCAAGAACTTCTATTTCTCCAACTTCCATTAGAAGAGCTTCCATTTCTTCAACTTCCTTTAGAAGAGCTTCCATTCCTTGAACTTCATGGACTTGATTACAAATGATAATAGGCCTTTCTTAAATAGGCACTTCTAACCCAAGACATTACAAACACAACCAATGTGGGATAAAAGGTAAATACAACTACCTTTAAATAAATATTAAATTCCCACCAAAATACAACTAAGCACCCAACAAATATTAAATACATGATTTAAGGATCTTTCCACAAACTTCTAAATAGCCACCTATCCACCTCGATTAATGGAATGACAACTATTTTTATTACTATTTTTTATTTATGCCACCCATGCACCTTGAAAATAGAGATTCCTCTTTTCTCCACTTTTCCTATTTTCTATTTTTAATTATTTTCCTTCCATTTTCGTCACTTTCTCTCTCCTCCACAAATTTTATTTTATTTTTATTTTTATTTATTTATTTATTTTTCTCTCTTTTTTTTTTTCTAATAATTTAATTTTCTCATGTAAGATGCTCCTGCATCAAACTCCCTTGGTAGATAAAAAAGTGTGTCCCACACTTTGATGCCACAAGAATGATATACCACCATCTTCATCTTCACCACAAGCTACGACCTCAATAGGGACAAGAAAAACCAACATGCAAATCTTCCACATTTTTTTTTTGCTGATGCATGATGCTCCTGCATCCGACTCCCATGGTAGGAAAAATTTTGTGAATATGGATTCACAAAATGAAGTAGGCACTGTTGACATTTTTTTTTTTTTCTCTTCCTCCAACACATAGCTGGAACAAGTATCCGATGCCAATATATTTCCTTCTTTCTTCTTTTCCAACACCTGGCTAGAACAAGTGTTTGCTGTTGAAGTCTCTCATCTGCAATGAACTCTATCCAAGTATAACTCTCATCCTCATTCAATCTTGTTGAATTAATCACACCTGTAATAAATCCAGCAACACCATACCAATCTTCCTTTGCATACCACACATGACTAACAAGATCCTCATGCAAACCATTATCAATATCTTTTAAACTCATATCAAAGACAACATCCCATGATTCATAAGAATTTACCTGTTTGACATCTTCATTTTCGCTTGCCTCTTTTATGTCGTCAACAATGCACGTAACTACTCCACCTGCTTGATCTCCAACGAAGGCACTATATTCTTCCTCCATTGTTGCAATCTTCAAATCATCTTGCTCTATTTCAGGTTCATAAATCTTGCCATCTTCATGCTCTTCCTCTTGTCATTCATCTTCTTCAACTTTAGGTTCGCAAATGATTTCCTCTTGATCCACTTGCTCTTCCACTGGATCATCTTTCTTTTCCACATCCAAAGAATTATCAACATCTCTTTTCTGGTGACATGCTCTTTGTTTCCGCAACTCAGCTTCTAATTCATTCACTTGCTTCTGCAAATCAACTAGCAATAATTGTTGATTTCTTGCTCTAAATTTCTCAAGTCGAGGAATCCTCAGAATCCATCCAATCACAAAAGTCATCTTCGTCTGTCTCTTCTCCATAATCAAGTCTTTAGAAGACAAATCTCATGCAACACAAGAACCTCGTGCAAACTGCCTCACAGTCGGTGATCTTTCTACACAATCAAGAACTTCTTGACAAACTTCACCCACTCAAGGTCCTGGTGCAAACTACCTCACGTTCGGCGATCTGTCCGCACACTCAAGAACTCCCGCTCTGATACCACTGATGACGGGTCGCTCTGATACCACTGATGACGGGCCAACACCGCCCGTACCAACTCACGACCAAAATCACAACAAGATGGAGATAGAGAGATGACAAAAATGCTTCATAAAGCATCCATTAAATCTTGAACTTCCTTACAAGAGCTTACATACAAAGAGCTTTACTACAAGAGCTTACAACTCAAGAACTTCTATTTCTCCAACTTCCATTAGAAGAGCTTCCATTTCTTCAACTTCCTTTAGAAGAGCTTCCATTCCTTGAACTTCTTGGACTTGATTACAAATGATAATAGGCCTTTCTTAAATAGGCACTTCTAACCCAAGACATTACAAACACAACCAATGTGGGATAAAAGGTAAATACAACTACCTTTAAATAAATATTAAATTCCCACCCAAATACAACTAAGCACCCAACAAATATTAAATACATGATTTAAGGATCTTTCCACAAACTTCTAAATTGCCACCTATCCACCTCGATTAATGGAATGACAACTATTTTTATTACTATTTTTTATTTATGCCACCCATGCACCTTGAAAATAGAGATTCCTCTTTTCTCCACTTTTCCTATTTTCTATTTTTAATTATTTTCCTTCCATTTTCGTCACTTTCTCTCTCCTCCACAAATTTTATTTTATTTTTATTTTTATTTATTTTATTTTTTTTCTCTCTTTTTTTTTTTTTCTAATAATTTAATTTTCTCATGTAAGATGCTCCTGCATCAAACTCCCTTGGTAGATAGAAAAGTGTGTCCCACACTTTGATGCCACAAGAATGATATACCACCATCTTCATCTTCACCACAAGCTACGACCTCAATAGGGACAAGAAAAACCAACATGCAAATCTTCCACATTTTTTTTTTGCTGATGCATGATACTCCTGCATCCGACTCCCATGGTAGGAAAAATTTTGTGAATATGGATTCACAAAATGAAGTAGGCACTGTTGACATTTTTTTTTTTTTCTCTTCCTCCAACACATAGCTGGAACAAGTATCCGATGCCAATATATTTCCTTGTTTCTTCTTTTCCAACACCTGGCTAGAACAAGTGTTTGCTGTTGAAGTCTCTCACCTGCAATGAACTCTATCCAAGTATAACTCTCATCCTCATTCAATCTTGTTGAATTAATGACACCTGTAATAAATCCAGCAACACCATACCAATCTTCCTTTGCATCCCACACATGACTAACAAGATCCTCATGCAAACCATTATCAATATCTTTTAAACTCATATCAAAGACAACATCCCATGATTCATAAGAATTTACCTGTTTGACATCTTCATTTTCGCTTGCCTCTTTTATGTCATCAACAATGCATGTAACTACTCCACCTGCTTGATCTCCAACGAAGGCACTATATTCTTCCTCCATTGTTGCAATCTTCAAATCATCTTGCTCTATTTCAGGTTCATAAATCTTGCCATCTTCATGCTCTTCCTCTTGTCTTTCATCTTCTTCAACTTTAGGTTCGCAAATGATTTCCTCTTGATCCAGTTGCTCTTCCACTGGATAATCTTTCTTTTCCACATCCAAAGAATTATCAACATCTCTTTTCTGGTGACATGCTCTTTGTTTCCGCAACTCAGCTTCTAATTCATTCACTTGCTTCTGCAAATCAACTAGCAATAATTGTTGATTTCTTGCTCTAAATTTATCAAGTCGAGGAATCCTCAGAATCCATCCAATCACAAAAGTCATCTTCGTCTGTCTCTTCTCCATAATCAAGTCTTTAGAAGACAAATCTCATGCAACACAAGAACCTTGTGCAAACTGCCTCACAGTCGGCGATCTTTCTACACAATCAAGAACTTCTTGACAAACTTCACCCACTCAAGGTCCTGGTGCAAACTACCTCACGTTCGGCGA
>CM053789.1:404775107-405067607 GCA_028749045.1 Cupressus sempervirens | reverse complement strand
GACATCAAAACATCGTTAATTCATATTTAAAATTAAGTGCCCAACTTGTTTATCTTATCTATATGACACTCGACCTAAATAACCATTAAATAATATAATATATCCAAATATTATACTATAATGTACATAACATATATTGGAAGATTATAATATAATATATCTAGATATATCTATATAATATAGTATATAACTCTAACTACCCATTACATCCCTACATACCTTTAATCACCTTTATTTTAGAATCAAATTTCTTTAATTCAATAACATGCTAATATGACCATTTGATTGGTTAAATAACTATAGCCCATTTATTTATCAATGTTTACTACAAACTTTACCTTGTAAATTTATGTGCCACATTTAAATCAACATAATATTAAACTAAACTCCAAACCCACCAAATTACTTTTCAAACTAAAACCACTTTATTAGTCCAAATTTGTTGTCACTTCTTATTCTATATCTAAGCTAGGGGCTAGACTTACATTATGAGCTATAGGATGTCATATCATCCAAGGCTATGTAACTTAAGTCAATTCCTTGTCCAAGCGCATGTTTTGGAATCCAATTAATTTTTTTGGGTATTGTTTTGCTTGAAACAAAATACAATTAAAGTGCCAACCACTCCCTCCTTAATACCTTGCCACATGGGCGCCTAGGTAGGCTTAACGGTAGGTGGGAGGGGAAACTAAGAGAGGTTGTGCATTTCCCAAAGATGTCCTCTCGACATAAAATCTCTTCCCTTAAAACATGGCGCTGCCCAAGGAAGCAAGGTCAATCATGAGAAGGTCAAGACACATAAAAGCTTCCAAGTACTTTTCCCTTCCCACTAAGAGATGACGCCTAAAATAAGAATACCCTCTGCACTTGTTATATCACGTTGCCTTCTGGTTTATACCCACTTTATGTTATTTACAAGATTTGTTTATTTCAACTTGCAACTCCTCATATCTATTGTATTTTAAAAGTAAGGTTTGTTTATTGTTTTGGATGAAAAAGGTAGCGCTTTGGAATTCAAAGCTAGCCCAAAAGTCAAGTAACATTTATGTGTTGCATTAGTAGGTATATATCTTTTTTTATATATATTGTATCTCCATAGGTAGTGATTAGACATTTTAGTTTTATAGTTATTGTTTATTCTCAAATTCTTTCTAGCTATGGATGTCTTATTACTTTAGGGATCTAGGTAGACTCTTAGCCAATAAAATATTACTCTGTAATAGAAGAAGTGAATTTAGTTACCTTCCATATAAATTCCAGAGAGATAAATGGGCACCTTCAGCTAGTTAATTTTTTTATGTTCCTTACACTTATATGTATTATTTTGATTTTCTTCTCCCTTAATAGAGGTCATCCTTCATGAGTTGTTATAATAACATACTAGGAATTATTAAGTTTGTTCTTACTAATTAAATTAATAAGTCTATTAGATCATTTGTACAAAGGATTTCATATAAATCAACATATAGAAAAACCTGCTGGTGAATTCAATTTTGAAAAAAAGATAGAACTCAGGAAGTGTGGAGCTGACTTTTAATACATCAAATGTTTTCATTTCCTTTGATATCTCTTAATACTAAGATGTAAACTATATACCATTCCTTCTATCAATTGCATACCTTACTTCATTAGCAATTTCAATACTAACATCAAACTTTTAATCATTCCTTATGCAATAGAGAAATAAGATAACAAGGTGGCAAAGTTCAATTTCATTCCTATTGTTATCTCAAGATACTCAAATTCTCCTTCCTACATATTCCTATTCATTATAAATGGAACAACATCTAAGAAACATACCCTCTCTAATATGATCCTTGCAAATTTCTTTCAGTACAATATCAAGCATGATTTTTTTTATCAACTTGAGCACAATAGAAAGATCATATATATTACTGTTACATCAACTTCTCTTCTTCAGAACATATGAAATAGAAGCAACACCACACTCTACAATACAATTTCTTTCACATAACCAAGGAGGATTTCTCTCCCCTTAACACAATAATAATACATCTGCTCCTAAGAAAGAAATGGACTCCATAACATCAGGTTTGCAAAACTCTCCAAAGAATACCTGCACAAAGAGAAACAACTAGGGAACCATAGAGGCTCACCTCCCAACCTAGGCCTCAAAGAGACCACCCCAACACTAGGGGAAACAAGGCTCAATGGGGATACATTCAAACATCATCATAATAACAAGAATCCAACATGAAAATCACAGTTTAACAACACATTTACAATTCCCAACCAAGGCTTGCACAATGATTCACAAATGGAATCATAAACATCGGGTGAAGGTGGAAACACAAGGAGGTTTACCATTTCATATCATATCTACCATAAAAATCATGCCCTTTCGGGGCTAAATCAACAAAATACAAGGCCCTTTCGGGGCTTCATAATATCATGCCCTTTCGGGGCTTCATAAACATCTTCCACCACACATACTACCAGCACAACATCCTCCACCACACACAACCAACAACTTTAGCTTCCTACAAACTCATAGTTCAGTTACTTTCTTCCTCACCATTTCTCCTTTTCTTTTTTTCTCTCCCAAGGCAAAATATGAATATGACAATGGCATACAATGGAGCCCATACTCCAGGGTCCTCAACTATGTAATCCAACTGTTGCCCATTCACCCTGGACTCCTCTTCCCTTCCCACAAGGGTGAGTGCAAGTCCCACACCCATAAAAATGCTCAAGAAAAAAGAAGAAAACAAAACCAAGTAGAAATAAAACAAGAAATTTTCAAGAGTACATCGCATTATCACAACACAAGAATGCCAAGAACACTCCTACCAAAGGCAATCTTACAATTTTCCATTTCAGCTATCAGATATAAAGAAAGCATGGCATGGAGGACTAACCTGCTTACAAGCTATGACAATGGAATGAAGACCTCTTCCTTCTTGGGTTTCAAACTTCTCCTTTCCATTCCTTGGTTGTCTCTAAAATTAGAGAGTGGGTGAATGAATCCCCAAGATTGGCATAAATTCCCTATAAAGACCTTCACTTTCATCCTCACCTACCTCTTTTACTCTTGTGTTTTTCCACCAATGAGGACTTAACCAAGTGGTGTCATGAGGAAAGAAGTTAGGTTACAATATGATTTTCGAATTGGCTTGGAAATGACTCTTTTTGAGGGTCCCCTAGGTCCCCTAAACTTACTTATGATCATATTTAACCCCCCAACCCATACTATTACCATGTGGGTGACTTGTTTTCAAAAAATTAGCACTTAAGAATCACTTAGGCTCTCTAAAAATTCCTATCACTTGTAACTTGCATTCCGTAAAGAAGATGATTCTTCCTAACACTCTCCAAGGTGATTTAATTGATTTCACAATGAGGATTAGGCTTAGGTTGAGTGACTTCATGCCAAAGAATCCTATTTGGCATGTCATTTGCACATAGACAAACAAGTGTCAAATGACACACACATGCACATAAAAACACTTCAGACATTACGATGACATGTCACTAATCAACCATGCTCTCTGACTATAACACTCATACATAGTCACAATACCAAATAAACACAATACAATGAGGTTTTGAATCTTCCAAAGATTCACCTTGGCTTAATTGTGTTCACATAAGATTGAACCTTGTTTCCCCCATTAATCACCATGGTTCCACTTTCCTGCACACTCAACATAAACATTAGCAACCCAATAAGATAATACATGATCCATACAAACACGTACAACATAAATCCAATACGTCGTACTACTCATCAATGTATACAAGTAAGTATCATCTAATCATTTCTGTTCTAAGTACTATCAATAAAACATTGCAATAGCATATTCCATTTAACTTTCATCTAAGTGCATATTCAAAACATTTCATTATCATTCTCATAAAATATTTAAAACATTGAAATATCGAATATGTGTATCTACAGTAATCTTTCTGAGTATAAATCATTTTCAATTAGAGTATCATCACAACTCTTTCTCACATAACAATGAAACTCCGAGTTATCTTTAGTAAATCGTAAAAGCAATATAAAATGGGTATGTGCAGACTGGTTAACTAGTAACTTTGATTAAGTTAAACATAAAGGTCAAACATAGTGACGTTTCTAGCAATATCCCCTTATAACATTATGGCGGGGGGGGGGTGGGTGTGGGGGGGTGGGGGTGGGGTTGTGTGATTTTCCAAGTTTAATTCCACAGACTGTTAGAATGTTTCAGTAATTATGTCATTCTAATTTAGAACCAAGTTTCAAACATATCCATGTATCTAATTATTATCATAATCTATACTCATAGTTGTTCTTAGTAGGCAAAATGTTATTTTATCCTTCTTAACTGCCTAGTAAATCGTCCATAGTGTCTCATGGTCAGGTTCTTTTCTTAGACATTTTAAATCTCATGTCCATGTGGTCTTATTTTATCAACCTAATGTTACTAGAGAGAATATCAAAATCCACATTAGTCTCCTATAGGAACCCTTAAATCATGATTTGTAACAAAACAAAATATAAAGCATAACTCAATTATCTCCTAACTAGTTTTATTTCATCAAGATCTAGACACGGGTACTAGTGTGGGCCTTACATGTATGTATATATATATACATACATATATATATGTATATACATATGTATGTACATACATACATACATACATACATATATATATATGACTATTCATACTTATAAATAAAGAAAAAATGCAGAAAATAGTAAAGAAACAAGTCAAAGGATTAATATAGGAACATATGTCTACATACATTGTATGTATGTATGAATTTATATATATATATATATATATATATATACATACATACATACATAGGTGTACACACACACACACACACACAAAAGACTACGCATTCTAACAAATAAATAAAAAAGCACAAGAAATAGTAAAAAACAAGTCAATGGATTAAAATAGGAACGCTAGCAAGGAACTAGGTAAATATGCACCTGAAGAATAAAAAAGATGAAAAACAATAGAAATAAATATAAAACATAACATGCACCAAATTTTAAGTCTATAAACAAAAATCTCTCTCTCTCTCTCTCTCTCTCTCTCTCTCCACACACACACACACACACACACACACACACACACACACACACACACAGAAACAAATTTAAAAGAAGAATGAATATAGGTAATCTATCTATATATATGGCCATATGGACACATATATGTATATGCAATGCAATATACATATGTGTGAGTATATATATATATAGACATCTAGACACACACACACACACACACACACACACACACACATCTATATATATACATATATATATATATATATACATATATATATATATATATATATATATGCATGTATGTGTATGTATATATGTATATATATATATATATGTATATATATGTACATATATATACATAGATATATAATATATATACATACATACATACATATATATACATACATATATATGTGTGCGCGCGTGTGTGTGTGTGTGTGTGTGTGTGTGTGTGTGTGTATATATATATATATATATGAATGTATGTATATATATATATATATGAATGAAAATAAATAAGATAACCAAAATATCTACTCAAATAAGGAAAAATAAATAAATCTAAAAGACTAGACACAAGAATAAAAGAAACAGATGATAAGTTCAATTGGAATAAGACAAGATCCTAAAAGAAGTACATAAATAAGAAGATGAAAATAAACATATTGCCCCACAAAAAAGATTAAGCTAAATGGAAGCATGAGGAGATCCTAAAGGCTGAAAACTATGACAAAAGAGAGAGCCCCAAGCTACAACAAAATGATGAAAGGAAAGAGGCAGAAGGGTGAAGGGGCAAGGAGATTTGGAGGTCTAATGTAATGCTCCACTAACAAAAACAAAACTAAACCATGAACAAACATAAAGAACCTTAGAATTTTTTTTTAATCATCATATTACAAGAACAAGTAAAATGATTGAATTATTCTCAAATCGTAGACCTCAAAATATAGAAATATATTGTCTAAATAAATTTCCATAAAGATGTCTATACATAATAAGTTCAGTACAATAATGATGAACAATATCATTAAAAGACACCTAGGTCCAACATATAGACTTTACAAGTATGAAATTTAGTTTCAAGAAGTAACTTCAACAGTCTTCCTTAGCACTATTTATTCAACTTGAACACCTAAAAATTACACAAACATGCAACACAACACAAAGAGGGCTTAGTACACACTAAGTTAAAAAGCGTAGCCCACCTACATACATGTCAAAATAAACATATATATAAAACCATAATGCAAATATCTAAACCACATAACATAGTACAATTCTAATATTACTATGCAAGAAGTAACATCTTCTAAACATTGCAAAATTAAACTCACACTAAGAATAACTAGTTAATGAACCATATATATATACTAAGGTGTCATTACTATGGTGCTAAAATACTACATCTGTATATGATAAGCCCATAAACAAAACATAGTGGGATTCTCTATAGTACTCGTGAAATGATGCCATAGAGACTCACCTTGTTCTTTGTACTTAACCTTACTGGTTTAAGTCATAGGTAAGGCCAATTATCTTTTATTTATAATTAACCCTCCCAATTCATCTTAAAATTATCACTGAATTAATTAACTGAATAGGATAAATCGATATTCAACCACCTCGATATACATTCATTACAGCTATCCTTAACATACACATCAAACATAATGCACATGCAACTAATAACAAGTCAATTTTCTCATGATATTACATTCTTCATCTTTTAAAACTCTCATCTTCTACTATCAAATTTGAAAGTAAACTTAGGTTATTTTAATAACAAAAATAAATACTAATAATATTATGATCTTGTAAATATAACTAAACTGTTACATTAGTTTAATGATATTTACCAGTCATAGTACTATACTACTTATCTCTACTATTATAACAAACTAAGCATATCCTTCGAATTGGCCAAGATAATAATACAATGTACATATGATATTCTTGCTTTTAAATGACATATCATGAACATATATCATAATCCATCTCATAACTTAAAATGACTTTCCATTTCTTTTAAGAACATAAATACTTCTTTATAAAACAAGATTCTGTTTCAAACATCTTATTTGAAAACAATCTGGAAATGCTTATTAAAAAACTTCATAGTAAAATCAAGTATTACTAAATCCAAGTGCAACCAATGCTTAAGAAAAGATAATCTACAAAGTTACTGAATACCCAAGTGTCTATTGATGTTTTACCACTTTTTAACAATAAGATACCACAAGTTATATCTACAATCAGCATTTAAAATACAATATCTGTATTCAATTTAAAATATGACTCGTAAAAATGCAATATAACTTACATTATATCATTGAGCAAAAATGATTAAAATGTAAAATCCCAAAACTGTAAGATGCTCACTAGTTGTTCACATAATGATCCTGGTGATACAACAACATCTATCGATGTCTTTGTTATAGAATAATGCCTTATTTAGTAGCAAACAATACCACAAAATGACAGTTAAATAAAAACTCAATTTCCATTGTAAATTGTGCTGTTGCAGAGAAACTTTTTCCTACTTAATTCGAGTTTCCTATTAACTATTTAACACAATGTTAATACCTTCAGTTATCCCAAAAATTGCCCACAATCTTTTTTTTTTTAATATACAATAACCAAGATTATAGAATTCCAACATACTATATATTAACAATGACATAACCCTTATTTAAACAATTTTTTTTTTTGAAACAGAGTAACTGTGCCCCTAACCAATCACGAGTCTTGCAACCTGATGCAAGCTTGTTTCTAGGGCCAAACCAAACTACAATGTTCAGACAGTGTATTGGCTGTTAAACATGGAACATTTCAAACATTCAAAAAAAGCCATAAAGATGCTATGTTATTTACATGTTATTTCAACCTTGTTTGGTTTCATACTAACTGTTTAACGATATGCCTCTACCCTCAACTATGGTTATGAGTCGATAATTTAAAAAAAAACTCAAGATTGAGGCCCAACCTCTTTCCTATTTGTTGTAGAAAACAAGTAAGCTTTGAGATATAGTTTCTCATAGAACTCGACCCTGTAAAAGCCGAATACTCACACATAACAAAATCACATATTAAATAATTGTCGCAAGCATGAGGTGCCAACAAGGTTTAACTTGGAGAAAGAATATATGGTTAGGGAAAAGCCTAAATAAATATATGCATACAACAACTTCCAATTTAATTTCTCCCTAAATCCACATTCAAAGATGGGTATATGCAAGGCTAAGCATTGTACACAGTGCCATGCTTTGCACATATCCATCCTTGAGTGTCGATACACAAAATATAAAACTCAAAACCATTTACAACATGCAAATTGAAATTTCATTGCAATTTCAAATAGAGAGAAAGGGAGTAGGGTAATAAATTGCCCCTACATGAGTACTGAAGATGGAAAAGTGCTTTGCAATCCAACTCGATGCCAAAACCCCAATAGCCAAGTCAAAAATTGTAAGCAATCTTTGATGAGAATCTCCATCGAGCTTAACCACAAAAGAAAGTTTCCTTTCCAACCAACACCCTTAAAAATGCCGATACCTCAGCAACAAGAACACAAATGTAAATCCAACAGAGCAATGCGGCCCAGTATCCGACCCATAATCAGCAAATAACCCAACTCACAACACGAAATGGCCGACTATACCTTAAGTGCCATAAAACCTCATAAATAAGAATTCAACTCAAATGTGATACCACATAGGGTCGTGCAAAAAATAGTTGCCATGCCACTACCATATATGGCTTTCAAAAGAGTGAGCATGTTTTCCTCATTCATGGCATTCGATACCCTTTTAGGGTTCTATGCCATTCAAGAAATATAAAACCCCCTTTTTAAAACATAATAGAAAATGTTTATGCCAATTACAACTTAGGGTGTTATACCCTTTAAAAAAAATATATATAAGTTTTTTAATTAAAACTATCTCAAAGAAATATGAAATAATCCAAATCCCTTCTCAGTCACATGTACATATCTACAAAGATAAGTTCTAAATGCATATAGCATATTACCATTCAAATGATTTTGAAATGTCAACATACATTATAAAATAGAATGTAGTTTACCATGAGTTCAAAACATAATGAACATAATCGATACCCAACAACATGCAAATATTTATATGTCAGTTCAAATCACAAAATCCTAAATTACAATCATTGCTAATAACATAGTTCTAAACAAAAAATATGTTCAACATCAGTCTCATAATTCTAAAGACATTAATATAACCAAGTTTTTCAAAATACAAATATAACATCATAAGGAAATCTTATAACAACAAGGTTCTAATTTGCAGAAAAACTCGAAGTAGTGGTTAGGCATGACAGCTAAACAGAGGTAGAAAAAAAAGAGGAGAAGTCGAAAGAAACCAAACTTGAAAAAGAACTTAGAAAATAAGGGAATAGAGGAGCACCAAAATGAAAGCTATAGGAGGGTCCTAGAAGCTAGAGACAAAAAGGGGGGCCCAAAACTGAAGCAGCTAGAAAGGCGAAGGAAGAGGACCAACCCAGGAGTGAACCCTGGGGGAGGGGGGGGGGGGGTGGGGAGATAAGCTAGTGAAGCATCAAGGGTGATGATAGTTATCAAGAAAGTCTAGAAGAGGTTGCCAAGACAAGGTAATGGACCACCCCTCATCTTGATTGAGGTTTTTGGGTTGATAGTTGATTTCAATAGCTTCCTTGAGCTTTCTTTCAAAGAAGTTATCCCCCTTGGCAAGAATTTTGGCATTCTCTAGACAAATATGATGTTTAGTGGAAGAGGAATTGTCTACAAGGACTGATTTGTGGACCCTATCATGTTTGATGTTTGCACCATGCTCACAGATTCTAGTGTGAAAAGAATGACCTATTTCCCCTATATATGGTGCCCCACAAGAGCATACAATCTTGTAGATTCCCACATCAAGGAAAGAGTTTTTGGAGTCTTTAAGGGGAGGGACTTGATTACTTAATTGTGAAATGGGTTTGAAATAAATACAAATACCCTTTTTAGATAAGACCTTGGCCATCTTTTGAGAGATAACATCAACAAAAGGAAGGGTGGCAAACTAGGGAAGTGGGTTTAGGGAGGGTTTGGGGCTGAACCTAAAAAGAAAGAAGGACTTGGCTTGGTTGGTAGCCGTAGAGATCTACTTAAGAGAGTATCCATTTAACATAAATAGATGATGAAAATGGGTGAGCTCATTATTTAAGTTCTCATCATGATAGATTCTAGAAGCTTTAAGGGCATGAGTCTTAAGGATGCCAACATTTTGGCTAGGGTGATGGTGGGAGGACGCGTGGAGGTAAAAGTTAGTATGGGTGGCCTTATGATAAAACTTTTGACCAAGAGTACCATTAGCCTTTGAGATAAGAAGGACATCTAAGAAAGGTAACTGATGGTCTAACTCATGCTCTTTAGTAAAGGAAATGTTGGTGACCAAACTATTGATGTGAGAGTGAAATTTGCTAACGCTCTCATGTCCATGTGGCCAAAAAACATTAGTGTAATCAACATTTGTATCCTTCTTCCTTTTTGGGTGCAGCCCCAAACCCTCCCTAAACCTACCTCCCCGGTTTGCCACCCTTCCTTTTGTTGATGACATCTCTCAAAAACTAACCAAGATCTTATCTAAAAAGGGTATTCATATTTCTTTTGAATCCCTTTGTTTAAGTAATCAAGTCCACCCCCTTAAAGATTCCAAAGACTCTTTCCTTGATGTAGGAGTCTACAAGATTGTATGCTCTTGTGGCGCACCATACATAGGGGAAACATGTTGTTCTTTGCACACTAGAATTTGTGAGCATGATGTGGACATTAGACATGATAGAATCCACAAAGAAACCCTTGTAGAGCATTCCTCTTCCACTAAACATCATATTTTTCTAGAGAATGCCAAAATTCTTGCCAAGGAGCATAACTTCTTCAAAAGAAATCTCAAGGAAGCTATTGAAATCAACTATCATCCCAACAACCTTAATTAGGATGAAGGGTGGTCCATTAGCTTATCTTGGCAACCTCTTTTGGGCTTGCTTGATAACTTTCATCACCCTTGATGCTTCCCCAACTTATCTACTCCCCCCTAAATTATTCTTGCGTTGGTCCTCTTCCTTCCCCCTTTCTGGCTTCTTTGGTTTTGGACCCCCATTTTTGTCTCTGCGTTCTTGGCCCCTCCTATAACTTTCATTCGGGTGCTCCTCTATTCCCTTATTCTCTAAGTTCTTTTTCAAGTTTGGTTTCTTTTGGCTTCTCCTTTCTTTATTTTCCACCTCTGTTTAGCCCTCTAGGTCTCCCCGCCCATTCACCCTTCTCCCTCTTTCCTTTGGCCCTTTTGTTGTAGCTAGGGGCTTTCTCTTTTGTTGTAGTTTTCACCCTTTAGGATCTCCTCATGTTCCCATTTAGCTGAATGTTTGTTGTGGAGTAATATGTTTGTTTTCATATTCTTATTTATGTATATTTTTTAGGTTCTTGTCCTTTTCCAATTGAGCTTACCATATGTTTCTTTTTTTTCCCCCTTATTTGATTATATATTTTGGTTCTCTTATTTACTTGCATTCATATATATATATATACTAACACTCATATGTATATTGCATTGCATATACATATATGTGTCCCTATAGCAATATATATAGATAGGTTATCTATACTCGTTCTTCTTTTTTATTTGTTTCTTTTTCTCTATTGACATATATTTACTTGTATGTATGTAGAGAGAGAGAGAGAGAGAGAGAGAGAGAGAGAGAGAGAGAGAGAGAGAGAGAGAGAGAGAGATTTTTGTAGACTTGTAGTCTGTTGCATGTTATGTTTTTATAGTTATTTCTATTATTATTTTATCTTTGTTATTCTTTAGGTGCATATTTACCTAGTTCCTTGCTAGTGTTCCTATATTAATCCATTGACTCGGCTTTTACTATTTCTTGCAGTTTTTCTTTATTTATTAGTATGTATAGTCTTCTATATATATATATATATATATATGTATATGTATGTATGTATGTATGTATGTATGTATGTATGTATGTATGTATGTATACATACATACATACATACATTACATACATATATATATATATATATATATATATATATATGTATGTATTTACACACACACACACACACACACATTCTTGTATTTTGATTCTTGGATAGATTTTAATACTTACATGTATAGTTTATATATATATATGTTCTCGCATATTCATTTATGGATATGTATTCTTATATATATGTACATTCATATTTATTCTTGTTTTGCAGATAGGTGCATATATATACACACACACACTTACACACACACATATATGTATATACTTATATATATATATATATAGTTATATTTACTTATATATGTATATATAGTTACTTTTATATATATATATATATATATATATATATATATATATATATATAGACACACACACACACACACACACACACACACACACACACACACACACACACACACACTTAGATATAAGTAAATACATATATATGTATATATAAGTCAACACACACACACACACACATGCATTTCGATGCATGTATATATTTGCATTTTCTTATATATTATGTATTCTTATTTTCTTTCTTACTTGTTTAGACTCTCCCTCCTTTATTTTTTTAGCCTCACTTTGACTCGTGTTTATATATATATATATATATATAATTTCTTGCATTCTTGCTTATTTTTAGTCTTTCTTTCTTTTGCTTGGTCTTGTATTGTGTCATCTCTCTCTCTTTTCTCCATTTGGCTTCTTAATTAACCTCTCCATTCCATCTTGCCTATTATTGCAGCTTTCTTCCCATTTTAAGCCTTTGGGCAAGTCTTTTATCAATTTAATTTTCTTAGTTTTAATTATTTTCTTATTATCTTATTAGTGTTGTCTTCTTGGTTTCTGTGCCCCTCCTTGCCCCTCTTGATGACTAATCATTTAGTGTGATCCAAAACATTGATGCTAAAAAAACTCACACAATCTAATTCAGAAACATTGCTCATTCTAAATGGATTGTGGAAATTTGATAATGTTAAATGTCATGTTTACTCAGTAAATATTATCATGCAAGTCTTTAGATATTATCTATGATTACCATTACTTTAACATAGATGCAAACACATAAAAGTAAATAGCATGAACACATTTGACACCAAGATTTAACATGGAAACTTAATTTGGGAAAAACCACTAATTGCATCTAGTTACTATTTTTCACTCTTCTGAAGTGAGCCCTACTAGGATCTAACCTTGTTAAAGGTTACAAAAAACACTATTAGGTGTGACCTTGTTAGAGGATTTAATCACCCTATTAGGAGTGGCCTTGTTAGATGTCTTGAAACAATTTAATAGAACTATAACCTTGTGAGAGTTTTTTTAAATAAGAGTTAAGCCAACATAGTTAAGAGATTTTAGATCACTGTTACAATGGTTAGAAAGAGACAATGAAATGACTTGATTATGATGCAACTAAATTGCTAAACCTAAATCCCTTTTCTACTTAAACTTGATCCTTCTTGATCAAATATTGCTTTTCTACTGCACAAGGATACCTACTTATCCTTCAAGTTCGCTTCCTCTTTTTCTTATCAATTCAAACAATACACTTGCACACTTTGAATCAACAACTTGACCTTATACTTATATTATCCATATTGTCAATTCAACTCAAATATAACTTACAATAAACAATATTCACCACCTTAGTTAGCTAGAACACAAGTTTACACAAAATTACAAAGTTATCCAAAGTGTAGAAACTTGAGTTCAGAAGACTAGCTCGGTGAGGTTCTAATACATGGCATACATTGTCAATACTTGGCATCATCATGCACTCAGTAGCCATAGAATCTTAGTCAATATTGATCACTTTCAAGTAGTCTTGAACTTGACCTGCACTGGTTACTCAGTGAGTACTATGTAACTCGATTCATGTGACATAGCTTAGTCAACACTAGTTCTATCAAACTTTCTTTCATCAACTGAGTGAGCTCAGTTAACACTCATCTTCAACACACTTTCCTTTATCTCATGAGTGAACTTGGTGGACACTAACACTCCTCAGTAGACACTACCTTATGAACTTGGCAAACACATGAATGCTTGGTAGACACTGAAACTATCTTCACTGCCCGAGCTAGCTCAACAAGCACTAGCTAAAACTGATATGAGATTTGTACTGATATGACATTTGTGTAACATCAAATAAAACACACAATTAATCAATTGTATCCAACAAAACCAATATGGTAAGAATGAAAGATAGCATACTAGCAAATAACTTCAACAAATATGAGACATCTAGATTATAGAGCATGTGAAAGTGGAGTTGATGGAAACTTCATTTTATCAATTCTGATTTTACAATAGTCATAGAGACTGACACATAGTATCAAATGTATTTTTAGTCCAAAATTATTTCAAAAATTACTCTGATCAAAATGAAAATAATTAGGTTTGGAAGAAACATATCCAAAGTTGAGCTCAATGCAAAGGCACAATCAAAAGATATGCCCCTCGTAATGAGACCCAAGTTTATAGGCAAACTTGTTTTTTAGACTAACCAACAAAGGAACATTTTGATTTTAATTTAATATATTTTGATACCACTTGTGCAAACATCATTCAAATATGTTAATGTACATTCTTATAAATCGTACTTTATAAGCATGTTAGTTTTCAAAAGGAAGAAGATGAAGAGATCATAGACTAAGAATCAGTTACAAACTAAACGGTTATAGAACTGAATGGGAATCAAAGAGCTGATGAGTCACATGGAGAATATCTATTTATTGTAAAACATTTTCATTCGCAAAAAGTTCTTCTTTTCTTCAAGAGCAGGTATTACTGGAGTAGAGGGGAGGCACTAGTTTATTTTATGCATTTGATTTCATGCATTTAGGGGTTTTATGCTTTGATTTTTGTAATAGATTTGGCCAAAGTTGTAGGGAAATAAAAATTCGAGAATTGTATTTGTTGCACGTTCAAAAAAAGAAGATTTTTGTTTCGAATCAAAGAATTTGGGTATTATTTTTTCAATATATTCAATTAGAGCATTTTTTAATTCATTTTTTGATATTATCTTTCATCTTGTGTCAAATAGTGAACCTATTGTAGATCAGAGCATTTGCATGCATTCCTATTGCAAAAATATGAATATTAAATTTTCATTTCTTCATTGAATTCACATAATCTGCATTCATATTGAATTACTGGTACCAAGAAGTCATAGGAATTGTGGGTTCTTGGCATTGGCTAGGTTTAGGAACTAAAATCTACTTGAATTAGTTCTATCTGAGGCTGGCTTGGTCTTCCTCTTCCATTCTTGGGTTAATAACGTACCCAGTTAGTTTAGGAACAAACAAATTCACTGAATACCATTAATAAGGGAGTTTTACGTTTCAATTTAGAGGAAATCTATCAGCCCAATGATAAATTATCCAACTATTGGTAGATGATCATTTCTTTCAAATTTTGGCATTTGGAAATTTGTTGAGAAAGAACAATCTATTTACCAACAAATTTTTGGTGATTCCATTGGGGAAGAGGAAAAGAAGATTAGTGTTGAAGTTTTACTTCCTCAATTTTTATTATTATCTCTACTTGAGATTGGAAACTCTATTTTAATTCTCAATATTTTTGGTTGAAGAGTCTAGTGCATTCATTTTTAGATTTTTTAAATTATCTCTACGTGCAAGAGATTGGCGACTATGTTATTAAAAGATTGTGCCCATTAAGGTTGTGAAAGGAAGAAGGCCAAATCCTTCTTTGAGTGAACTTCATCAAACACATGATTAAATTTTGCATGATATGTTTGATGCCTTTAGAGATAGCATCACTCATGGACAAAAAATGAATTTGAGCATTGAAGATGATCATGCACTAGTTTTATTAAAGAGAAGTGTTTGTGCTAGATATCACAAAATGAAAGAGCTAGAAGTGAAGACAAAATTGTTACAACACTATGAGAGAAGGATGTTGTAGCTAATAAAATAATTAAAGGGAGATGATGATGAGATTTCAAAAGTTTTGCATGATCAAATCTCTTATATTTTTTCATTCTTAAGCGAACAAAAAGTTTAGTGAAGAAAGAAAATCAAAAGAATATCTACCAATGAAGAAATAGATGTTGAAAGTATTTCTGAAGGTAAGGAGAAGAGTTTGAGTTTCTCTGAAGATCACCAATTTTCCCTGCTACTAAACTATGTGATTCAAAGGTATTTTAATGTCCAAGACCAAAGAAGAAATAAACTTGTTTCAAAAAATATGCCTAAAGAAAACTCAACAAATGAAGGACCAAAATTAGTCAATTGCTTGGTTCTTGAAAAGAAAAAAGTTCCTCAATTTCCAAAAGAACAAATTTCCATTGAGAAAGGTATCCTTGATAGCAAAAAGAAATTGGTGGAAACATGTGTTGATAACTGCTCTTCTAAGTCTCAAATTTTAGCTGAAGAAGAAAGTGTAAGAACAGATTTTGTACCGAGATCTTTAGTGCCTTACAATGTGTTGTAGCATCATGAAGATGATGAAGAGATAGATTACATTTTCCTTTTTTATGAAATTGAAGTCTTCTTCTACAACCAATTCAAGTATTGAAGTTTTAAATTTGGATAAAGATTTTTCAAACTTGATAGCTACAAAGGATGATAAATTTGTTTCATTTTGGGTTGATGCCATGTGTGAAGAAGACTCATGCTATTTTAGTCTTGATGTAGATTCCAAAATTTTTATATTAAATGATCAAGTTGAAAGTTATAAGTATGAATATGAACTACAACATCTTTTCCAAAAGTTTGTGATTATTTTTCTCTTTAGCAAAGAATGGTTAAATACATGAGAAGTAATGTGCAGATGAATTCCAAAAAAATTATAGGTCTATGATGAGGAATGGTTGTTTGGGAAATGTTTTTGGCTCACTAATTTCCAGCACTATATTAGTGTGGCATTCAGACATGAAGAGTTTTCCAAGAGGTCTTGATTTTGGTTCAGCCTTGTAAAATATAATCCACTTTACCATAGAGGCTCATACTTCTCTTTGCCAATTAATGATAATGCACCTATCAAGATTTTAGGTATTGATAAAATCTATATCTCTATTTTAAATGAAAGATTTTCAGATTTGATGAAAGAAAAGGGTGACGAAGCTATCTTAGTCAAGATTTATCCTCACCCCAAAGAAGAAAATTTATATGTTGAGAGCACCGTGGATGCTGAAAATTCTTTTGATTATGGTAGTCTCAAGTGTTTGGATAATAAAGATGATATCATATTTGCCTTGGAGATGTCTAAGTTTCAGTTTGAGATTAGGAATGATTCTACATCTTACATTCAAAAGGATAAAGATGAATCATAAATTTATGATGAAGCATGGTTACTTGGAAAATATTTTTGGGTCACATCTTTTCAGCATGCTTCCAAATTCACTTTTAGTAATGATGAAGTCATGGAAAGGAAATGGTTTTGTTACAACTTATTGGAGTGCAAGTTTCTTTTAAAGAAAGGATCATACATCTCCTTGCCAATTAATGGTCATGTATGAGTTTCTCCCTGCTCCCATTCATTTTGGTGAGACCTCCTCACCTATGTTTGTAAATAAGATTTTATTTTTAGAGTTTTTGTGTGCTTAGCTTAGCATTTCTTGCTTTCTCAGTTTTGGTTTTGCCTTGCTCCCATCTACCCTCTTGATAAGAAATTCTTTGATAGTCCTATTTGTGCTTAGACTCTATAGCCCAATGGATAGGCACTTGTCTTTTTCTAGAAATACTAGATTCTTTATGCACTCTATAGCACATAATCTCCATTTGGAGCTAGTTGTAGGCACACTACAAGTACCCCAATTTTAAAAACTTTTAAGTCACCACCCATGATAAATTTATGCTAATGTATTCATTGATTCTAAGAAAGTTTCTATGAAGGACTGAATTGATTCTGAGTCTAAATATGCAGATGTGCAAGTAGAATGGTGAAAATCCAAAAAAGTTTTAAACAAGTGGATAATTCATTTTCTACTATGCTTTTCAAAGTCGAAGTTCATTTTTCTACATGAGAGAAGAAAATGCAAAATCTTAGGTTACATTGAGGAGGCATGAGTTTTAACAACAACATTGTTTTATCAAGATAATCTATGAATTAATCAACAAGAAATCATAACTACAATAAAAAAGTAGAAAATGACCCTCCATAGTGATTTTTAGCCATGGAGAAGCACTTATTGAATTATTCACAATGGAATAGTGAACCTAGGATTTTCCATCAAAGGAAAAATGCATACCAAAAAGCTCATTTTCCACTATGCTTTTCATAGTCAAAAGTGAAATTTGCACCATGAACAAATTGAAGCGTTATGAATTTTATACTAGAGGCATTCTAGAGACTCATTCCCAAAATTTAGTACAGAACCAACATGGTAAGCATGAAAGATAGCATACTAGCAAATAGCTTCAACAAATTGAAGACATCTAGATTACAAAGCATGTGAAAGTGGAGTTGATGGAAACTCCATTTTATCAATTCTAATTTTACAATAGTCATATAGACCAGCACTCAGTGTCAAAAATATTTTTACTGCAACATTATTCCAAAAATTGCTCTGGTTAGAATGAAGATAATTAGGTTTGAAAAAAAAATATCCAAAGTTGAGCCCAATCCAACAATGGAATCCAAAGATATGCCCTTGCAATAAGACCCAAGTTTATAGGCAGACTTATTTTTCAGTCTGACCAGAAAAGGAACATTTTGATTTTAATTTAATGTATTTTGATATCACTTGTCCAAACATAATTCAAATATGTTAATGTATATCCTTATAAATCATAGTTTGTAAGTATTTCAATTTTCAAAAGGAAGAAGATGAAGAGATCAAAGCCCAAGAATCAGTTACAAACTCAATGGTTATAGAACTGAATGGGCATCAAAGAGCTGGTGAGTCACATGGAGAATATCTATTTATTGTAAAACTTGTTCATTTGCAAAAGGTTCTTCTTTTCTGCAAGCATAGGTATTGCTGGAGTAGAGGGGAGATAGTACTTCATTTTATGCATTTAGGGATTTTATGTTTTGATTTATTTAATAGCCTTGGCCAAAGGTTCAGGCAAATAAAACTTAGAGCATTGTATTTGTTGTGTTCAAAACAAAGAAACATTTTTCTTTGAATAAGAGAATTTGGGTATTATTTTGTCAATATATTCTATCAGAGCAATTTTGTATTTTGTTTGGACATTATCTTGAATCTTGTGTCATATAATGAATGCGTTGTAGATTCGAGAAATTGCATGCATTCCTATTGTAGAAATCAGAATATTAAATTTTTATTTCTTTATTGCATTCACATAATCTACTTTCATATTGCATTACCAGTATCAAGAAGTCATAGGAATCGAGGGTTGTTGAAATTGGCTAGGTTTAGCAACTAAAATCTGCATGAGTTAGTTCTATTTAGGGTTGGCTTGGTTTTCCTCTTCTATTCTGAGTTTAAGAATGTACCCAATTAGTTTAGGAACAAAGAAATTCATTGAAAATCATTGATAAAGGAATTGTACCTTTCAATTCAAAGGAAATCTATAAACCCAATAATAGATTATCCAACTATTGGTAGATGATCAATTCTTTCAGATTTTGGCATTTGGAAGTTTGTTGAGAAAGAACAATCTATTTACCAACAATTTAATGTAATAGAAAAAAAAGAAATCTAAAGGTGTGATATTTGGACAAACATATCCAAGAGCTTAGAAGTTTTCTTGAGAAATTCAATGATTTCAAGGTCACCCACATGTTTTGAGAGGCCAACATAATTGTTGATAAGCTCTCGAATATTGGGGTGGCAAATGACTTTGGTGATATGATTCTGTGACATCTAGCCGCACGATTTGGATCTATGCCCAAGTTAGGCTCTTAGATCATTTGTTTGACATGGCATCATTTTTTTGTCATGGGGAAGCATGAGTGTATAGTCAAAATTGTTGTGTTGATGCCTAGGTGGAATTGAATGTGTTGATCTCTACGACTATGGTGCTGATTATTATACAAACACTTAGTCATTTACAAGGAAAGATTAATAGGTCAGCACTGTAAACAATTTATCTAGTAAAGGCCAAGCATATAACACTTATATTGAGAAAGACATTGATTGTTGAGCAGTCAGTAAAAACTAAGTAGATATGTGAGTCAAGAAGAAGTACAAGATAAGAAATATAATTAAGACTGAGCATATTGAAAAGTTATGAAGAGTTGAGAAAATAAACATATAGAACCCAAATAAAAAAATGAAGGTTTATGCATGATCGAGCGTTAGAGAATTCAAGTGTTGAGCAGTTCATCTTTGACATAAGAATTTGTAATGGAACAAACTCCTATGTAAACCATTTTGGCTGACATTTTGGCTGATATTTAATATTTATAGAGTAAGATAGCATGTTAATTATGCATCATTGCCCAAGGTAATGTTCCCAATGCATACAGTTCAACCAATCAAACAAAGAGATGTAAACAACAAAAGATGATGAATTTTAAGCCATCAACCAAGGTCTAGAAACTTCATAGAAGGATTCTAGCTGTAGAATTGATAGGAGATTGTAAGTGAGTTGAAATGCATAAGAATGTTTGTGCATGTGAAGGAGTAAAGAAAAGTTATAGAGACACATCAAGTAGGGGGCAATCAATGAATTGAAGAATTGAATAGAGTTATCAGATTAGGAGAATTAAATTAGAGATACACAAAAGAAGAGACCCAAGATCATCTTACAGAGAAATATAAGAGTCAGGTACCGAACCAATTGTTTTTAATTGAGACTAGGTAAATTTCTTATTATAGAGTGGTCCTAACTAGCCTATGTAAATATTCTAACAGAGTCCTTACTTAATTATGAGAGTAAAATCCTTTAACAAGCTGAGACCTAATAGTCTCTAAATCTTTTAATAGATAACACCTTTCATAGGGTAGATCATATTTAATGATCAAACATTGTAATATTAATTTGTCAGTTATATTTTTGCAATAGTAAAACTTTATGGGTTTCATCCCCACCCCATGTTTACCTTCATCTTGAAGTGTTTCTCGATAACCAAATCATTATGTAATGTGTTGAATTCCTTATGGATGTGATTTATTTGATTTATGTGTTAGCATCATAGTTTTATTGATAAATCTATATGTTGATTAGGATACAAATTAATGGAATTGTGTTTTGAAGTCAATAGCTTTTAAGATCCTAATTCACCCACTCCCCTTAGTATCTTGTTTTCCATATACTTATTCTAATAGTTGATATCAGAGCCTAGTTCTCTTCTCAAGAATCCTGACAACTTGAGACCATTAGATAGTGGAGATAGAAATGTTCCACATGGGAAATATAATTGAGAATCAGATGAATGAAATTCAAATTATGTTGTGATAGTTAAAGACAACAACAGTATAGTTAAGGAAAGCCCTAAAGATACAAAGAGAGATAACTACTCATTTGAATGACACTCAATACGTATAATTTGACATAGCAAGGATATCAGATAATAGAAAGTCTGATAAGAATGATGAAGTAATAACAAAAATACTAGAGAACAACAATACCTTTGTAAAAGAAGAAAAAGATCTCAAGACAAAGAATAAAATTAATTTAGTTGCACTATTTGAAGCAATCAAACAAAATAAAAAAGTAATATAAGATAATAACATAGCTAAAGAAGAAAAAAGGTAGATGGTGCCTAATATATTTGAAGAAACATCATTTGAAGTTTAGAAGCTTACAGACAATCAACTTGAAATGATAAATTAGTAAGTGATTTCAAACTAGAAAACAAATAGATAAAATTTGTAGATAACAAATCTAAGGTTATAGAATGAACAATTGAAAAATAAGTTAAAACATGCAAATAAACATATAGAGATGATGGACAAACCAAATGAAGTAATAAAGCACTTTAAATATGTGATGAAGTCACCTAGAGAAAAAGACACCTCTGGACTTGGGTAGAACAAGCAATCTTCAACTACTAATGAAGGAGAATAATCTAAAAGTAGATAACAAAAGAATGCAAAATCAAAAGACAAACCTACATGTTATAGCTATGGGAAAATTGGATACAAAACCAATATTTTCATAAGAAAAAATGGTAAGAAAATTCCTAAACCTAATCCAAATAGTAATTATTTCAATTACAAGAAAGAAGGACATCAAACACATAAATATAAATAAAAGAACAATAACTCAACTAGAAAGATATCAAGATTCTAAGGTTATTACTAAAACTATCAAAAGTATGGACATAGATATTGTGAATGTAGACTTAAGAAGAAGTCAAAATGGTCACTTGAAAAATAAACTCGTACAATAAAGGAAGGAAACTCCTACATCTGGGATTACAACACATGGTACATTTGTCACTATTGTGGAGAGTATGGACATATTCCAAAGAATTGCATCAAGAAATTTTTTAGAGGAAATTATAAGAAATGGTTAATTGAAGAGATAGTATGTTTTAGTTCTCTCAAATTTGGGCACATCAGTCAGAACTACAAAACCAAGACACTAGCACCAGTACTAGGGAATGCAACTAACAAACCTAAAGTGAAGAAGCCATGGATAGAGATAGTAAGAGCTTGAAGCAGTAGAGTAGAAGAAACTATGGTCACCCAATATAATAGGTCAAGTGATCACACCACATCTCAGTAAAGAAAAAAGGTATGTAGGAACTATATACTCAAAGTTATTTTTTGCATTAGTTCCTAGAATAAAAGTCATGAAAGATTATATCTACATAAATAAAGATGCATTAACAATTGTTAGAAATTTGAAAGTTAGAAAGTATTGAGCATCAATTGTATAGTCTATCGTTACCAAGCCATGCAGTATACATAGATTGACCAGAGAAGGATTACGTATTGACCAAGTGAAATGGTTATAACCAAGTGAATAACCTTATTGAACTAAAGTAAAGACCAAGCTAGCTATCATACACTATGTTAGTATGGAAACACTATTTGCAAACCTAAAAGGAAAGACTAGAGGTATTTATCAAATTTGAACATTAATTTTTACTCACCAAGCAATCAAAGATCTCACAAGAAGACTTAAATGTGATAGAAGCAATTCTAATGATTAGATCAAATAATCTCAAGAAGTTATTAATGAATTTGTGAAGTGAAGTAAGTAATATGCTAAGTGCTGAGTAAAGTATTTAGTGAAGGTATTTTTGAAGAAAAGAAGTTCAAAACCCTAGTTCACCATGGCATCTAGAAGTGAAATGATAAAGGATAGTAGTGCAAAAATCATTAGGAATGATTAGAGACCTCCACCAAAAATTAGAAATATAGTTAATATTGAAACCCTTGTTGACAATGTTGGAGTGTTATCATGAATTCCACCCAGTGTCATGATTGTGCAAGAGATTAAATCATGCTATCAATTGATGTAAGATTAGAGAGATTGGAGATTTTATTTAAGGCAACATATAATAAGCTATGAATTGATGAATTTCTAAAAGATGAATTCCAAATCATTGCTAAGAAAGGGCTTACCCATTCCCTTGGATTTCAAAAGGTTTTCAAGGTCAAATGGATCAATATTTTTCTAAGTTGAGTTCATGACATGAAAGTTTGGTTGGAAGGTGGACCAATAAAGATCAACAAGGAAATCATTTAAAGGGTAATTATGTATCCTACTTTGGATCAACCAAATAGCATAAGGGGCAAAACCAAGAATGAGATTGAGAACTTGACCAAGGAAAAGTGGAATGGTCATGGAATATCAACAAACAATATTGATGATCCACTAATTGAATTTGTTGTTCATGTGATTGCACACAAGTTTTATTGATTGAGTAGACTAAAAGGATACCATGTGTAGTAGTTTATTTGGGCTATGAAATTCTAAAGAGAGATCATTCATATGATCTTACCGAGGTGCAATTGCATCAAATTAAAAAAAACCTAGAGGTAGTAAGAAAAGCAAAGAACACCTCTTATAAGTTTGGTTCCTTACTGATTTGCATATTTTTCTATGTATGGAGTTATTTTCCTAATTGGACTATTGTGGAAAAGTTAAATGACCTAATAAATAAGTTGGGAGAAAAGTTTGAGGTAGTAATGGACAACTACATTGAAGAGTTTAAAGTTAGAATGAAGAACAAGATGAGGATTCTAATGTTTGTTGTAGACAAATATTATGATGAAATATATTTCATTGTGGATACATATTTTATGTATACACAGGCAATATTACCAAGGGTAGCATGGTTATGGCTGATTTCCAATGAGGTAAATATAGATAGAGAACAACTACTACACTATTTCTAGAAGATATTGATGCTAGAGCCAAGTAGTTTGGCACATACAAGACATTATTGCTGAGCTAATTGTAGATGTTAGCACACCTAATTCAGGCAAGAAAAGAAAGAGAGAAGTTGTCAAGGCCCGTGTTAAAGAAAAAGGAGAAGGGTTAGGACAACCAGCAAAGGCTAAGGAAGGAAATGGAAAAAATATTGTAGTTGTGAAGCCAAAGGCCACTAGATAGAGAAATGTTGTTATTATAGAACCTAAGGTGAAGGAAGAAATCTAGAAGAACATGCAAGAAATATTGAAAGCAAAAAGGCTAAAGGGTAAGGTGATGATTACCAGAAAGAGGTTAGTACAACCTCTTACTGAGATACTACCTGGGAGTCCATCAAAGAAGAGGAAGTGGTAAGATGATCAAGCAAAGCCAAAGATGAAACTGATTGTTACACAAGGGGAGGATAAAGATGAACAAAAGATCGAGTTTGATGAGACTAATAAATTACGTGGTAAATAGACTCTCTCCAATGACTATGGATCAGGTATATGAGAAATAGATAGAATCAAAAAGCATAATGGGATTCAAAGACATTCAATACGATTATTTGAACAATGATGAACAAGTTAAACTTGAGGACACAATGATTGATATGATGATCAAATTTAGGCACACACACCCTAGAATTGGTAACTGGATTTCAAGTGGGATTATATAGTAGAGTGGATGATAAGTGAGAATGCAAATTGTCCACTGAGAAAAAGAAAAGAGAAACAACGTTGGCACATGTTATGCCAAATTTAGGGAAGATTCATATGTCTATATCTATCATGTCTCCTTTTCAAATATTTAAAAATAATAATCTTTTCTAAGGCAGGCAGACCCAAAAAGGTGAAGTTTCAGAAAAAGTGGATAATATTTGGAAGCTAATGGACTAATAAATGAAAATTATTATTAAAATATGTTTTATTAACCCCTCTTGGATGTGAGTTAGGGTTATGCCCTCTTTTAAGGAGTTTGGAGGCATTTTGGGCTCACGCTAGAACTTGATTTTTGCTCATTTCTTTGTTATTCTTCAGAGGCTGCCAAACCTATGGAGAAGGAGACCCAAGAACGGGAGTTTGCAGGTTTATAGGAAGGCTAAGGATGGGAGTTTGAAGCCATTCCATGTGTATGCTCATGCAGAGTTTGTCTTTGTGCTAAACAGTGCAGATTTGTGGTTTTTTGGGTGTGTTTTTTGTAAGAGTTTGGTGTTTCCGGTTGAGTATTTCATATAAGTTTGGGTTGATGCTATATTTCAGACTTTTAGACATTAAAATAGAGCTGAATATATGTATTTGGTTGCAATTATACTTCTGTGATAGATTATTAGTGTTTTTGTAGTGTTTTCAGGCTATTCTATGTTGTTTTCGGGAGCCCGATGAGCATTGTTTTTATCCTCCATTTGCGAGCTTTTGTGTAAATGTTATAAAGATCTAAAAATTTCATTTTGTAGGCTCTTATGCTTCTGAAATTTCTATAAAAATTTCCACTTTCAGATTTACTAATAATATGTGAAGCTGTGAAGTTTTTGGCACTATTTTCGGCACACCCGATTTGGGGTTTATTGAGAAATTGGTGGATCTTTGTTAGATTGGTTGTTTGATCATAAAGATCTGATTAGAGGCTTGAAATATCATATAAAATCAATAAAGAGACATTTTAGTGGTATCAGAGCTATGACCTTGCCAGCCTGAGGGTTTGTAGAAGTTTGCATGTCAGTTTTGACAACTACCCAAATCTTGCATGTCAAAATTTATGGTTGCATGCTACTTCTAATAATTTGCATGTTAATTCTTGGTGAATTTGGTAGTTTCATGTTGCTTCTAATCAGCTGCATGTCAAAATATATGGTTGCATGCTACCTCTAATCATTTGCATGTTAGTTCTTGGTGAATTTGGTGGCTGCATGTTGCTTCTAATCAGTTGCATGTCAAAATCTATGGTTGCATGCTACTTCTAATCAATTGCATGTTAGTTCTTGGTGTTTGAAGAACTTATAACCTATTGGGGTTACACTCTACTTTATCTAGAATGGACAGGTATAGTACAGAGTCTCAGAGGACACGATCTTGGACAATTGATATCCAGAATTAGAATAGTAGAAAGGATGGTTATTTAGAAATTCAAAATAAACTTAAGAAAATAAGCCATGACATGTCTAAACAGTTGGTTGAGAACCACCATATAATGAAAGACATGTTGTCTGACCTAGCTAAGGTGGATAAGTTGACTGGATTTCTATTTGGCAAATTTTCTCATAGGGCAGATAACACAATTACCAAGAACTTGCATGAGGAGTTTGAGAAACTAGCTTATAGCCAGGTAGAGGTCTCAGATTTTACTTTGGCACAAGACATAGTGAGAAAGTATATTATGCAGATTGATAGTAATGGTCAACTTGATACTCAAATTGAGATAATTGTATACAGGTTGTTAAAGGGTGATATCACAGGTATTCAGGATGGTATAGTTACAATAGGTAGTGACTACAGCATAGTGGGTTTAGATGATGATTATGAGGATGTTTTTGTGCATGATGGTGAGATACTTGGTAGAGATGAGCATACATTGAGCATTCATGACTTTGCTAAGAAAGAGTACCAGGCACAGTTAGATGCTTCGTCACACAAGGTTGAGGCTGGTAGTACTTCACACAATTTATCTAGCCAACTGAAAGTGAACAAAGATAGTATTGTGACTTCATTATCTCATCATGACAAGTATGTAGAGTTAGTTAATATTGGTCATATTACTCAAGTGAGGATTTTTCTTGAGTTACCAGCTAATTCTAGTTTACAAATATGGACTCAAGATTTTTATATTCGCATTTGGGATTCAGTTGACTGGAGATCTTTAACACTTTTTGGTAGCAGTGTTTGTTTGGGTGCTATCATGGATTTGATTAGCAGATTGTATGGTGTTGTCTTTTCTTGTGCTAGCAACTTGTTCGATGTTGGCATTAGTTTTTATACACCGATGTTGGGCTTTGATTATATATCCAGTCGACCATACTTGCTGGAGTGTGTTGATGATCTTTCATATTTGGTAGTGTTTACAGATGAGTCCCAAGATCATAATGGCATTGATGACATCCAGGAGGATGCAGTGGGTAGTTTTGAAAACTTAGTTTCCTTGGGTACAAAGGAGTTGGATAGCAGTGCTACAGTTTTTGATACTCTGTTTGTTGATATGAGCTTTAGAGTTGATTCATAGGATATGGATGGTAATACTCTAGAGACTAGTAACTTTGAGGATACTCCTTTAGATAGTGCATCAGAGGAGGTTTGTAGGAGACAGTCAAGCCAGTGCCATCATGTGTCAAATCAATTGAGAGTTAGTGAGCGAGACATTGCTATTGCTTGCCAACATTTTGATGCTACTCATCAATTGTTAGTAGTTTATGGATGGGGTTCTCCTACCAGTGATGAGCAGGGAGGCAGTTACCTTTCCTTGACAGAGTTCCACTCTTTATGGGAGGCTATCTAGATTTTGAGACAAGATTATATGTAGTTGGTAGCCGACAAAGATTATCTTATGGAGTGGGGCAGTACATCATATGATGCATTGTTGTCCATGGAAGATGAGGTGAGTGAGCTTACTGAGTAGCTTGAGGTGACTTCTAAGATTCTTGAGAGTACACAGTGGGCTTTCAAGGAGTCACAGTTTCATTTGGCTAAGGTGACCATGGAGTTAGAGCAACTACAATCTTTACTAGATTTTGTACAGTCACAAGCTGTGGTGTCTGATGATCTGAGGATGTCCATGGTTGATATTGTCAAAGATAGTGGAGATGGGGATGCATCGATCCTTGATACTAACATTGGAATATCGGGTTCATCCCCACTAGAGTCAGGTCCAGTTGAGTTGGGTGCTACAGCAGATTGTTGTGGTATGCCTGACATGGTGGTGATCTCTAGCACTAATGGCACAAAGACTAGAGATATTGTATCAAAGACCATGTGTGATGTTGGTGAGTCGATAGTTGGCATGGTTCCTGCTAGTAATACTACTCCCTTGGTGATGTCTTTAGAGGTAGTAGTCAGTTCCAACTTGGTTAGTGATCGATTGCAGTTTGAGCCACTGACTGAGATTGGCACATTCTATCAGCATTACATTGTGAGGTATGCTCATCAATTTACCTTTGATGACCATCTTGATGAGATGATGATACAGAGATGTACTTTGGTTCCTAGTGCTTATCATCAGTTATGGGATAGTTTGACGCCTCGAGATGAGAGTTGTGATGGGAATGATATGGTGATAGGTTTTATAGTTGACAACTTGATAATACATGACTTAGAGCAGAAGTTTTGGAGTGATGCTTCAGCAGGTGTTGTTATTGATTCTACTCCTTTGGCTATGACATCTCCTAACTTAGCTGGTGATCAATCACAATGGGTTGTATCACTTGTTCATGGTGAGCTGTTGACTGAGGTTGGTTTTCTTTATCAACATTATATTGCAAGGTATGTACATCAGTTAGCATTTGATCCTTGTGTTGAGGAGTTGATGGCAGGAAAATTTGGTTTGGGTTCCAATTCTTTCTGTTTATCTTGTGATGGCTTTCCACCATCAGGGGTGCATGGGAGTTATGGTTATGAGACAATGTTCGGTGATCTACAGAGTTGTGTTAACTGTAGGAGTTGCACAGTGTGTGGATTCTCCATACTTGGTATAGTTTCATTCGAGAGCATTCACCATTGTTGCAGAGTTGGATTGTACATTTCATATAGGCCAGTGGAATGCGTTGATGGTATTTAATATGTTGGTAGTTTGATTTGTCCACTTTACTTGGGTTTTGATGTTCTAAGAGTTTGTGTCTCATGGGTTTCTGACTGTGGAAGTTGTGACTTTGGAGTTTGGTTGAGCAGTAATTGTCAGTTTGATTATGGATTCTTCTTGGTTATATTGCAGAGGATATTGCAGGAGCATGTGTTAATTGACAATAGTATAGTTCATGACTAAATTTGGGATCCAGGTGGATTGATTGGTTTATTGTTCAGCCATTGCTTGAGGACAAGCAATATTTGGAAGGGGAGGACTTGTCATGTCCCATTTTCAAATAATTAAAAATAATAATCTTTTCTAAGGTAGACAGGCCAAAAAAGGGGATAATATTTGGAAGCTAATGGACTAATAAATGAAAATTATTATTAAAATATGTTTTATTAACCCCTCTTGGACGTGAGTTAGGGTTATGCCCTCTTTTAAGGAGTTTGGAGGCATTTTGGGCTCACGCTAGAACTTGATTTTTGCTCATTTCTTTGTTATTCTTTAGAGGTTGCCAAACCTATGGAGAAGGAGACCCAAGAACATGATTTTATAGGTTTCCATGAAGGCTAAGGATGAGATTTTGAATCCATTCCATGTGCATGCTCATGCAGAGTTTGTCTTTGTGCTGAACAGTGCAGATTTGTGGTTTTTCGGGTGTGTTTTTTGTAAGAGTTTGGTGTTTCCGGTTGAGTATTTCATATCAGTTTGGGTTGCTGCTATATTTCAGATTTTTAGATGCTAAAATAGAGCTGAATATATGTATTTGGTTGTGATTATACTTCTGTGATAGATTATTAGTGTTTTTGTGGTGTTTCTGGGCTATTCTATGTTGTTTTCGAGAGCCCGATGAGCATTGTTTTTATCCTCTGTTTGAGAGTTGTTGTGTAAATGTTATATAGATCTGAAAATGTCATTTTTTGGGCTGTTATGCTGCTGAAATTTCTATAAAAATGTCCACTTTCAGATTTACTAATAATATGTGAAGCTGTGAAGTTTTTGGCACTATTTTCGGCATACCCGATTTGGGGCTTATTGAGAAATTGGTGGATCTTTGAAAGATTGGTTGTTTGATCATAAAGATCTGATTAGAGGCTTGAAATATTATATAAAATCAGTAAAGGGACATTTCAATATCTCTTAAGGATTTTGTTAAGAAGTTTATGCCAAGGGACAAAGCATATAAAGTGTTGAAGAATAAATTTCATGAAGTTAAGAAAGATAGTATAAGAGTATGGAAAGAAGCATTTGAAATTCTTACTCCAATAGTAAGGGTGAACCCACAATAATGGGGTTCCACTTTATTGGGATGAACAAAAATAGAAAAAAATTGCAAAATGTAAAATCAAATATAGCATTTGTTCGCATGAACATACATAATATGTTCACTGCAAACATATTTTAAAAATAATTATGGGTGTTCACAACGAACATACATAATTTATATGTTGGCTATGCACATATAAAACTTAACTTTTGGTGTGTTAAAATGCCATTTTCTTACCCATTTTTTTTCATTGTTATGACATTTACTATTGAATCAATGGTTGGAGCAAACATGTGCTTTCCATTAGCATTGCCTTGTCATTTTCCTTGAGATTCTCATCTTCATGTATGTCTATATATTATTATTTTAGTGTTTTGTTACATTTTCAATGTTTTTAAAGCATTTTTAAATATTTTCAAAGCATATATTAATGTTAATTTAATATTTTTATTGTTTATTTATGTTAAACTTAATTATATTAATTTAGAGAACATTAGAAAAATATTATATAAAGAACATTAGAAAAACATTAGAAAATTTTAATAATATAAAATTTAGAAAACAAATTTAGAAAAAACATTAGAAAAAAATTAGAAATTTTATAATAATATAAATTTTAGAAAACAAATTTAGAAAAATATTAGAAAAATAACAGAAAATTTATAATAATATAAAATTTAGAAAACAAATTTAGAAAAAAATTAGAAAAGTATTAGAAAATTTATAATAATATAAATTTTAGAAAAAAAATTTAGAAAAACATTAGAAATTTAACATTAAATTAGAAAATTTAAATAATATAAAATTTAGAACTTCTTTTTTTAGAAAAACATTAGAAAAAACATTAGAAAAAGATTTAAAAACATTAGAAAATTTATAATAACATAACATTGGAAAACAAATTTAAAACTTCATTAGAAAAAACATTAGAAAAAAAATTACATTTAATTATTAGAAAAACATTTAGAAAAAATATATATTTTTTAAATTAGGTTAGAATTTAATATTAGAAAACTACAAGAAAATAAATTGGGATTTAAACATTAAAAAATATTAGAAAAGTATTAGAAAAAACTTTAGGAAATATTTTTAAAAAGAGTAGTGTTGAAAATTAGAAACTATTAGAAAAATATTAAATTTTTTAAAAAACAATAGTATAGAAAATAAAATTTAGAAAAATATTTTCAATATCCATAAATTTTTATTAATTTTAATGTATGTGTTATTGATTTTTTAATACATCTTAATCTTTTATGTTTACGTATATGTTTTATTCATGTTTCTATATATGTTATTCATCTTAATGCCTTATTCATGTTTATGTATATGTTATTCAACTTTATGCCTTAATCTTAACTGTGTAATTAACTATATTTAATGGCATACATCTTAAGGGGAGATCTTAAATTATACATAATAATGTAGATTAAAATATACATATTTTATTTCATAGATATATGTATATATGTTCATGTTAAATGTAGATGAATGTATGTTTTCAATATTAATGTTTATGTATATGTCAAATTCATCTTAATGTCTTAATCTAAGTGTAATTAAATGACATGTCTTAAGGGTTTAGATCCTAAATTATACATATAAGAATGTAGATTAAAATGTATTTTATATTTTGAACATAGATGTATGTATATTTGTTCATGGTTAAAAGTAGACATGTACATGTTTTCAATATTCACATTCTTATATGTACATATGTTAACTATTGATCTTAATTTGTCTTAATTAACTATAATTAACTATATTTAATCTAAGCATATTTAATGTCTTAACTAACTATAATATTTAATGACATGTCTTAATTAGTTATATATTTAATCTAAATATAATTAACTATAATTGAAATTGAAACCTTCTAAGGATACAAAGATACAACTTCAGATGACCCTACATCAAAGAGGCCTAAGGATCCAGTATCCTCTTGAATCTCACATTCAAAATGCTTACACAAGCAAGTATGTGGACTAAACCAAATAGAGTAGCTTATCATTGGACTTACTACCCACAAGATTGGATTCTGATGCCCTCCTTTCCCTAAAATCAACCTCCACCCAATCATCTTCCACAACATGTACAACCCTCAGTGTCTATAAATGTAAATCATGCGATTTTAAGTGAGATAGGTACCTATAACATCTCCCTCATGACTGTTCTGAATTGTAAGCAACTGTATGTAAGACCCCACAACTCACCATGAACAAATCAACTTTCTTCCTTTTAATATATGAATATGTTATTATTTTTAATGCCTTAATCTAAGTATATAGTATGGCCAAATTTATGTATATGTTATTATTTTTAATGCCTCAATATAAGTACATAATTAACTATATAATTCAATGACATGTCTTAAGGGGAGATCCCAAATTATATACATATATAATCTTGAATGTAGATTAATTTGCATAGGTAATCTAATATAACATACATATACATACATATGAACACATAAAGTCTAACGTATGACCTAAAGTTCATAAATATTACGACATTTAATTAATAAAAGTTAATTATAAGAACATAACTAGATTATATATGCAAACATAAAGAATGTATGATCATATAATAACATATATATATATATATATATATATATATATATATATATATACACACACACATACATACATATATACATACATACATGTATGTATGTATGTATGTATGTATGTATGTATGTATGTATGTATGTAACAACATTAACTTGATCATAAGATTTAACATAAATAATGTCTACACATAACCCTAAAACTAACTATAACCAGGCTAAAAGATAACTCTAATGATGTAAGGTCCTTTAACCCTAACTCAAACTCTAATCCTAATTTGTAACCCTAACTTGAAAACTTTAACCCTAATTCCTAATGCTAACCCTAATTTCAAACTACTACATGTATTTGTACACTTTCTTAAGACCAATTATATATACATGTACACACTAACTTAGCTGAAAAACAAAGAGAGGTACTTAGATCTACTTCTATTAAAAATATGTTAACAACTTAGAGAACCTGAAGATATTATACACTTGAAGTTCACACAAGGTTCACAACATTGTCTTTCCATTTTAATTCTTTTGTATCTACTTAGAACTTAGTCATCACCATGATACTCATGGCTTTAAATGATCTAATTGTTTAAAGTTACCACTGGTGTTATGTTGCCCCTAGAAAAATAATAGTCAAAATGGAGTATGCACATAAGTTGTATTTGATATACCTGATCATTTGTGCCAAAGACCATAGTTCACAATTCCTTACTATAAACTTTTCTTCAATCCTTAACTAGATTCAATAAGTTCATGCTTTGATATCTTGAATGAGAGATTTGATCTCTAGTTGGTTAGATTTGAAGCACAAGAAGCAATCGTGAAGATTAGGTTCTAATCTCGTGGCTTATTATTCAATTTTCTAAGGTTCAACTACATCATCCTCTCCCACATAGTACAATGGATAAATTTCAAAGACTCTTTATCTTGGGGCATTTACAAATTGGTCTACTAACAAATGTTCTATTATTGCTCAAGGGTTAGAGTGAATCCATTTATCTCTCCAAATCAATGAACAACACTTGGGAAAATATGTGATATTAAATTTTTAGTTTTGAGGATAACATTTAATTTATTTCTCTTCTTTGTCATTGGTCATGTTATGGAATTTTTAGTCTAGCCCAATTTAGCTAAGGTTGCAAATGAGGGATCCCATCTCAAGTGAAGATATCATATTAACATGAATAGTCCTAATCCACCACCTCAATATCTTGTTAGGGATACAATTCCCATAGGTATACTAGCCCGACAAGCATTTGAGTACTAAGTCATAGATATGAACTCTAACATTATGTCAACTTGAAGTTTTAAATATGCAAGCACATTGAATTTCATAGGGCATAAGGACCAAAATCATAAAACCCATAGATTGTTTGAACCTTAGTAGAAAAATTAATAAAAAATTATTCGTCCATCATATTAGACCTTGGACAACTTATCTCACGATAAAAGATTGAGATTCTTGTAAATGATTTAAAAACTATTTGGATAAAAGCTTGAAAATAAGGGATTTAAAAAGATGTCAAAAGTTGACCTTTTTTTCCTCAACATAACCTAAACTTGAACATCTATGAAAATTTGGAGATATGGTTAGAAAGTTAGTATGATAAAAAATTGAGTGCACATGCATTTTTTATTTCATAAATCTAAATTATAATACATCTTTAATCAAATGATACTATTTTAACTTATTTGAAAACAACGCACACTAAAATACATTATTATATATTATGACATTGTGTTATTTCTATTTAAGGAAAATATATAAAATCTAGCTAATTTAACACTTTTTAAATTAATAATAAGTAAATATATTATCACTTTGTTATTATATGTTTGAAAGTTTATTTTGAATAAATTATGTTTAATGAAATATAGAAAATCTAAGTTTACTTATTATTTAATTTTATTATTATTATTATTAATTAAAAATGTGTTAAATTAGATAGATTTTCTATATTTTCCTTATAGAAATAACACAATATCATAATATCTAATCATGTATTTTAAGTGTAACTGGTAGACTTAGCTAATTTTTAATTAATAATAAGTAAATATATATAGCCAATTTAACACATTTTCATGTTTGAAAGATCATTTTGAATAAATTAAATTGTTAAAAGAAATAAAGAAAATCTTTTCAAAACATGTGATAATATTGATAAACTTAGAAGACATTCTCATGAGAAAGGGATTCATGTGAATCACTAGTCTTGAAACATGGGTCAATGAGATTGACTCATAAACTATATGATCAATTCCTTATAGAAATAAGACAATGTCATAATATATAATTTAATGTATTTTAATAGAAAACTTGAATTGGTCTCATATGTATAGAACTCAATGTTTTGAATTGCACTTCTTCGAAAATTATAAAAACATATTACTTAAATATTTTTAATAAGATGAACCCTTTATATTTCTTATATAATTTTATTAATCAAACTACAAAATAGGAAAACTATATATATATATATATATATATTTTAGAATTTAACTACTCCAAATATTTGATGTAGGGGATAAAATAAGATCTAATATCCTTAGGTCATGTTCTTAATATATATATATATATATATATATATATATATATATATATAGATGGTTTATGGACCATTATGTTCAAATTTATAATTAATTACACATGCTTTGACTAAATTTAGAAGGATTCATGACCAACCTTTATGACACCACACGTGATCTATCTCAATAAAATCAATTTAATTAGATTATCACATGAAATCGAGCAATATTTTGAATTGTTTAAACTTTTAAATTTTGCATATTAGAAAGTTTTGATTATCCCTAAATAACTCTAACTCTAACTCTCATGTACATGTATATGCATTCAATCAAATATTTTAATTTTATGAAATCATATGTACATGTTACATATTATCTAGACGTGTGATGTATGTTCAATTACATGTATAATTTTTAATTAAAAATAAAAAACTATGTGTATAGTAGACTTAGCTCTTGATACATTTAGATATAGATATGGCTTCACATGATGACCTTGCTATGGCTCTTGGTATGAGACTTGATGCAGTTCCTACTACGACTCCTATTCTGGCACCTATTGTGGCACCTGATGCGGTTCCCATTGTAGCTCCTCATGTAGTTCCTATTCTGGCTCCTCGTGTAGCTTTTCATGTTTCTCATGGTGGGGCTCGCGGTGTACCTTGAGATATAGCTTGTCATGTGGCTCATATTCTAGTTCTTGGTGCAGCTCTTAGTGCAACTCTAGGTGTTCTAGGTCCTAGCATGGCTCCTAGTGTGGCCCTTGTTCTAGGTCAGGCTACACCTACAACTCTTGTTGGAGGTCCTATTGCACAACCTCCATGCATTGATATCAATGCTTTATTTTCATTTTTAGAGTAGGAGTTTGCTAGACTACAACAGTCTATATTGTCCTTTGGTGATGGTCTTCATAGAGACATATGTTCTACTATATGTAGGAGTTTACAGGATTTGATAGCTAGATTTAGAGCTCACCATTCATTTACTCCTGACATACTAGCTTCCATATCTAGGGAGCTTAGGGATGAGATTTCAGGAGATGCATCTTTTGATGATGTCAAGAGGGTGGCCCCTAAAGGCATCATCAAAAGAGATTTCTTTCCAAGATATAAGGGAGCATGAGGTAGGGTGAGGGGCTATCGAGTAACAAGATGCACAGATCCTATTATTGCTAGCATAATCTGTCCTTAGTTTTTAGCTAGACATGGGCATTATCCTAATAGTTACTAGATACCTCTTTATTTTGTACAACAATTATACACTGAGTTCTGCATTGGGCTCAATGTCAACTACTTGGACATTATAGATTATTGTAGATGACGGTGTGGTTCGATCATAGATCACAACCAGTATCGTAGTGCATATCGTCTACTACTTCTAGATGGGATATAGTTTGTTGGATAGAGATTGCCTCTTGTGACTCCAACACATGTGCCTATTGTAGATAGAGTTGTCATTGCTTCCTAAAGGGGAGAAACTAACACCATGAGAAACATTGCATCTATGGCCACTAGTATCACATCTGATTCTATTGGTCATTATATTCATAGTCGACATCCTTGTCCACCTATTTGACCATCTTCAAAGGCATCTAGTAGCACTTCAGGCACCTCTGATGATGCATATAGAGCTACTAGGCAACCACTACCAAGTGATGTTCATGCTCTTTCATGACATCAAACACATATGTATTTGGCACTATATTTTTTGGAGGATATGTTGTAGATTATGAGTTACATTTCTGATACAAAGGGGATGCTAGTTCACTTAGTAATGGATGCTATTAGACAACATCAAAGCCTCGTAGTTCCATAGAAACAGGTTGCTACACCAGTGATAGATGATACACTTGTGTGTAGCTCACAAAATTTGTCACTAGGCTCACAACATTCTATAGATGACTCAAGGATACAACTTGGAGATGTGAAGATCACAATTGAGGGTCTTGATGATTTTGGTGAGCAGTTATGAGGCCTGTCTGAGATTGATACTAGTTCAAGCATGTATATTTCATCATACATGGAGATGTTATTCTGACTTAACAGCCATGATTCTACACCATTACCCAACTGGTTACATATTCTACTTCACTCATCATTGCCAGTCGTTGGACATGGTGCTGAGGGTGGTTTAGTAGGTGTCAAAGTTTTAGGAGGTGCATTGATAGATGATACTATGGAGTCTACTAATCATCCTCCACCTCTACAGACCCAAGAATATATATATATATATAATTTCTATTCTTAATTATATATATGTACATGAAATTAAGAAATATGCATTTAATTAAAAATTCAATCTAGATAGATATTTAATTTAATATTTAACTGTAATAAATCATGCAAGCATAGGTCATTGAGCACATAGTTACATCTAGTATTGGTTTAGGGCATCATGTATGTGACATAGATGATTCTATTGAAGCTTCTAGTAGTGGTTAGGTACAAGTTTTAAATAGTTTTTCTAAAGTCAATTTTATGTTTCAAAAAAAAAAAATATATATATATATATATATAAAATTTGAATGTACACACATGTGTGTATATATATATATATACATATATATACACACACACAGATATATATATATATATATATATATATATATATATATATATATATATATATATATATATATATGCACATTAGAGTTGTAGATCTAAACATATATATACATGTGTGTACATTCAAATTAAATGCTAGTTCATATATATATATATATATATATATATATATTTGCAGGGTTCAGTTGATGTGCCTCAACGAGATGATGTGGAAGAGATTAGTTGACCAGAGGGTCATTCTGTTCGTATGCATCTTGAGGGGTCGCTCTAGTAGTATAGTAGATCTTTATATTTTTTTTGATGCATTTATATATTGGAGATAGTTTACATACACATATATGTGTATTTTAGTACCTTGACATGACACATGTATACAAATGTTTCACTATTTATTTGATTATTCAGTACTTCAGTAGTTAGATGGTCACACACACACACATGTGCACACACACACACACACACACACACACACACACACACATGACTATCTATATTTTGATACATACATGTATTTATTTGAGATTTATAGTTTGCATATGTATGAATTTAAATTGTAGAGATATATTAGATGTAGATGTTTATTCTTGAGACATGTATTTATGTGTACATGTGTTTTTTTTTTTTTTTTTTTTTGTATCATATAGCTATAGAATGTTCATGTTCTTGAGACGTGTACATATATACATGTATTTTTTTTTTTTTTTTTTTGTATTATAGTAGACCATGAATAATTTTTAGATCATAGCTTTCAAACTTTAGATTTTATTGTCATCATTATAAAATAATCAAATTAACTTCTCTAAATACCTACTTCAATACTTAAATAGTCAAACAAGTTCCAAATTGATCTCTATCAAACCTAATTAAAAATTTTCAATAATAATAATAATTTATAGGGTGATTGAATTGAATTAATATAGGTGCTTACAACTACTAAATTAACCCAAATGATTTAGATTAATTTAATTTAAAACATTATATTTATTTGTAATCATTATATGAATTAAACAATTAGTAGGACTAAAGATACATTTAAATTTGGTAATTCAATTAATAGGAATAAAGATACAAAGCTGTTAAATATATTAGTAGGAAGTTAGAAAGATACATGCATTTCTCAATTATTAACCCACTAAAGATAAATATTAGTTTTATGTGGATAAAAATATGTTAATTAGGCAAGCCAATACATTATTTTAGAAAAATTTTACAAAATATAATATTTAAAAACATATTAAATTAAACTAATTTAAATTAAGAGTATGATAGTAGATATCATAAACTAACATTAAAATATATAGTTTTTTAATAAACTAATGATCTAACTAGATGAACTTATTAATCCTAGAATTTTAAAAGCACATTTAATTCACTTATGAAATTAATTAATTATTAAATTACATAGTTTTTTAATAAATTAATGATAATTAAGAACTTATGATCATACAATTAAAACCACATTTAATTCAGGATGAAATTTAATAGTTTGAAAAGAAGTTGATATTTAAGAATTCTAACATATTAAATTATCTTTGATACTTGAATCTATAGATAATGATTGTGTAAGTGCAAACTAACTTAGCCTATTTATATATCAAGTTGTTAAATTATTAAATTCATCCATGGTACAATTAATACTATTAATTTATATAGTTTTTAAATAAATTAATGATAACTAAGAGTATCATCCTACAATTAAAAACACATATAATTCAAGATGAAATTCAATAGTTTGAAAAGAAGTTGATATTCAAATTATCATAAAATAAATCTCAAATGTCAATTCAACGATGATGTAAACTTATAACATGTAATATACTCTCATGATCTTCACTATCTAGTCTCCACTTGCAACATGCATGCTTAACTTTGATTGGATGTAGACAAAGCCCAATAGCAATGACTAGGTGGTTGTATTATAAAACCTTATTGTTAGGTTGATAATCAATATAGTGTATTCCATGTTGGACTATTTTGTCTTGCTTCAAATATGTTCCCTCTATCACAACAGTACTTGCACCACAAATTTAAGTATTATATATATGTGTGTGTGTGTGTATAAAGTTACCTATGGGGAACAACATTCCATCACTTTCTTCAGGATCATATAACTTTGTCCTCTCTATAGTACATCACAATAAATAATAACTGACACCATAATATATATATATATATATATATATATATATATATATGTATGTATGTATGTATGTATGTATGTATGTATGTATGTATATGTATATGTATATGTATATGTATATGTATGTGTATGTGTATGTATATGTATATGTATATTTATATATATGTATATGTATATATATACATAGACATATATACATATACATATGTATATGTGTGTGTGTGTGTGTATATATATATATATGTATATATGTATATATATATGTATATGTACACACACACACACACACACACACACACACACACACATATAAAGTTACCTATGGGGAACAACATTCCATCAGTTTCTTCAAGGTCATATAACTTTGTCCTCTCTACAGTACATCACAACAAATAATAATTGACACCATAATTTCTAGGCTCAACAATCATTGCAAAGATATTGCTTGCATAACAAGTATACATGTGTATGTGTACATTTCATATATAAGATAGTTCAAATTGATAATTAAATAACACTTGTTCAAATTAATTTTTATGATACTTACCCACTTATACCAATCCATAGATATGATTATAATCATAAAAAATCAATGGAATATCATCAAATTTTTCATCATCTTTATCTAATGTATCAGTAACATAAAGTGGTACTAAAATCCATGCACCTTGTCATGCCAAAAAATTGGGTCAAAAACACACCAACAATTTATTTTTTAAGCTAAAAGGACCAAGCTAAAAAGTTAAATTCAGTTAAGACAAGGTACACAAAGGATGGTAGCAAAATCTTCTATCAACATTGAGTGACAAAAAGTTAGATAATAACACTAGGAAGAAACAAGTTGCTACCCCAAAAATTTGTTGAAGGATCAATTAATTAAATTAAACAACTAAATTCAATTTACTAAAAGACCTATCACAAGACTATAATAGTTATGAAAAAGAAAACAATTAGGACTCTTCTAGTTCAACTATTTATTCAATGTAAACAACTAAGTTAAGTTCATTGAAAGGTCTAACACCAAAATTATTATTTACCCAAATAAGATTGTACATCCTTAGAACAATAGTAACACGAAATGCTAGACAACTATCGCGTTATCAATTTAATACTTAAAGTTAAACCTAATGGTCAAACTCAACTCATAACCTGCATTGATCCAAGTCAAATTTAAGATACATTAATACTATAAATAATTTAAGACAATATGACCACTGATGCAAGAAAAGAACTAATTTGTAGATCCACTATTCAACTTTAATTTATACTAAATTTCATCTTAACAAATTAAATAAATCGACTAACCTTAGACAATATATTAAACTAGGAATAGAAATTAACTTTCTCGAATTATAAATCAATAGCAAAGGTACTAACACTAAAGTATCCAATTATTAAATCAACTATAAGTCAAATATAATTCAAGCTACCCGCTTAAGGATAATTTCCAATATTTACCTACAATAATTTCCACAAAAAAATTAATTCAACAAAATACGCATTCCACAATCCATACTATACACCAAATTCACATCACTGAACTCTTACTAACAACCATATACTAAATTAATAACATTAATTAATAACTAAAAAATAAATCTATTCCATAGCTAAGTAGAATGATATCTAGAATCAAATTACACTAAATTAAAATAAAACTTAAAACTAATAAATTATTCTTATTATTATAGTATTTCTAACAAAGTATTAAATCAACATGACAACAATTTTATAATAACATTTTACTTTACTAAATACTAACTAATTAGATACTAGATTTACTCAACAATACTAGTTATTTTAATTTTACCAAGAGAGCTACAAAAAACTAACAAACTAACTATTACTAACTCATAACATTTAACAACTAACATAATTTGATAAATAAATAAATTCAAGTTGATACTAATCTAATTTTTAACCAAAAGAAAACTAAATCTCACTAACACTACCTAACACTAGTTATACTAGCACAAATTTTAACTGACAACAAATCCCTACTAACTTAACCCTTATCTACCATCAAATCACATGACTATCTACACATGGCATGGTGGGGGACAAGCAGGCTATCCCACCTACTTTCCCACTACCCAATGCCTCCCTACACTTCCCAACCTGCAGGTATGCTTGGTCAACTCAAGGCAAGAGGCGATTGAATAAAAAGGAGGCAAGGGATTAGTATACAAAATAGAATCTTTAAAAGCAACCAAGACCCTTTAATGTGCAAAGATCTATGTACCCTTCCTAGGCCTCTTCACATGATCCAAGGCCTGCATGGTGTCTTGTCTTCCTCCCAAGTAGATGGTGCGCCTAGGAAGACAAGGATGAATAGAAAGAGTTGGTAATAAGTGTGCTGACCTCATCATTAATATTTTTTCTCTTTTGTTGTTAAAACATACTCAACCTCCTCCAAGTTTCCAATGCCTACTCTCTAGGTAGTAATGATTTTAAGCAAGTGGTTAGCCTTGGGATTTAGGAAGATACAATGGGAGTAATGACATAAAGTTTATTAGGTGGATTTTGATAGGAAGTGTTAACAATAATAACTATTGCCACCCAAAAAATAAATATTATAATGTATATTTGTGTCAATGAAATTTGTAAAAGATTTTTATTTTAGTTTTTAGTTTTTTTTGAATGGCATCAAGCAAGAATATCCTCTGTTTCCTTTGGGTCAAATTTTGTAACTCTCATACAAACTCCAGAGAGAAAATTTTATCTTGGGGATGTTCTTTTTTTTTTAAGTAAATTTTTTTCTCATTAAGCTATATAGTTTGGTTGTTATGAAATTAGTTATCTATATCCTTGTGATCACATTAATTCCTTCTTAACAAGCATACTAATACAAGGGTGTGTATAAGGTTATAATTTTTTTTTTCTTTCCTCCTATAATTTATGTTTTATTAATCATCATATAACAAGGATATATGTCCCTTTTATTTAGAATTTAAGGTGATGCATAATTTCTTATTCAAATTTGATTTTGTCACTTATATATTTTAACAAGGAGAGAGCCAAAGTTTGTTGTCCACAAAGTGGGATTATTCATTTCTTCTTGATACAAAAACACATTGAATTGGAACTTCACATATTCAATTTCTTTTCCTTAACATGATTGAAAGCTTGAGAATTCATAATCCAAATAGATTATCTATTTAACTATTTTCTCACATACCTATGCATAATTTTGAAATCACATAAGTGCAATACAAGGAGGTTTTCATAATCTTTTTCTTTCTCTATTATTCATCCTGGTTCAAGGCTTCATTGGAAAAGACCCAGTAAGAAATCCCGATGTCTTTGCCAATACATCAAAATTCAATTACATTTTTCATACTATTACAATTCAATCAAATTCACTTCTAGATCCTTCACAAGTACTTTCTTCCAATATCTTGAATTCTTCAAAGAAACAAGGAAAAGAAAAGAGTTGACCCAAGGTGAAACATCACAACATTAAGAGTAATTCAAGCATACACCCCAACCCAGTTTTACACAATAGGTCCAAAACATAGAACTTGACTAAGGGGGAGGTGGATTTTCCCAATGGGACATGTCAATCACCATACCATAACATAGCCCTTTCATGGCTAAAACTTCAAGAACTTTCATTCTTCTAAGAGGCCCTTTCGAGGCTATTTCCACAATCATTTTCCTTCTTTTCCATATGAAAGAATTCACAATATCAAACAAGGTATGTGATGACAAGTAGGGGCCCATACACCCTACCCTCTTTCCCTCCTCTCACCATGTCATAAGACTACACCATTGAGGTCCAGCTGAGGCCCTTCCCTTGTACATGGCCACTTCTTCCCTATCCAAGGGTGAGTAATGTCAAAATAATCCCCATGAATTCTTCTAAAAAACAAAACCTCAAGACAAGCATAAGAATACATCAAGAATAAGATAAAATCCCTCCAAATCAAATCCCACACACAAGAAAGCAATACAAAGAAAAAATCAATGCCTTATGCATGAGTCAAGCATGAAAAACATGAAGAACAAATCCAAAAGAGTGAAGAACTCCTACCTTCACAAAATTTAATTGTAAAATGGTAAGTTGAGAAGAGCTTTTCCCTTTTCTTCCTTCAATCTTCAAAATTTCTCTAAAACTAGAGATTGGGTAACAACCCCAAAACTACTCCAAAATGCCTCTAAGTATAATCCTTAACTCAACTAGGCTTCAAGTAACTGAAGTAGAAGACAATCAATTTTTGCAATCAATCAAAAATAGGGTTTTTGAGTGACCTTGAAAGTCAAACAAAGAGTCTAAGGGGGTAAAAAGTACTCCCCACTCATACCCTTATCCCTAGGGCAATTAAATTTAATGTTTTTAAACCTTAAATACTTAATAGGAACAAAAAAGGCTAGGGCAATAGTAAGACCAATTAACAACCTTCAAAGGAAGACAAAGCAAGGATAACACAATTTAACAGGGTTTAGTTCTGTCTTTCCATTGGGTTTCCTAGCTAAATATCTTGCAGACTCATTACACACATCAGTAGTTCAAGAAAGACATGCATATATGTAAAAATACGTATTAGAAAAATCAGGTAAATTAAAAATATCAATTTTCTAATACTCAATTGTTTATCTCATTCTGTTCACTAAAATTGGAAAAATCAAAGTGTTAGTTCTGCAATCATTCACTTCATCATCATACATGTTCATAAAGTATTAAATGACAAGATCAAATATTTGAAGGTAGAACATCGCACACCATGAAATAACATAACCTATTCATTAATTCAGATTAAAGTACCAAAATAATCATCGTTAGGCATGCACATACCTAATCATCATAACAACACCAATTAAAGAATATTGAACTATCTGAAGCATAAAACTTGATCATCAAGAAATCAAATCAACATCATCATTATCAGGTGAAAACACTTCGTACCATCATTAGTAAAAATCAATATTTTAAACATTCGGGGTGATGTAGTAGTTCTTGACTCACTAAGTGTCTAAAACATGAATGAAACAAAAAATCTTAGTTTCTTTTAGGACAATCACAATATAAGCATTTATTTACATCCATTTCAATCTCCTATGAAAGTTTTAACAGAGAATTCATATTAGTGGTGTAACGCCTGCCAAGGGATCCAAAAGAATTAACCTATATTTTTACTAAGTTTTCCAACCAATTTTTTTTTTAATCATGAAAGATAAACTATTCATATCAAACACATAGTAGTAGAAGCAATAACATACAATAAAATATAAGCATTCAAAAAAATTACATTCCTTAAGGATTCCTTAACGTTGAGTCACATTTAATATAATTAATACTAAGCCTAACAACTACCACATCCATATGAAAGAATAATGAAAAGTCCAATGTCCATAATATACATTTGTTTTGAATGCCTCTTGGCAATTCAATTCAGAATACTCAATCATCCATTGTACATGTCACAGTGTATGAAAAGCTTAAAAAATTAAACATATGTAAAAATAAAGCTACATCATCCTTATCAAATCTATGATACAAGGTACAATAGAGTAAATGAAACTATTAACATACATGATACATCAATCCATTAATAAAGATATAACAACTAGATGTACAAGATATCCATACATCATAAAACACAACTAATCGAAGTGTGGTTCCTCCCAACCATCAATAGCATCATTAGACCATCATGGGCCCTAGCCATCCCTCTATGCATAACATCCCAACTCACTGAAGAGATCATTGATACTATCATAGTAGAAATTTCACTCCTAAACATACCACATCAAATGTAAAAATAAATCTAACATGCTACAACATATGCATAAGAAATATAATCATGCAAAATAAAGCATAAGATAAGAAAATAACATCATCTATCACATGTTAATCATCAATATGAAGAAACATGTTAGTAAATAACATCCATCATAAGATCCAAGAATAGAATGAAGATAAATACCAACGAAGAATGCTGCAACCATGATGTCTACAGATAGATCTCAAATGGTAAGAGTGAAAAAGAACTACCACTCGACTGCGTGGGACCTAAATGGCCCACTCCAACCGTGCTGAGGAGATATCACTAGTCCCAAACAGGATATCAAATCACAAAACCAAAGAGAAAAAATCACATAACAGAAGTACTCTCTAAGTCTAGGAATCCTAAAAGTATACTAACTCAAAGGTTCCAACACAAACTGACATCTATTCCTAGAGGCACCACAAAGACATGTAGGAAACCTACTATGTAAGTGGGAAAGTGTCATTGCACAAATCATGCAAGAGTTACCCTGGCAGTCTCTCAATAGACCCTAGCCCCCTTGTGATCCCTATGTGGCGACTAGTATCCTCTCATATTGACGAGGCATACTACGGAATGCAAGATCGCAACCAAGGGTTCTCTCTACTCCCATCCTAGTCTATACTAGCACTTGAGGCATGGGTGAGAACAAACAATTATCTTATTAGGTTCATTTTAATCCCCATTTAGTGTAAATGTTTTCACTTATTAAATAACTTATAATGAGTTACCTTGGCAGCCACTTAGGGCCCCAACCCTCATTGCAAGCCACTTCTCGACACTAGAAATAGAAAACCTACCCTAGGCTCATGTAGTCATAAATCAGAAAATAACCTCAATCCTATACAAGTGACTAGAAAAATACCAATAGATAATCCACAATAAGAACATCAAATATCCACAATATCAAAGATAATCACAATATCCATTAGTCCTCATTGAGAAACAATATAAATATCAGTAACCATATCAATAATAAATCACCATATCCATTGGTTCTCAATGAGCAACCAAAAAGGCATCTCAAAACAAATAATACTGATTGAAGACTCCAAAATGGTAGAGTCAAAACATGTCACAACATGAAAAGATCAAGAAATAAATCGACACTTTAGTCAAATCATGGTGACTAGAATGTAGTCCAAGGATAACTGATTGATGACTTAAAAATGGTTAAGTCAAGTGTCTCAAATACATACACCTTAGCTTCACACAAGAAGACTAGAAAGAAATAACAATCAATAAATACAAACATCTCATAGAACATGCCATCACATTACCATGGTTGGGTTTTAAAAAAAATCAAGACCAAATGACATCAACATGCCATCACATTCGCATAACTCCCAAGCCTCTGGTAGACATCCTAACTGGTCAACACTTTAGGACCACCCAAACCCCAAACATGGATAGCATAAAGAACAAGATACAAACAAATATTTTAGTTTTCTTTCGCAATCACATGGCTAAGCCAAATATTAGGTTTTAGTTTTCATTTTCAAGTACACTTCAAGTGTATAAGATTGTTCATTTAATCTCCAAGTCAACCCATTTATCTTTTCGAATAAAACATAGAATTATCCCTCCATTATTTTAAAACAATTTCCTAAAATAATTAGAAAATAATTATTTACTTATTTAAATCATTAAATGAATTCCCATTGACTTTTAAAAAAATCATTGCATTATTTTATTAAAATGAATGTTACTAATAATTAAACGAAACTCCCTTAATTCAAAGAGCATCTCCTATTATTCAAATCATAAGAATAATACTTATCAACTTTCAAATAATTAGTTTACAATTTCCTTAAAACACTTCAAGGACAACCATTTATTAAAATAATCCTCATTGATTTTAAGTAGCATCAATCTCATTAATAATTAAATTATTTAATTCCACTTATTAATATCGCTTTTCTCTCAATTTTCTCTCATTTAAAAATATATCTACTTAAATTGACTAATAATTAATTACACTTCTTGTACTATGAACTGGTGCAGTAGCACTAGGGCCAAGGAAAAAAGGCCTAGAGGAACTAGGGTCACTAAATAGATCCTAGGGGGGTCAAAGGATAAACATGACCTTGAAGGGTCATTTGATTGTAATAAGTCCACGATGGTCACTTAATAATGTTGTGTTTATGTTTTAAATGTTTTGAATGATCACTTTGTAAAAGGATCAATGATGTAGCCTTAATGGCATTTTGGGAGTTAGTGTACCTAGGGTTTACTTCGGAATTATAAGGTAGATGAGTTATTTAAAGACCTTAAAAGGTCAACTCTATTTTAATATGGAAAGTAGAGCCATTATATGGTGTCAAATGGACTTGAAGTGCCTAAAAATGTAAATTGCCAAAAATTGGCAAAATGAAGCCTAGAAAGCTCGTAAAGGGTTTATGGGATTAAGAGTGGTTTGAGGATTTAGAGTTGGGATAAAAATCTTGAACATAATTTGAAATGTTAATAAAATGCATAATGATTTAAATCTATTAAAGTTGACAACCATGTTGTCAACTACACAACAAAATATTCAACTAAATGTAAACAATCATAACTGACTATAACCGGTTTGAGGAAGTTGCAACTAGTTTGAAATGTATTATTAGCATTGATGAGTAGGAGTTTTAGGAGGGAAGGAATGGTGGGGAGTTTTTAGGGTGTCTTTGGTTGAAATGATGCAGTGTAACAAAGTTTCATACAATACCAAATTAAATTCTCAGCAAAGTCCTAGCTTGCTGCCGTAAGGGCATAGTCTGCTTTTTGTATTGAAAAGACTTCTCATTTGGATAAAATATTGAGTATAAATGTCTTAGAGTTATGTTGGTTTAGTTTCTAATTCATTCCCTGCTTTGATAGATTATTTTTGTGAAGTTTAAGCACAAAGAACTCATGGTTATGGAAAATGGAGGAATGACTGTCATTGAATAAAATAGTCCCAGTACGGGGGCCATATCTCCCTAATGAACTATTGGATCAAGTCAAATTTGAAATATGTTGGAGAGGGCTAAGTTGTGAAAAATCTAACTAGAGTAATCAAATAAATTATCTCAAAGTAAAAGGTTATGAATGTTTTAGTTTGAGTCTATGTAAGGGATAGTGACAGGGCAGTTTGTGATGAATTTCCTTCATAAATAAAACTAGGGTTTCCTAATGTTTTCTTTGCAACCAAATAAAAATTAACATACATATCTAGGTTCTAATTTCAAGATTGAAGATTCATTCATGGAGTATATTCAGACACATATAATAGACATGATGAAGACAAGAAGAAAAAGAGTGCAAATAGAATATGCAAAAAGCATGAGTGCACCTAGATACTGATGCTAATTTGTTATGCCTTAGAAGTCCATAGAAAATTCCCTTCCTTCTCCAACATTCTCCATTCCTCTGAGAATCAAACCAACCAAAACTCCCAAGTTAATAGAATTTCTTGGAGAAGTATATGAGCATGTAGAAGCATACGAGCTTCTCGAATGCATGCAAGCTTATCCATACACACTAGGAGAGCCTCTATATAAAGTCCTCTAAGATGCATCTAGAATGTGTCTAGAAAGAACTAGGAAATAAGCATGACAACTAAGCACATAAATTCCACGACAAGAAGATAGACATGATAAGGTCTCTAGAATGTTGTAGACACCATCTGCTCAAATAATGTGCTAACTCCTAAGTGTAGATAACATGTGCATAATTAGAGTGCAAACTCTTGTGTTGTCAACATGACAACTCCCAAGAGCTTGCATACTCCTATGTGAATAAATATTAAAATAATGTACATTAATTTATTTAATATTCGCTTTATTTATTTTTATTAATTTATTAATTTTAAATCTCATGCACTCATCATGTGGTCATGAAATTTTAATAAATTAATTTCTTTTCCATTTATAAATTTATTTTTGAAACTTAATTGATAAAATATATAATAATATTGTTTAGCATTTATTAAAAATGAACTCTTAATATATTATTATTAAAATAAATATTGTCACATTCCAAATTTAAACTAATAACTTTCATCTCCAAATTTAATTCTTTTATTTAATTAATTCCCCAATCAATTAAATAAAATAAATATTAAAATAGTATATTAATTTTCCATTAAATTAAACCATTAATTAAATCTTTTAATTAGGCTTAATTAATAAAAAATACACTAAAAATTCATAAAGTAAAATACAAAAACCCATCATAGCAAAACACATATAAAATTAAAACAAAAGGTTTAATATCATGGAATACGTCATCTGACATATTTGAAGGGTACACAACTCAGATACTTGTCCTAATTTTCAATTAGGACAAATGGCTTAAAGGATTGGGATTTGGACTTGAGAATTTTATCTCCCCTCTCTTACCATGTAGATAATGTGATAGGGTACACTCATCTTGGCAATTTAGGGAAGTCGATACCCAGTACTTGCAACTTGCATAAAATCCATGCATGTACAAGAATAATATATACCAAGCTAAATAGGCAATGGCAGGAAGTGGTGCATCATGTAGATCTTGACTAGCAGGTGACTACGACTCCCTTCCTTAACCACATCAGAAATGCCATACAGAAAGAAAAAAAAAACACACACACCATACACATGCAAGTATGGGGTAAGTATCCATAAAAAAACACATATGACAATAAATGATCTAACTAATCATCATTAATAACTGCAAACACTACAATAATCATCATGCATACATGAAATATAGAATACCAAATGATCTCATCATATAATAAACTAAATCTAAAACAATGTCTAATAATTTCAAAATAATGTTACTAATTATCATCATCATAAAACTGTCCTAAAAGAGTTCGGCCACAATACCAAAATGTGAACTAAGGGTAGGCACTACATCCACCCCCCCTAGAATTAGGCTTACTCTTGGAAGCCTACATGAATGATACTACTAAAGAACTCATTGCATGGGTCCCATTGAACTCTTTCCCTCCTATAGGGGAATGTGATTCCACTAATGACACTATAACACACTTAGAGCAATATGATTATGGTTTAATAGTAAACCAAAAACTACATTGATCCAACATTCATCCTTTTAACAAATAATGAGACAAATCCCCTAATACATTCTAAACAAGAGCAACATAATGCTCACAAAGGCATACTACCTAAAAGCATAGATAAAAGATACATGGTTTGAAAATAGAATAAGTTTCAGTTTTTTTTCAATTTTGCCCATGTTTAGGTTTACAATATAATTTCAGGTTTGAAACCTAAGTGTTGAAGTATGAAAAATATGCAAGTAAAAATTTTAGTCCTATTTTAGTTCACCTAGTTTCAAGTTTCAATTTGAAAGAGATACACATGATAGTTCAAAGTTTTTATTTTTGTTCAACTAGTTAACAACTAGTGGCATTCCAATATACCTAGAGCTCCCAATGTAGAAACTCGGGTTCTGATACCAGATGTAATGCCCCGCCAAGGGATCCAAAAGAATTAACCTATATTTTTACTAAGTGTGCCAACCAATACTTGTTTTAATCATGAAAGATAAACTATTCATATCAAACACATAGTAGAAAAAGCAATAACATAGAATCAACTATAATCATACGAATAGATTACATTCCTTAAGGATCCCTTAACATTAAGTCACATTTAATCTAATTAATACTAAGTGTAACAACTACCACATCTACATAAAAGAATAATGAAAATTCCAATGTCCATAATATACATTTGTTTCAAATGCCTCTTGGCAATTAAATTTAGAATACTCAATCATCCATTGTACATGTCACAGGGTATGAAAAGCTTAAAAGATTAAACATATGTAAAAAAAAAGATATATCATCCTAATCAAATCTATGATAAAAGGTACAATAGAGTAAATGAAACTATTAACATACATGATACATGCATCTATCAATAAATATATACCAACCAGATGTACAAGATATCCATACATCATAAAACATAACTAATCTAAGTGTGTGGTTCCTCTAAACCGTCAATAGCATCATTAGACCATCATGGGCCCTAGCCATCCCTCCGTGCATAACATCCCTAGTCACCAAAGAGGTCATGAATACTATCATAGAAGGAATGTCACTCCTAAACATACATCATATGCATAAATAAATCTAACATGCTACAACATATGCATAAGAAATCTAATCATGCAAAATAAAGCATAAGATAAGAAAATAACATCATCTATCACATGTTAATCATCAATATAAAAGAACATGTTAGTAAATAACATCCATCATAAGATCCAAGAACAGAATGAAGATAAATACCAAACAAGAATACTCCAACCATGGTGTCTATGGATAGATCTCAAATGGTAAGTGTGAAAAAGCACTACCACCCAACTGCGTGGGACCTAAATGGCCCACTCCCACCATGCTAAGGAGATAGTCTCAAGTCTCAAAAAAGATATCAAATCACATAATAGAAGTACTCTCTAAGTCCAAGAATCCTAAAAGTATACTAACTCAAAAGTTTTAACACAAACTAACATCTAATCCCAGAGGCAGCACAAAGACATGTAGGAAACCTACTATGTAAGTGGGAAAGTGTCATCGCACGAATCATGCTAGAGTTACCCTAGTAGTCTTTGAATAGACCTCGACCCCCTAGTGATCCCTATGTGGCCAATAGTATCCTCTCATATTGATGAGGCATACTATGAAATGTAAGGTCGCAACCAGGCATTCTCCCTACTCCCATCCATGTCTGTACTAGCACTCGAGGCATAGGCAAGAACAAATAATTATCTTATTAGGTTCATTTCAATCCCCATTTAGTGTAAATGTTTTCACTTATTAAATAACTTACAATGAGTTCCCCTCGTAGCAACTTAGGGCCCCATCCCTCATTGCAAGCAACTTCCTAACACTACAAGTAGATAACATACCCTAGGCTCATGGAGTCATAAATAAAAAAATCACCTTAGTCCTATACAAGTGACTGGAAAAATATCAAAACATAATCCACAATAAGAACATCAAATATCCATAATATCAAAGATAATCACAATATACATCGGTCCTCATCGATCAACTGTATAAATCTCAATATCCATATCAATGACAAATCAACACATCCATTGGTTCTCAACGAGAAACCAAAAAGGCATGTCAAAGAAAATAATATTGATCAAAGACTCCAAAATGATCGAGTCAAAACATGTCACAACATGACAACATCAAGAAATAATTCAACACTTTAGTCCCATTAGAGTGATTGGAAAGTAGTCCAATGATAACTGACCGATGACTCAAAAATGGTTAAGTGAAGTGTCTCAAATACGTACAACTCAGCTTCAAACAAGAAGACTGGAAAGAAATCACAATCAATAAATACAAACATCTCATAGAGCATGCCATCACATTAACATGGTTGGGTTTTAAAAAAATTGAGACCAAATAACATCAATATGTCATCACATTCGCATAACTCCCAAGCCTCTGGTAGACATCCTAACTGGTGAACACTTTAGGACCACCCAAACCCCAAACATGGATAGCATAAATAACAAGATACAAACACATATTTTAATTTTCTTTTGCAATCACATGGTTAAGAAAAATATTAGGTTTTAGTTTTCGTTTTCAAGTACACTTCAAGTGTATAAGATTCTTCATTTAATCTCCAAGTCAACCCATTTATCTTTTCAAAAAAAATATAGAATTATCCCTCCATTATTTTAAAACAATTTCTTAAAATAATTAGAAGATAATTATTTACTTATTTAAATCATTAAATGAATTCCCATTGACTTTAATAAAATCATTGCATTATTTTACTAAAATCAATGTTACTAATAATTAAACGAAACTCCATTATTTCCAAGAGCATCTCCCATTATTCAAATTATAAGAATAATACTTATTACCTTTCAAATAATTAGTTTACAATTTCCTTAAAACACTTCAAGGACAAACATTTATTAAAATAATCCTCATTGATTCTAAGTAGAATAAAGCTTATTAATAATTCATTTATTTAATTCCACTTATTAATATTTTTTTTCTTTTAATTTTCCCTCATTGAAAAATCCATTTACTTAAATTTACTAATAATTAATTACACTTCTTCTACTATTAACTAGTGCAGGAGAACTAGGGCCAAGGACAAAAGGCCTAGAGGAACTAGGGTCAATAAATAGATCCTAGAGGGATTAAAGGATGAACATGACCTTGAAGGGTCATTTGATTGTAATAATTCCACAATGGTCACTTAATAATGTTTTTTTTACGTTTTAAATGTTTTGATTGATCACTTTGTAAAAGGATCAATGGTGTAGCCTTAAAGGCATTTTGGGAGTTAGTGTACCTAGGGTTCACTTTGGGATTCTAAGGTCGATGAGTTACTTAAAGACCTTCAGAGGTGAAATTTATTTTAATATGGAAAGTAGATCCATTATATGGTGTCAAATGCACTTGAAGTGCCTAAAAATGTAAATTGCCAAAAATTTGAAAAATGAATCCTAGAAAGCTCGTAGAGGGTTTATGGGATTAAGAGTGGTTTGCGGATTTAAAGTTGGGATAAAACTCTTGAACATAATTTGAAATATTAATAAAATGCATAATGATGTAAAGCTATCAAATTTGACAATCATGTTGTCAACTACACAACAAAACATTCAACTAAATGTAAACAGTCATAACTAACTATAACCGGTTTGAGGAAGTTGCAACTAGTTTGAAACGTATTATTAGCATTGATGAGCATGATTTTTAGGAGGGGAGGAATGGTAGGGAGATTTTAGGGTGTTTTTGGTTGAAATAATGCAATGTAACAAAGTTTCATAGAATACCAAATTAAATTCTCATCAAAGTCCTAGCTTGTTGCTGTAAGGGCACAGTCTTCTTTTTGTATTGAAAAGACTTCCCATTTGGATAAAATCTTGTGTATAAATGTCTTAGATCTATGTTGGTTTAGTTTCTAATTCATTCCCTACTTTGATAGATTATTTTTGTGAAGTTTAAGCACAATGAACTCATGGTTATGGAAAATGGAGGAATGAATGTCATTGAATATAATAGTCCCAGTACGGGGGCCATATCTCCCTAATGAACTGTTGGATCAGGCCAAATATGAAATATATTGGAGAGTACCAAGTTGCACAAAATCCAACTAGAGTGATCAAATAAATTAGGTCAATGTAAAAGGTTGTGAATGTTTGAGTTTGGATCTATGTAAGGGACAATGATAGGGTAGTTTGTGATGAATTTCCTTCATAAATAAAACTAGGGTTTCCTAATGTTTTCTTCGCAACCAAATGAAAATTAACATACATATCTAGATTCCAATTTCAAGATTGAAGATTCATTCATGGAGTACATTCAGACGCATATAATAGACATGATGAAGACAAGAAGAGAAGGAGTGCAAATGGAATATGCAAAAATCATGAGTGGACCTAGATACTGATGCTAATTTGTTATGCCTCAGAAGTCCATAGAAAAATCCCTTCCTTCTCCAACATTTTCCATTCCTCCAAGAATCAAACCAAGCAAAACCCCCAAGTGACATGACGTGCTTGTAGAAGCATATGAGCATGTAGAAGCATATGAGCTTCTCGAATGCATGTAAGCTTGTCCATACACACTTGAGGTCTCTAGAATGTTGTAGACACCATGTGCTCAAATAATGTGCTAACTCCTAAGTGTAGACAACACATGCATAATTAGAGTGCAAACTCTTGTGTTGTCAGCATGACAACTCCCAAGAGCTTGCATACTCCTATGTGAATAAATATTAAAATAATGCACATTAATTTATTTAATATTTGCTTTATTTATTTTATTTTAATTTATTAATTTTAAATCTCATGCACTCATGTGGTCATGAAATTTTAATAAATTAATTTCTTTTCCATTTATTAATTTATTTTTGAAACTTGATAAAATATATAATAATATTATTTAGAATTTATTAAAAATGAACTCTAAATATATTATTATTAAAAGAAATATTCTCACATTCTAAATTTAAACTTATAACTTTCATCTCCAAATTTAGTTCTTTTATTTAATTAATTCCCCAATCAATTAAATAAAATAAATATTAAAATATCATATTAATTTTCCATTAAATTAAACCATTAATTAAATCTTTTAATTAGGCTTAATTAATAGAAAATACACCAAAGACTCATAAAGTAAAATACAAAAACTCATCATAGAAAAACACATACAATTTTTTTTTAAAAAGGGTTAATATCATGGAATACGTCATTTGATGTATTCAAAGAGTACCCGACTCAAATACTTGTCCTAATTTTCAATTAGGACAAATGGCTTAAAGAGTTAGGATTTAGACTTGAGAATTTTATTTCCCCTCTCTTACCATGTAGATAATGCGATAGGTTATGCTCATCCTGGCAATTCAAGGAAGTGAATACCTGATTCCTACAACTTGCATAGAATCCATGCATGTACAAGCACAATATATACTAAGCTAAATAGGCAATGGCAAAAAGTGGTGCATAATGTAGATCCCAACTAGCAAGTGACTATGACTCCCTTTCTTAACCACATCAGAAATGCCATACAGAAAGAAAACAAACACGCACACCATACACATGCGAGTATGGGGTAAGTATCCATAAGAAAACACATATGACAATAAATCATCTAACCAATCATTATTATTAACTACAAACACTACAATAATCATCATGCATACATGAAATATAGAATACCAAATGATCTCATCATAGAATAAATTCAATCTTAAAAAAAATCTAATAATCTCAAAATAATTTTACTAATTATCATCATCATAAAAATATCCTAAAAGAGTTCAGCCACAATAGCAAAACACAAACTAGGGGCAGGCACTACAGATAGTTTCATACGAGGAGGGTGAAAAGTTATATCCATAACATGAGGTGATAAGTGCAAAAAGGGATCTTATCAACAATCAGTTGTAAGTAGATCCATTGCTTCATCTTAACAAGTGAATTAGTTTTATAAATCCTCTAAAAAGGTAGACTTAACAGTCTTTGTACAACTCTCTTAACAGGGTTCATACTTCATTGTATGTTTGCAGATCTTTTATTAAGGTGGACCTAGTAGTCCTTTGTGCTCCAAATAGGTTAGATCACTAGATGTGTTCAATGTAAGCCTTAATAGGCCAACTTTATACTACAGTATTGAAGTTTTCTGGGTATAATCCCCACCCCAGTTTTACTTTCTATTTGGAAGGTTTTTGGGTCACCAAAATATTGTGTTGTTTTGTGTAATGAACATTTTATGTTTCAAAACTAATGTATGTAGTAGCATAGATGGATATGTGGTAAATTAATAAAAGGTTTTAAGGTTATTGATTCACCCCTCCCCTCTTAGTAACATATCATATTGAATATTTCCAACAATTGGTATTAGAGCTTTGTGGTTCTCATGATAAAAGTTTGGTAGCTTGAGAAAATATCTAAAAGAGAAATGGAGATATTCAGACTTGACAAGGCAATTGAAAATGAAAAGCTAGATCTAGAGATGGCCATGGCTTAACTCAAAGAAGCAAAGGAGCATCTTTCCCAATCCCTGAAAAGAAGAAAGGAACTTGCAAGACAAATGAATGACCATCAGTATGTTGAAGAAAAGATTGAAGACCTTTTACCATCAAGCAGCTCAGATGAAGCTAATGAGGCAATCAAGTAACTCCTAGCAAAGAATGGCTCTCTATAGGAAGAAGTAAGAAAACTTAAAAGAGAACAAGAAATCCAATCAATTAGGCTATGTGAAATTTTGGAACAAAGAAATAAGGCAAATGAAGACTTGGAGGCAAGAAATAAAAAATCCAATGAGCGTGAAGACCTCATTGATCAAATCTTTGGAGAAAATAAAGAAATTAGGATTCTTAAAGCACATAATGAAAGAATAAGAAGTGATCTAAATTGTGAAAGGGAAATTAATGAAAGAATATTGAGAGAATTAAGATGTGAAAAGAAGACTATTGAAAAATTGAAGAGTGACCTAAATACTAAAAAATGAATCAATCAAAGAATGATGAAATCAAAAGAAGACATGAGTCAACTGATTCAGCAAAATGATTAGAATCTTCATAAGCAAAAAGATAAAGTAGGACTTAGATACAATGAAGAAAAAGGTGAATCTTCCAAGCAGGGTACAAAAAGGAATCAAAAACCCTTATGCAATCATTGTGGGAAAATTGGTCATACATCAAACAAATGTTGGAGCAATGGAAAAGGAAAATTCAATGGAAAGTGCTATAACTGTAATCAGCATGGTCTCAAAGCCAATGAATCCAAGGAGAAACCAAATATTGAAGGTAATTGTCACAAATGCAAGAAGCATGGTCACAAGGCATCTCAATGCAAATTAAAATCATTCAATCTAGCTAAACAACTTGTAAAGGAAATATTTGGATGGGACTACAATACCTAGTGCAGATGTCATTATTGCGGAGAATATGGACACATTGGTATAAATTGTGCAAGGCATCACCTAAGGAAGAAGGACACTACTATAAGGTGTTACACATGCATTGAACTCGATCATATAGCTAAAAATTACATGAATATAGGTAAAATTGAAGATGAAAAGAAAGCAAGGGTTGACAACATAAGGAAACAAATGAAGCAACAATGGATTCCTAAATCCACTGAAGATAAAAGCTCAAATCATGGAAGTCAAGTCACTCTAGAAGTGACTCCATCCCCTCAAACTAAATTCCTAAGAATTCATTGTAGCTATACTCAAAAAGGAAATCATAAGTAGTTCCAAGAAATATGAAGAATGTAAATGATCCAATCAGTATTGTAGATAAATCTGGATCACAGAAAGATTATCTTTCACCAATTGCATCAAAATCCACCAAGGAAAGTTGTTAAAGACCTTATCAAGCAAGGTTAGGAGTAAAAGGAATTTAGCTCATCTACTGAGTTGATAATCTTTCCAAGTTAGGTCAGTGGATGACAGTCTATCACACATTACAACAATATGGTACCTAACATTAATGGGGAACTCTTCATCAAAATGGGCAAAATTCAACTTGAGTTTTCATCATATCCTTAGAGCAAAGAAATTTTCAGGTGCATTCAAGAAATTTCAAAAGATTTTGAGTGAATTTGTAGTTAGGGAATTTGTTTGATGATTTCCATCACTTATCGAGTAGCAATGGCATCCGAAAGCACAAGCACCAACAAAGTGAAAAGATGATCAGTGATGTTGGTCAAGGGTGTAGAATGGAAAGCATCAAATTTCAAGTTAGTTCCTGTAGTGGTAGAGGCACTCAATCCTAATGGAACACAATCACAAATTCCACCAAATGTATTTTTAATTAATGATATCCAAACTCATTTTAAATGTTCAATTGAAGAGATAGGAATCCTAGAAATGGATAGTTGTTTAGAAGAAATGTTTGTTGATGGCTCATTGAAACCCAAGCATAAACATTTGGAAATAAAAGGGTTGACTCACATATCACATCTGCCAAGAAGCTTTTAGATAAAATGGATTAGGTATATTCTTAGCCATGTTCACAATGGTTAGTTATGGTTGGAGCAGCCTATATTGATCACCAAGAAGATGATTCACAAGATTACTAGCCTTCCCATACTAAGTAAAGCTAAATCCACCAAAACCCTAGGTCAAGATGAACTCTAAAAGAAAACCCTAGCCAAGTGGGATGGTAAAGGCTTAAAAATTAGCACAATTATCAATGTAGAGCTAAGATTTGGAATTCATATAATTGCTCACAAGATTTACAATTCCACTTGTTCAAATAGTGTGCCATGTGAGGCCCTAGACTTAGCATTCAAAGTTGTGAAGAAAAATTTGGAATATGACCTGTCAGAGCTACTGTTAAGTCAACTAAACAAGAATATGGATAGCATCAGGTCATCAAAGAATAATCCCTATAAATTCAATTCTTTGTTAACATGTCTCTTATTTTATGTGCAAAAATTCTTTCCATCCAAAGGTTCTATCATACGGAGAAAGGATGTTCCCATTTTATATCAGATAAATGAGTTTATAGCAGAAATGGGTGTAAACTTTGATGGTATAATGGACAATTATTTTGTGGACATCAAAGAAAGGATGAACAACAAGTTCAGGATTCCTCCTAAACTTGTTAAGGACTACAAAGATGATGTATGTTTAATGGTAGGCTACGATAGAGTATACATTTAGGTAGTTAGGCCCCAAGTTGCATGGGTGAAACCTCTACCTTATGAGGTAAATATTGATCAAACCAAGGACATCATTGAAGCACTGGTAAATGAGCCTATAGATCCCAAGAAACAAATTTTTGGTACTTATGATGGGGCAAAAGCCAAGATTGAATTAGATATTAAGTTTCCTCCAGCAATTACAAAAACTAAAAGAAAGATTATTAAGATGAAAACTATTACTGATCCTTTAATGCTTACCAAGGGAAAAGGAGAGGAAAAAGAAGAGGATCAAGAACTAGTCAATAAAGAGAAAGAATCAAAAAAAGAGGTAAAGCCAACAAAGAAGAAAGGAAGGGTCATCATTACTAAAGTCCCAAAGGCCTCCATGACTATTTTCACCAGGAGAGGCAAAGGTAAAAATAAAGATGAAGTAGTATTCAACAAGCCCCAACTTACCTTCCATGAAAGGTTAAAATAGATGGAGGAAGGAGCTGGCATCACAAACTTCAAAGCTTTAAAGTTTGAATTTAGAACTGATGTAGAGAAGATGCAGATTGAGGAACTGGTACTCACCAAAATGGGAAAATGGAAGTATTCCCCAGACCAAATTGCTCCTTAGATCTCAAAAGAATTATTAGTAATACTGCATCCAAGGTCAGAATTATCTATGAACAATCCTTGAAGAATCTTTTACCTAATCTCACTAAGGTAGAAATAAAGGTAGCCATGAAGAACAATGAAGGTAAAATGATGATTAGATTTCACACATGTTTGATTCTAATTAAGGACATTGAGCATGTTGTAAGAGATGCAATAAACATGTGGAAGAATATCTATCATATACATAAGCCTAGTGATGATCCAGTTGTGATCAAGGATGATGATGGTGAGAGTGATGATGAAGAAGATGACAACACTCCATGTGCTATGTTGATACTGAAGATTATTAGGCACCAAGGGTTGATGATGAAGAGAAAGGGAAAGAAGCTAAAGAGGAAGACAAGGAGGAAGAGGATGAAGAAGACGACCTAATGAAGATTGCGGCACAAGTTATTGCTTCCCTTCCTCACTCTCCACCTAAGATGACAACATCATTAGGGTTGGAGACAACTTTAGCAAGATTGATTGAATCTACATCAGAAATATCATGTACTCCTGCTACCCTACAACTCCAATCATCTTCTATGGAAGTATAAATTACTTCATCTACTAAGTACTTCATCTACTAAGTTGTAGCTCTCTTCATCAACACCTAAGCAATCAATCATAACATCATCAACTATGTCATCTTCATCTGCTCCATGTACAGTAAGTTCAACAACTCATTCTACAATTTTGTCTACCACTATTAGAACTTCAATTGTAGATATTCTAGCCTATATATTACCTATTGGTACATCATTTTTGGGAAGCACATAAATTTTGGATATAGTCAGTACTTCTCTTAGTTTTCCTATAGTTGGACCAATTAAAGTTTTTTCTACTAGTCCATCTATATCAACTATTGTTTTTGTTTCTAAATCCAAGGAAGTAAGCACTGAAGTAAAACCTAAGGCTCCTCTAAAACTTTTGCTTACTGGTAAGAAAATTGATGAAGATTTGGACTTGGATAAAGAAATTATTATTCCCAAGATAGATTTGGACAATACCTTAGCCAATGAAATGAGAATGATTAGTCAGCTTTTAGAGAAAAAGGCAAGGCATAATCAACTAAGAGAAGAAAGGGATAGAGAATACACTATAATTGAGAATGCTAAAATTATAATTACTGAAGCTATTGGTGTTGACGTTGATCCATCTCAACACATTTTGCTACAATTAGAAGAGGCTATAAATAAGTTCAATGAGGACACCTGTGGGCAAGAGAAGCTCATTGAAAAGGCATAGAAGAAATTTAACAATAAGGTGCTTGAGCACATTGCAATAAAGTAGGTAGAATTATCCTCAATCTTGAGAAACCTTGAGCAAGCTTTTACAAATGTAACATCACTTTTTGGCAATCTCTATGATGTTACTGAGTACACCAAGGAGATTAAAGAAAAAATAAATAAGATAGATGTGGAAATGAAGGCTAGTGCTCAAAAGTTGCAGCTTGACCATAGTTCAAGCTCATCACATCACATGAAGGTGAAATTTTGGAATTACTTAGAGAAGGAGCCAGGATTAGGTCTACACTAATTGACATCTAGAATATGATCCTTCTAGTCATGGACCAAATGCAAAAACATATTGTCTATTCAAAAACATTGATTCAAGACAACAATTTTTCTATAGCAGATCATATGATTGAACTTTTTGTAGAAGTTCAAGTGGCTCTCTCCACCTGCAAAATTTTATAGGCTAGTTGGGATAAGACATTTTCTCTTATTCTCAAGGTACACTCCAAATTTCTCTCACATTTTAGTGTCTCTATTTGATTTTATTGTATATATTCTTTGGCATTATTGTCAAAAAGGGGGAGTATGAGATGAACAATAAAAGAGAGCAAAAGGAGTAAGAGAGACATTGTGGAGAAATAAAAATAAATTGACATATGTATAGATAAAAGCTATGTATGCCATATGTATGGGGGAGATTTTTGAGATATGTATATAGTAGATTTACAAAGATCAATCTTGGTAAGTCAGAATGTTAGTTGACATAAGTTTTGGTTCATAAGTGTTTTTATCACTAATGCCAAAGGGGGAGATTGTTGGCATTACTATTATTATTTTCATTAGTGACAAAAATTACTCAATTCTAAATGCTTACCAAGCATCTAGTGGTTACTTTGTAAGCTTAGCAATTATGCAATTTACACTGAGCATTCCTCAAGCCACTAAGTAAATATAGGCAATGTGAAGACTAGTGGTGTCTACCGAGTTTCTCAATATCTATCATGCTTCACAGTGTCTACCAAGCAATAAATTTGTGTCATGAAGATTCAATGTAAATTGAGCATTGAAAGAAGCAGTGTTTACCGAGTGAAGCAAGGTAAACTTAGTATGTAGTATCTACCGAGTGACACTACATCTACCAACTCACCAGTGGTTATCAAGTTTATAACTGCATCAAGTGATTAGTATGGACTGAGCCTTCACTTCTATCGAATGCATGATGATGTCGAGTAATGCAGTGGATTCCATGTATCAGAAGGTCTTCGATTTAGTTCAGTGAACTCGAGTTATTTACTATTGGGCTGACTTTGTAACACTTTTTTTTTTTTTGTCCAAGCTTGCAATTTTATAAATTTGAAAGGTATATATGTAAGATGTATTGTAAGATATAAAACATGAAGGAATAGCCAAGAAATGAAAATTTATATGTGAAAGATTATCGATAGTAGTTCAAGGAACACAACAAGGTCAACTTAGAGGGTGAAAAGTTATATCCATCACATGAGATAATAAGTGCAAAAAGAGATCTTATCAACATTCAGTTGTAAGAAGATCCACTGCTTCATCTTAATAGGTGAATCAATTTTCTAAATCCTCTAACAAGGTAGACTTAACAGTCTTTGTACAAATCTCTTAACAAAGTGCATATTTCATTGTATGTTTGCAAATCCTTTAACAAGGTTGACCTAGAAGTCCTTTGTGCTCCTAATAGGGTAGATCACCAGAAGTGGTCAATGTAACCCTTAATAGGCCAAACTTTATACTGCAGTATTGAAGTTTTGTGGGTATCATCCCCACCCTAGTTTTACTTTCTATTTCGAAGGTTTCTGGGTCACCAAAATATTGTGTTCTTTTGTGTAATGAATGTTTTATGTTTCAAAACTAATGTATGCAGTAGCATAGATAGATATGTGGTAAATTAATAAAAGGTTTCAAGGTTATTGATTCACCCCTCCCCTCTCAGTAACCTATCATATGGAATATTTTCAACACTTTCTTATTTTTCATTATAAAATCATTATTAAAAAAAAAAATTACACCTTGCCTCAACATAAATTTTGTGTAACAACTATATGAAAATGTCATTGTATGAATTGGTAGTACGAATTCATTATTTTTAAGTTGACTTGTCTAAAGTCGATGTTAGCATTTTTCCTTTTTTATGTTCCCACAAACATAAAAAAAATTACATGTTCGTGTGAAAATATCCAATTCCATTTTTGGCTACCAAATTTTTTTTGGTTGAATTTTTGCTACAAACATATGTTCACTGCGAACACTACATTTGCAGTGAACATATAAAATTACATTTTTTGGGCTCTTTTTTCTTTTCATTTTTTTTTTCTCTTTTGATGCCCATAATTGAAAATAAATGATCTCCTATCCTAAAATTAAAAATTCCAAAATGTGCTACTTGGAGAAAGCTTTCAAACAACTATAATTATAATACATGTTTTAATCATTAAGACTTTCAAATATGAGTTTAACTCATCATAGGTTCATTACTGATTGAACATCAACTAACTTCAACACTTCGGAAAAATTAGTAAATTATGTTGATTATTTTTTGAAAAAAGTCTAGGAAATAACTTATTGAGTAGCTTTCTATTTAAAAAAAAAAAGATTTATGATAAATTGGCTTCAAGTTATCTGTGTCAAAATGAACATATGTCTGAATTACAACTAGTGTCACTTCAAAACTTCATAAACTATACAATATTCAACCAAATCAAATCAAACCAATTGCATCCTCTAGATATTGATGTTATAAATCCAATGCCAAAATTATTACCTCATTATCTTTTCTAGAAAAAAACTATTTGTGTGTGTCAAACAGACTGTCACTCTTTTAAAATATTGAATTTTATTATATACCACTTTTTGGAGGAGAAGAAAAAAATTACATAATTTTTTTTATTGTAGATTAAAAAATATTGTTACAAATAGAGGAGAGGGAAGGGAAAGATGCTATAGAATTTGAAGATTAATACAAGCAAGAAGTGGCCAAGTTGATAGTAGAAATTCAAAAACATGTCAGCAAGTATGAACAAAATGACACTATCACAATCGAAAGTGATACTGACAACCCTAAACCTAATCCTAATATACTTACTAAAGAGAAAATTTAAGGTTTGATGAAGGAGTCAAGAAAGCTCTATAAAAAATCAATATCATTACAGGTAGTTGGATATCCAAATCTTTAAGTCATCGAGGATATAAGTGCTAGGCAACTTGCTAAGGCAATAATTTTATATTTGCCACCAACTTCTATACAAATTTTTAGAAAGAAAGTAAACTTTGAAAAAGATTCATGCACTAAGTTTGTAGAAGTTGAAGTAAAATAGAAAGAGCAAGAGCCTACTTAAGATCTTTTTCAATTGTCAAGTACAAAGGTTGTAGAACCAATACAAGTGACACCTATGCAATAGGTGATATCCACACCAATGCAACAACCAAAGGAGAGATCAAGTGAGAAAAGGAAGCAATTACAACTATCACTACCAAGTGATACACCCTCCAAATCTCAAGATGTGACTCATGGAGAAGATGAGAATGATGATGAGTCAATAAATCCTGATGAGGTTATTACATTACATAAATATGACTTGAATAATATTACACTAGAAAAAATGAAAGAATTGAAAATCTTGTTGAGCTAAAAGGAAAAATAAGAACAACTCAAAAGAGAGTAGAAGAGAAGACATATATTCTATATTGTCAAGGATATTTTTTAAGATGCATTTGGAATCACATATGTGAATAATCAACATAAAATTTTATATCAACTAGTGTATGTAGTTGATAGAAATTAAATAGATGATATAGAGAAAAATGAGAAGCGATTACAATGGTCTAAAAGGAGAATGAAAGATAATGTATTACATAAAGTTTCATAGGAACTTGTAGGTAGACAAGATGAGCTTTCTACATCTATTACATAGTTTGGAAACAATTTTGAAGAACATCAATTCTTTATACTTGAAATTGTGTGATCTAGATTTCTTTACAACATATACTACATTATCATTAAAGCTACTACATAGAGGCATGTGAGGTAATGTTATCACATTGTGCAAGAACATAACTTCAAGCTCATCCTCTTATAGAGAGCTGACATTTAGTAAAAAGTGGTTAACCAAGCTCATGGCTAAAGATGCAGAGATAAGGCATAAGTTGGCATTGATTGAACTTCAATTATTGACAAATATAAAGATAATTTAGAAGGAAATCTTTGTAGTGAGAGATATTTTGAAGAAAGAGAAATTTCTCAAATATTGCATGACTTATTGAAATAGCTACTAAGCAAGAGATTCAATCTTAGAGTTTGGAGTAGGTAAAGGAAAGATGGAATACTTGCTATGCCAATATTGTGGCAAGTCATCAACAATTTTTTTATATAAATATCAACTAACCCCAAAGCCTCAAGTTCCATCATTGACAAAAACAAGGGAAGATGATGAGAAATAACTAAAAGGAGGAATGAAATAATGTGAAACAAGGAGATAAGAATTAAAGGAGGAGATATGATATAACAAAAGATATCATAGATATGATAAATCAAATCGAACATAATCAAATTTTGGTCTCAAGGGGAGAGCACATTGTTTGAATGAAATGATTTCAAGACAAAGTGGTTTTGCCAATAATGTCAAAGGGGAAGATTGTTGATCTCTAAGGCTATGTTTCCAATTAGTTTCCAAAAACTAGTCATTTGCAAGTCATTTACTAGGAAAAATTACAAGGTCATTATTGTGACCAAGTTATTTAGTAAACACCAAGCATACAATGCTTATATCGAGCAAGACAGTGAGTTCCAAGCATTTCATAGAAATCAAGAAGATATGCAAGATGAATAGAAGTATAAGCCAACTAATATTGTAAAGACCAACCATATTTAAATTTATCAGGAGCTAACAAAACAAACATATAGAAGCCGAGTAACAACATGAAGGTTTATTCATGATTGACCATTAGAGCATTCAAGTGGTGAGTAGTTCAATTTTTATATGAGAGTTTGTAATGGCACAAAGTCATCTATAAACCATTTTGGATGACACTTCTATAAAATTTAATGTTTTTAGAGCTAGATAGGATGTTGACTACACATCATTAGAAAAGGTGATGATCCCAAGGCATACAATTTAACCAATCAAACAAAGGGATGTAAATGACAAAAGATGATGAAGTTTAAGTTGTCAATCAAGATGTGGAAAATTCACAAAACATCTATTTGAGGAGGATTGTAACCATAGAATAGAGAGGAGATTTTAAGGGAGTTGAAATGCATAAGGATGTATGTGCATGTGAAGGAGTAAAGTGCAGTTTTAGAGATAGATCAAGAAGAGAGAAATTAGAGTAGTGAAGGACTGAAAAAGTTATTAGATTGGAAGAATTAGATCTAAGAGAAAAGAAAGAGGAGACCCAAGATTAGCTTACAGAGCATACTAAGGGTTGGGTACTGAATTAGTTATTTTTTAATTGAGACATGGTAAATCTCTTAATAGAATGGTCCTAACAGGCCTACTTAAATCTCCTAAAAAATTCCTTACTTTATTGTGAACGTAAAATTCTTTAACAAGGTGAGACCTAATAGTCTCTTAAACTTTATGATCATATGATAGATCATATTTTATGATCAAACATTATAACCTTAACTAGTTAAGTTTATTAGTGTAACGGTAATGATTTGTGAGTTTTATCCCCATCCTAGTTTTACCTTCATCTTGAAGTATTTTTGGGTAACCAAATCATTTTATTATGTGTTGAATGTTCTATAGATGTGATGTATTTCATTGATGTTTCAACATTACAGTTTTATTGATAAATGTATATGATAATTAGGATAAGAATTAAGGGAATTAGTTTTTGAAGTCAATAGAATAAGATCCCAATTAACCACATTCTCAATATTTTATTTCCCATATACTTATTCTAATAGAATGTTGTGGTATACCCAGGTGGTATTTAATGTAAAGCTCTTTTTTATTAATATAAATCTATGAATTATTATTGACCCAAACAAAATTTCCTCTTTATTATTAATTAAGTTATTTCTTTCTTTTGATTATTATAAATAGTGTTTCATTTGAAGTGATATAGGTAATACATTAAAATAATGATAAATAATTTCTCTATTACACATTTTTCCATTTTGATAATTTTCTAAAAATTACTATTCTCACAAATCCATCTTTTTGTCTTTCTTTTAGTAAAATAGATATACAATTTTTATGTGTATCTTACATCTAGCCCTAAAATAGAGCTACAAAGAAAAAATGATCAAGTTAAAGATCATATAAATTTTTACCAATGTCAAATTATTGAGGATCTTGATAATGAAGTTAACCTTAAGCTTTTTAATCTAGATAGAAAGGGGAGAGACTTCAACCCATAAAGAACAATCTTATTTAAACAAAAACCAAATACTATATCTTTAATCTATCAGATACAGAAGTTGCAACTATCATTGCTTTACAAGTTAATAATAAAAATATCCAACTAGTTGTTATACCACAAATTAGCCTAGCCATACTAATGTTGTCAGAAGTATCAACAAAAAACTAACTAAATTGATGACTAACCTCTCCTCTCAAATAAAAAAGAGTGCAATGTTTTAATAATAAATAAAAACATAAGAAAAAACTAAACCATCAAATTATATATCCTTAAACTTGAAACAAAATGAAAAAGAGAAGTGTAAATCCCATAGAAAGAGGAAATTCATTTTGATAAAAGCATAAATCAGTGTCACTGCTTAGGATACCAAAATTTGTTTTTGTCAAATCTAATTTCTCTATAAAAATTCAATTGTTTTTGAAAACTAAAAATACCCTTTTATAGATATCATATTCAATATCATCACTACATAAATTTATGAGTGTATTAATTAGTTATATTATGTTATAATTTCAAAATGTTATTTGTCAATATTTCAACATTTTAGAAGATGCTCCCTCAAAAAAAGAAAAACAAAATAGTAAATCATATCAAAAAAAATTAAAAAATTATATTTGTCTCTATAGGGGAGAGTACTCTTCACAAATATGTGATTTTTTTAAAAGGTGGTGTAGATTTGATAGGGAAGTTTTAATGGAAGGAAAAAACTATGAGATTTTGAGAAGGTCATGCTTGAGTTCTTATAACAAAATAACTATGCATCAAAAATGAATTTTTCCTTTTCCTAGCTATACATGTAATCTATAAAATATTTTAAAATTTGAACAAAAAAAGATGATTTGCATATACTTGGTTGACATGAACTACACCATATATATTTTAGAGTTCAAAAAGGAACTTCAAAGTTTTGAAAAATGAATAAATTCTAACTCAAAAAATTTATAATTACAGGCATAAAATTCTTTCAATTCTACAAATTTCATCAATTTACATCATCTTCAAATCCTAAACACAAATACCATTCTTTTGTCATTAATGGTGAACTGTCACATTATGATATCCCATTTCCTTATAAAAGGTAAAACAAGTTTGTGCTTTTACCCATTTATTAGTGGTAATAGCCTCCCAATTCATAGTGAGGTATTTTATCTATTTCATTTAATCCTTGGTCTCATCCCAAGACACTTGACTCTCTTGTCTTCCAAGTTGTTTCATCTTTTGAGTATTCTTATCTAATTTTCCTTTACCCATGACTATGTCATACACAAATTTTAGCATAGGGCTCTCCATAATTCTCTAGTACAAAGTAAAAGTTATATTGAACTTGTTAGCAGAAACAACATTAGGATTAACATTTTCTTGAGAATCTACAATATTCTATAGGTAATGGATATAATTCATTAGAGCTTCTTCATTAACATTTTTTCTCTTTTGAGTAATTGAATTATTATCCTATTTTTTGTCCACCTCAAAAATAGGGTAGGTCTAGGTATTGTTTTCCATATATTCCACTTACTATATATTAACAAAAGGAAAAAAGGATTGCTCAATAATTTTGTTCTACTACCTCCTTATCAAAGTCCTTATTGTCTTAGTTATCACTTTCATCTACCTCATTTGGCTCAAATTCTTTATCTATTTTTGGTACCACTTCCTTTGTTACATTATTCTTCTTACTCTCAATTTTGTTCCTTAGCCTAGAAGACCTATGCATGTTATAGCTCAATTCAATCTTCTTTTAAGAGGAAGTGTCATATTTTTTTTCCTCCTAAATGTTGGTATCCTACCTAGAATCCACCTTATTAATGTCAATAAAGAAACTCTCCCCACATTCATTATCTTTATATGTCTTAGAAGAAAAGGGCTTCTTGGAGGGTGTAGTTTTTTTTTGGATAAGAGGTAACAATAATGGTTTCCTTGAAAGAAACCAAGGAAAATAAGTTTCATTAGTTATAAAATAGTATTTTTTACTTAATATTTTATATTTGGGATTCTCAATTTTGCTGCTAAAGTAGGGTACATGATAGCCTAGAGTTATGTAAGTAAACTAGTAGTAGAAGGAGAGTAACTCAAAACATGGTATTATAATATATAAATTAATCCCTTATGTAATGGAGGTAAATTAACTTTACTATATTGTTAGAAAGTAAATAAAATAGAATGGAAGACACATTTATTTCTTAACTATAGTAGTTATGATTTAAGAGGAGGAAATGGTACCTATGATATGCATAAAACCTACCCTCTAAATTAATGTGTACTTCATAACATTTAAAAAGACTAGGAAGTAATGGGTGGGAAGATAATACATGTTAGACTTGTTACCCAACATAGCCAATATGGGCTCCTCACTATTTTTGAAAACCTGCATCTGAAACTTGTTATAATCCTTTTCTCTCAACTTTTACACTTTCTCATTTCTTCATTAGAGATTAGGGGCTTTGATAATGAGGTCCAATATGACCTAAAATTTAAATTGGTAATGCTATGAATGAATGTGAAAAAGTAATATCATGTAGTGCCTGCCCCTGGTTCGCATTTTGTTATCATTGTTGAACTCTTTTAGGGCTAGTTTCATGTTGATGGTTAGCAACATTGTTATGAGATTATCAGATATTGTGCTATGGATTCAGTTTATTATGTGATGAGATTACTTAGACTCTACATTTCATGTATGTATGATGATTATTTTTAGTGTTCACAATTATTGATGATGATTATTACATTACTTTCAGTTATTAATGATGATTAGTAAGATGATTTATTATCATATGTGTTTTCTTATAGATACTTACCCCATACTTGCATGTGTATGGTGTGTGTGTTTTCTTTGCGTGTTTGCTTTTGTATGGTGTGTCTGATGTGCTTAAGGAAGGGAGTCGTAGTCACCTGCTAGTCGGGATCTACGCGATGCACCACTTCCTACCATTGCCTGTTTAGTTTAGTATATTGTGCTTGTATGTGCATGGCTTTTATGCAGGTTGTGGGTACTAGGTATCGACTTCCTTGAATTGCCAGGATGAGCATACCCTATCACATTATCTCAATGATAAGAGAGGAGAGATAAATTCTCAAGTCCAAATCCCAACCTTTTAAGCCATTTTCCTAATTGGAAAATTAGGACAAGTATCTGAGTTGAGTACCCTCCGAATACGTTGGATGATGTAATTCGTGATATAAACCCTTGGTTTGATTTTGTATGTATTTTGGCTATGATGGGTTTTCATATTTTTACCTTATGAGTCTTTGATGTATTTTGTATTAATTAAGCCTAATTAAAATATTTAATTAATGGTTTAATTAAATGAAAATTAATATGGTATTTTAATATTTATTTTATTTAATTAATTAGAAAATTAATTAAATAAAATATTTAAATATGAAAATAAAAGTTAAAAGTTTAAATTTGGAATGTGACAATATTTATTTTAATAATAATATACTTGGAGTTCATTTTTAAATTAAATGACTAAATAATATTATTATTAAAGCTAATAAATATTTTAGCAAATTAATTTTTTGAAAATAAAATTTAAAAGTGAAAAATATATTTAAATTAATAAAAGATTCTAGATTTTATGTGATTAAAATATAAATATATATTAAGATTGAAAAGTGGAATTATTAAAGTTAGTGCATGAGATTTAATAAATAAATAAATTAAATTGGAAAGAGTAAAAGTAAATATTAAATTAATTAATGTGCATTATTTTAATATTTTCTCACATAGGAGTTTGCAAAGTCTTGAGAGTTGTCATGTAGACAACACGGAAGTTTGTACTCTAAGAAGGCACAAGTTGTCTACACTTAGAGGTTAGCATTTTATTTGAGCACATGGTGTCTACAACCTTAAGACTTATCTAGAAGGTTGGAGAAGACCCATGCTTGGTTGTCATGCTTATCTTCTAGTTGTTTCTAGAGACACTCTAGATGCATCTTAGAGGCCTTTAAATAGAGGCTCTCCTAGTGTGTTTGAACAAGCTTAAATGAGAGCTAAAAGCTACAAGCTACAAGCTTAAATGGAAGCTACAAGCTACAAGCTTAAAATGGAAGTTTCAAAGCTTACATGAATTGGAGAAGTTCATATGATCATATATTTTTTACATGCTTCTATGTTACTTCTAGCTCTTCTAGTCACTTGGAGGATTTGGTTGGCTTGGATCTTGGAGGAATTGCGAATGATGGAGAAGGAAGGGATTTTCTATGGACTTCTGAGGCATGGTGGATTAACATCAGTGTCCAGGTGCACTCGTGATATTCACATATTCTCTTTGCACTATTTCTCTTCATGTCTTCATCATGTTTGTTATATGTGTCTGAATACTCTTGTGAATGAATCTACAATTAAATTGGAATCTAGATATGTATGGTTGCAAATAAAACAATAGAAAATCCCTAGATCCAATTAAGGAAGAAATTAGATCTAAACGGGTTTGGGTTCGAATTAGAATCAAATTGAAATAGATTTGAAAATGGTTTCCAAATTTATGGCCAAATCCATTATTGAAATTATTGGATAAATTTAGACAACAATTATTTTAAGAGAAAATTTTTAATTCGTCACAAACTGTCCTGTCGCTGCCCCTTGGATAGACCTGAACTCAGTCATTCATAACTTTTTATCATGACTGAATTTATTCGATCGCTCCAGTCAGAATTGGTGCAACTTGGCCCTCTCCAACATATTTTGATTTCAACCCGATCCAACAATTCATTAGAGAGATATGGCCATCGTACTGGGACTGTTTTATTCAAAGACAAATATTTCTCCATTTCCCATGACCAAGAGTTCTTTATGCTTAAACTTCACAAAAATAATATATCAAAGCATGGAATCAATTAAAAATATTATTATAATCTTTCCTTATTAGAATTTTATTAATATGCATTAGTTTTATATGGTTTATTATCTAATCTAATTAAATCAAATTTAATTAAGATTAGTTAATAGTAGAAGAAGTGTAATTGATTATTAGTCAATCTAAGTAAATGGATTTTTAAATGAGAAAAAATTAAAAGAAAAGAGATTTTAATATAGTTTATATAGTGGACTTTTTATAATGTATATAAAATACTATTTAATATATATTGAATAATTTAGAGATGGTAATTTTATATTACGTTTTTAAATGAGGAGACTTTAATGATAATGAATTAAGATTTAATTGACATGGAGTCACTATTATAACATTGTTATAATTTGAATTACCATGGTATTATTAATACGTTATATTATTAATTAAATTATTGATATAGCTTAATGGTATTAAGAGTTAGCTAATGAAGCTTATGTAAAGTTCTCTAGATCGATTAATAATAGTTTTGATGAGTTTATTATTTATTATTGTTTGTTGGGTCTAAAAAACTATTAATAAATAATAGTGTAAATAGTTTAAATAGTTATCAATTAATATAATTAGAGTTAATCTAGAGAAAATTAGTTAATGATTGAAGTACTATAAAAGATATTAATCAAATTGAATTGGTTAATAATTTGGAGAAGTATTAATTAATTGAATCAACGTACATAGGGAAAACTTATTTGAGATAATAACACTTGGTATTGGAGATTTATTATAACTTGTTATTATTAAAATATAAATGGGAACATTTTTGTAGAGTGACGAATGTGGCCATTATAGAATTATTATTAAGATTTTCAATATAGCTTGTTATTAACTATTAACAAGATTATTATTATTGAATTCTTAATATGATCATTTGAGTATTGAATTATAGTTGACTTTCAACTTACAGAATTCTAGTTGGTTATTAGTCAACTGATATTAATTGGAACATTGCTATGATTATGCAATTATTAATTAAATCAATTAATGAGAGTTAATTATATTTAATTAATAATTAAGTTATGTAATAGAGATTTAAATGACATAATTCTTTTAACAAGATTGTAGATTATCTATATTGAAGTTGATAAGTATTATGACTTGAATTATGACTTTAGATATTATATGATTTTCAATGATGATAACGATTGAATTAAGAGGCTTAAATTTTAATAATATTTAATTAAGTCTTAATTAAGATTATTAGATGTTAATAGGTCATGGATGGTGTACCTATGTTAATGGATTGAGATAAACAAAGTTATCTTCTTCTTATTCAAAGTTTGATAATTGGTTCTTTTATAAACAAATAATTATTCTTTGATTACGTTGAGAGTTGAAGTAACATTAAGGAAGAGTTATTCAACTAGTAATCTCAGTAAAATAAAGTGAATGATTTTATTAAGAGACAAATGATTTAAGGAGTAAATATTTATCCTTAAGTTATTCTTAGAATGTAATTCTTAATAATGGAAGGATAATGCTATCAGGGAACAAATGGGTTGACATGTAGGTAAAATGATGAAACTTAGACACTAGAAGTATACTTGCAAACAGAAAATTGGAAACCCCTACACATTATTCAACTGTGTGATTTTAGTAAACCAAAATATGTGTTTGCATCGTGTATTCTCTATGCTTCTTGTTTTGGGTTTTGGGTTAACTAGTGTTGACCAATCCTAGGTTGTTACCAGAGGCTTGGGGGTTATGAGATGTGTTGGCATGTTGATCTTATTTGGTCTCGATCTTTATAAGCCCAACCATGGTAATGTGATGGCATGCTCTATGAAATGTTTGTATTTACTGATTGTTATTGTTCATCAGTCTTCATGTGTGAAGCTGAGATGTATTTGTATGAGACACTTGAGCTAATCATTTTTGAGTCATCGATCAGTTATCCTTGGATTATTTTCTAGTCGCCAGGATGGGACTGAAATGTTGATTTATTGATGATGTCATGTTGTGACATGTTTGACTTAATCATTTTGGAGTCTTCGATTAGTATGATTTTGAGATATTATTGGTTGCTTGTTGAGAACCAATGGATATGATGATTTATTTTGAGATATATTTTTGTTATTGAGAACCAATGATTATTATGATTATCAGTGATGCCTTCAGTTGCCAATAGAGAACTATTGGTCATGATTTTCTATGGATGCTTTTTAGATGCTCATGGAGATTTGATGATTCTTATTTTGGAGATTTGATGATTCTTATTATGGATATTTGATTCTTTTATGCATATTTGGTGATTTTATTATGGATTATCTTTTGTGATTTTGAGATTTATGATTCCATGAGCTTAGGGTAGGTAATCTACTTGTAGTGTCAGGAAGTGGCTTGCAATGGGGGCCGAGGTCCTAAGTGGCTGCCAGGGTAACTCATTGTAAGTTTGGTTAATAAGTGATAACATTTACACACTAAACAAGGATTAAATGAACCTAAAAAGATAATTGTTTTAATGTTCTTGCCCATGCCTTGAGCGCTTGTATAGGCTATGATGGGAGTAGTGAGAATGCATGGTTGCGACTGTGCATTCTGTAGTATGCCTCATTAGTATGAGAGGATACTAGTGGCTGCATGAGATCAGTATGGACCCGTGGAGTTTAGCTAACTACCAGGGTAACTTGTACATGATAAATGCGATGACACTTTCCCGCTTGCAGAGTAAGTTTCCTATATGTCATTGTGTGGCTCTGGAAATTAGATGTCGATTTTGTGTGATGGAACCTTTGAGTAGAATACTTTTAGGATTCTTGGACTATAGAGATTTATGCTATGTGCTTTTGATAGCCTGTTTGGGACTTGAGATTATCTCCTCAGCACAGTGGGAGTGGACCACTTAGATTCCACGCAGTTAGGTGGTAGTGTATTTTTCACTCTTATCATTTGAGATCCATCTAGACACCGTGGCTGATGCTTTCTTGGTTGGTATTTATCTTCATTATGATCTTGGAGCATGATGGATGTATTTATTGGTATGTTTCTTATATTGATGATTTGCATATGTTAGATGATGGTATCCTATGCTTTACTTTGCATGTTAGTAGGATGTTTTAGGAGTGACATTCCTACTATGATAATACTGATGATCTCTTTGGTGCTTTGGAATGTTATGCACAGAGGGATGGCTAGGATCCACGATGGTCTAATGATGCTATTAACAGTTGGGAGGAACCATGCACTTAGTTATTTATGTTTGTAATATATGGTTATCTTTTATGATGGATGTTTATGTCTTTTGTGATGATGTATCATGTATGATATGTGGATTCATTATGTTATTTCATCAGGGATTAATATTGGATAATGATGTACTTTATTTATATAGATGTTTATTCTTTTAAGCTTTTTCATACCTTGTAACATGTACAGTGGATGATTGAGCAATCTAAAATGTAATTTAAGAATGTTGGATGTATCATTGCTAAGGATTTGATGTTAGATGAATAGTTATGTTAGATGTGATACAATGTTAAAGGATTTTTAGAGAATGTAACTTGTTATGTGTATTTTTATTCGAATTGTTTCTATTGCTTCCGCAAGTGTTGTAAATGGTTTATCTTTCATGTTTTAAAAACAAAATTGTTTGGCAAACTTAGTGATATTTTAGATTAATTCTTTGGATCCCTTAGCGGGGCATTACATATCACTTGTTATGATCTTAGTGATATCAAGTAGTAATTGGCTAAAGATTATGATAAATTGGTAAAGTGCACAATATCATGTTGATTGATGACAAGGCATTGATTTATGAAGAGGATTTGAAGAAAGTATATTGAAGATAAAGTTCATAAGTATGGTTTACAATGGGTACTTGAAGGAGTTGGAAAATGACAATCTAATATTGGTTAGATAACTTTACAATTATCTAATATTGTAATGTATTGAGATACACACACTTAACTGAGTGAAAAGGTTAACAAAGGAAGACAATATTCACCAAGTGACTACAATATTGACTAAGAAGTGGAGAAATTATAAGGGAAATTTAGTATTGCCCACATGATCCTCATATTAACTAAGTTCTATATTGTCCTAACTGAAATGTTATGTTCATATAGTAATATCTAGAAGAAAAAGTTAAAATAAATGGAATTGAAGGTAAAGTTTTGATTGAACATGGAATGTTTGAGATTTTTATAAGTGCAAGTCAAAGTTTGTTATAAAATCAATGAGTAGGAAAATTCAGTAAGGATTTGATGATGAATATTAAAGAAAGATAAGTATGTGTACAATGTTCTGTGGAAGTTCTATTTTCTATGTGGCTAAGTAGATTGAATCTAAGATCGATGATTGTGATTAAGTAGTAATAAATAAAAGAATCTAGAAGCCCATAGATGATTATTTAATGATATGTTCAAGGTTGTTTTTTCTTCTAATTGAATGCTCATTTTTTGATTTTGTTGATCATGTTGATGATGTCACTAGTTGATGTTGATTGTTAAGGTGGTGATTATGAAAAGTTGTTGAAGTTGAAAGAAGATAAATGAACCCTGTGAATCAAGAAGAGTTGAAAGAAATCAGGAATGAAGCAACTAGTCAAGAGTATAGAGAATAGAGATTAGAAGACAAAGACAAGAACAAAAAGGATATATGAAGAAACATGATAGTTTTGTAACTAAACAAATTATTTTACACTATTACTTTCTATTCATTGAACAATAATATTGCATAGACTAAATGGACCTAACAATTTTGTTAAATACTATATGGTAACATCAATTAGAGTATTTTTGTAAATCCTTTAGAGAAGACCAATTTTTAGACAAGATCAATGATTCATACGGTATAAATGATCTTTTGGTTAAAATCCTCTAACAAGGTCATATTTGTTATCCCCAACTAATAATGTAATTTCTAATGCTATCAATGTATGTAAAAGAGTGATATTATTTTTTATTGTATCATTAATCTCAAGTCTTAGTATGCTAGACATGATGCTACCTTGGCTAAGTGATAAATCAAATTGAATAATGAATAGGATTTTATTGATGAAGAGGATATGAAGAAAGTATGTTCAAGACAAAGTTGATAACTATGGTATACATTGGGAACTTGGAAGATTTGAATGTGATAGTATAATATTGGTTTTACTATTCTAGAATTATTTAATATTATAATATATTGAGATCTACATGGTCAACCAAGTGACAAGTTTAGAGAAGGAAGATAGTGTTCATCCACAGAGTACAATATCAACTAAGAAATTGGCAAAATTAAGTTGGAAATTCATTATTTCCCCAAAAAGTCTAGTACTAACCAAGTTCTATATTACTATATTGAAATGTTATATTTACTAACTAACAACTACAAGAACAAGATTATGAAGATATAATTGAAGGATGTCATTTTATGAAAACCTAGAATGTTTGAGATGTTTAGAGGTGTGGGTAAATTTTTTTTTTATAATAGATCAATGATTGCAAAAATTCAATAAGGATATGTTTATGGAGACTAAAGAAAGATAAAGGACATAAAGTTGTATGAAAGTTTCATTTTCCATGTGACTATGTATATTGAATTTGAGATCCATGATTGTGATGAAGTGACAATAAATAGAAGAATCTAGAAGCAAAGATATGACTATTTATGGAGGAGATGAGATGGTTTTTAGGATGTTGAATAAAAGGTTTCTTGCTAATGTTGATGACCATACTAATGAGGTTCCAAGTTGATGTTGATTGTTAAGGTTGTGATTATGGGGTAAAAGTACAAAGTCATGTGACCTTTCAGCCTAACTTATCAGAATGACTAAATTTGAGTGTTTCTATCTAAAAATCAATTTGGTTCTCAAAACATACTATCTAGATAAATTAATTCTAGCTAAGTTATATATGGTCTCACACTCTTCCAATTGGAAATGTCCATTAAATGCATGTTTTAAACTAGTTTGCATCCAATTACTAAAGAAATAAAATTATTTCAGGAAAATGATGTTTCAATAACTCTACCTATTTTTTATTATATATTTTTAATAACTTATAAACACCATTTTTAAGATCTCAAAGTCAAGAATATTCTTAGATAGGGTTTATAGTGTTTTAATTAGATATAGTATATTGTAATTAAAAAATTCCACAGGCACGTATTTTAACACTCGAAAAGATGTCAATTTTGAGAAAGAAAAAAATATTAAATATTATAAAAATAAAATAAAATTATATTACGTTCTAGAGGAGAGAGTCCTCTTCTAGAATGTATAATTTTTATTCTTATTTTAATATATTTGTTTTGAAAATTATGGTGGGAGATGAAAACTATCGATTTTAGGTGAGTTGAAATTTGAATCATTATAAAAGAGAAAATATAAGTCTAAAGCCAATCTTTATTTTTGAGTTTTCTATCTATATGTGTTTTCTACAACATAGTCTGAGATCGAAAGGAAATAAGTTTATTTCAATATAGTTTTGCAAAAGGAACTAGACCCCTAATTTTCAACATTTTTCAACAACGAAAAAATTACCTATAAAAATTAGAAAAATGCATCAATTCTTATTCCAAATAATTATTAAAAATTATAATCCTAAAATTATTCCATTTCTATACATTTCATTATTTTACATCATTTTCAAACTCTAAATAATAATACTAGTATTACAACATTGAATTTGAATAGTTATACTTTTGTTAGGCTTTTCCTTTACAAAAGTGTGACACAAGTTTGTGCTTTTACCCTACGTGAAGTTTTTGAAGCTAAAAGAAGGTAGTTAAACTAGGTGAATTATGAAAATATGAAAGAAAGAGAAATAGATGGAGTGAGTCAGCCAGTCAAGACAACATAGAAAGGAGATTAGAAGACATGGATCAAACAAAGATAAGAATAGAAAGGAGATTTGAATAAGTGAGGTAGTGTTATACCTAAATAGATCATTTTACACAATTACTTTCTAATCATTGTAGCAGAAAATGTCATAAACTAAGAAGACCTAACAAGTCTATGAAATCCTATATAGTAATATCAATCAGTGGTGTTTGTAAATCCTTTAGAATTGACTATTCTTTAGACAAGATCAAAGAGTGATAAGGTCCATATGATATTTTGGTTAAAAAGATTGATTAAGGTCACATTAATAATTTTTTTGTAACCTTTAGCAAGGTTTTATCCTAACCAAGCTCACTTCACATGAGTGATATTTTTTGGTTGCTAGTCCCAGGCTTTTTTTTGCCTTAGTAGAGTTTTCACATTAAAAATATTGGTGTCAAATGTATTTATCTTGCTATGCTGCATGTTATTTCTAATGTTATTTTAATATTACTACAATTAGGTAACATATAAACTTATGGTCATTAACAATTAAGCTTTATTACCATCAGTCAGTTAAAACAAAATAATGAACGAACAACTTTGAGTAAAGTGGTTGAATTAGTTGAAGATGAAGTTGAATGATTACCGTAATTGAAATATTATGATGACTATGAATGCTATTTGGTATTTAATTTTTTTGATTAGACTATAGACTAACTATTCACCCCTCTGTCTCATTTATCTAACAACTGGTATTAGAGCATATGGCTTGGAGGAAGAAGTTTGAAGGAACTTGAGCTAAAGATTTAAAAAAGTGTATGAGAGAGAGGTACCAAGATTGAACACAAAGAATTCATCATCATGGAAAGATGGGATGAAGTTGCATCTATCTATAATTGTAGATAATGTCACAAATCAGTTGAAACATGAATATACTACCCCTATTGGTCCTCTAATTATGGAGAAAATGATTATTTTACAAAAATTACAATAGTGTGATGATTGAGATTGTATAGGCACACAATAATGGCAAGTTTGATAATATCAAGAAATGTAGTACTACAAACTATATGTGAGATAAGATTCCACTTGTACATGGTAGAGATTATAATGTAAGGAGAGAAAAAGCTGAAATTATTAGAGGAAACTTTGATGATACAAGAATGCAAGAAGGTGAAAATGCAACAGAATATATAAACCAAATCAAAGAATTTATGAGTGCAATAAAAAAAACTATAGTAGTGATCAACGATTTTGAAATTGTAAGTAATTTTTCAAGACTCTTATACCTATCCATTCTATCAAAGGTTTTCGTATTCAAGACATGTGGTAGATATGCCAAGTTATGTATTGACACTTGACATTTTAGTTTGTTTGTTGACTCTATTTTAATTGAGAAATTGTTATAATAATATGGTTATACTAAAAATTTATTTTAAATCATTACTAACCATTGCAAGTTTCAAGAAAGAAAAGAAATGTAAACAAGAATATGAGGATGATTTGGATGAACTTGAAGCATTTGTTACAAAAGTTTTTGTAGAGATAAAGGTAAACTACCCCTGATTTGTTTTAAATGTAATTGAGTTTGTCAATTTTCTATTAAATGTCCTAATACAAGTAAGAGTGAAAAAAATGACAAGAAAGACTCCAATTATAGAAAGAACAAAGATTACAAAATAAAATGGAAGAAATAATACTATTTAGCTAAAGATGAGACACCAAGTGTAGTTTTGATGAAGACAAATAAATAGTTGAGATGGTATATGTGAAAATCAAGGAAGCTGGAAATGGAGAAAGGTATGAGCCTAAGAATTCCTTTATTTCACATGTTAGCAAGAATGACTCATGAAAAATTGATAGTCCATGTTCACATCACTTGATTGGTGGTCTAAGTATGTTTGATACATTTGAGGAAATCGATGATGGTGGAACTATTAAGCTATGTAATAGTGTTCTTTGTTGGTGAAAGGTAGAGAATAACCACTATTGATTGATAAGATTGGATGTGATGATGTGTACTAGGTACAAGGACTAAAGTACAATATTTTGAGTGTTGACCCCTAGCCTCATAGAACTATCAATGTAAGGTCACCCTCCCAAAAATGTCTTGGTGCTCATTGAACATTGGTAGGTGTTTTTGCTAAGAGAGAGAGGTCAAATCATAGGTGAATAATTCATGTCATAAGCTAGAATTTTAAATTAGAAAATAAAAAATCTCTGATGATGAAGAAAATTTGATTTTCATAGGAATACAAACACGAGGTAATTTATTTTATCTTGATCCTACTATTGATACATGCTTATTTGCCTAAAGTTGAGGATATATAGTTATGACATAAAAGGTTGTGTCATGTAAACTTTGATAGCGTACTGAACATTAGTAAAATGAAAAAAGTAAGAAGCTTATAGAATATAGAAAAACTAGAGAATGCTATATGTAAAGAATTTCACCCTAATAAGATGAAAAAATATATTTTTTCAAGTAAGATACACACTTCAAATGGTATCATAAAATTGATGCATACAGATCTATTTTGTCCAACTGTCGTTGAGAGTTACTATGGTAATTTATGTTTTACATATTATTTGTTCATGACTATTCAAGAGTGATGATCGTTATGTTTGCGAAAGTAAAATCACATGCTTTTGATATGTTTAAATGGGATAGAGGTAGAGTTGAAAAATGAACTAGAAAATATTTGAAATGTTTAAGATCCAATAGAGTTGGTGAGCTTATGTATGCTAAATTGACTAAATTTTGTGCTAAGAATCGTTGGTATGTGTAGGATCATGGTGGGTCAAATAATTCTCTTAAGTGGGGTATGAAATTAGAAAATTAGGTTTATGTCAACTTGACATGAAATTTTAAACTATTTATGAAGTTTATCTTAAAATATTGTTAGAAGAAAATATCTAGGAAATTGAATCGAGTCTCTAAAATACTAGGTTTTATGTGAGAATAATTTAATCTGTTTAGTCAAATATCCATATTTTAATATAGTAGTCCCCAAATTTAAGGAAAAAAAGAAGAACTAGGTGTATATCTCACAACCTTAATGAAATTTATTTTGAAAAGAATATTTGAGATATCAAAAGTAGACTCATGCCTAGATGTGATGCATATTACTTTTTTTTTGAAAGAAATAAATAATTATGAATTTTTTGCAACAAAATTTTTAGGAAAAAATGGCTTTTGTTTGACCACCATAACTAATAAAAAATTACTAAATTAATTTTTTCTTTTCTTTATTGTATTAGGGAAAATATAGAATGTGATGCATCTTTCAAATTTAAAACATATTTTATAGTTTGAAGGTTATAGCTATTTTTCATTCAGTATGTAAATCAACACATCATTTATATATTTGTCTAAAAATAGGTTAATAAATACTTATGGAACTAATATCTTGTCAACAATTATATCACTGTAATGATGAGAATGTCCTCAAAAAATTCTTCTCTTTTTTTTTTCCCAATTAATTCCATTAGATTAAAATTTATTAGATACCTTGTTGAACTTTGGAACACCCCTAAACATTATAAATTCATTTTTTGTGAATTGACCAAGTTTTGTGATTACTAGGCCTAATTGCATACCCAATATATTAGGAATCTGGTTAGGTATGGTATGAAATCTATCACATATCCAAAATATCTGATAGTTAATAGGGTACTATCAAAAAAATTGTAAAATTTCTTTTCAAAATAGAGGGTGAGGACTAAAACTTAAGGAGTCATCTAGGTTATCTCCTCTATGATCCATGTCATTTGTATCAATTGTGTCTTTTTTATTGTCAAAATTAATTACAAAATACTCCATTCAAGTAGGCACCAGTAGGAAATAATGTAGAAGAAAAACTTCCATTCTTGCCTAGGATTGAGGTCCTATATCTAGATACATGCTTACGAGCGGCACAACCCAATTTGTAGATTTTGATTGTAATCTTAATCATTCTTTATTCAAACTATCATATTTTTTAATCTTTTATGCAATTTACACAAATCTTCTTTGGATACTTTGGTAGGAATGCCTTCCTTTTCTTCAAGATCGAATATTTTAATTAAAATAATCAAAGAAAATATTTTGAGGTATAAATTCTCCCCATCTCTTGTTGGATTTATTTAAAATATGAGGGACCTTTGATTAATATTGTAAAAGGACAACTTCTTTATCCACAATAGGTGATAGTATTTTTTACTCTTAGTTAATCTTATAATACTATATCATATTCCTTTAGTTAACACCATTTGTTGTCATTGATAATTAACCATTTGATTAAATCTGAAACTAAATTTAAATTGAGTGTGAATTTATTTTAGAAGAGAGATTGAATATTTTAATAGTAATAAATTGTAATGTGAAAGGCTAAGGAAACCTACATCCATACTAATTTAGAATAACAAAAAAAATGATTAACTAAGGATAAAAACCTATAATCTTATGAGTAGCAAGAAGAAAAATTAACCAAAGATCTCAATCAAACATATTGACTATTCTAATAAATCGAGAAGCTAAGATTGTAAGAATTCCAAAGAGGAAATATTAACATTAAAATATTTATACTAAAATAGTATCTTATACATTTACATATAGAACTAGAATATAACTAGTCTTGGAGTAGTCATAACAAGCCAATAGCTTCAAACGACCAAATAGAGAAAAATATCAAAGGGACAAAGATCATCAAAATTATAGATAGAAAGTAAAAAACATAGCAAAACAGGGCACGAGACCTAAACTGTCCCCCAATTAGAAGCTACCCACCTTTGGATTTCTCCACCATATTTCCATTTCACCATGATGATGTTTGTCACTTTCATCTAGATCTTTTTGCTTTGACCCTAGAGGAAAGACAAACATCAATTTCTCCTTGCTAGATTTGAACAAATTTAAAAAACTAAATTCCAAAAGCTTGATATCATTGAGAAATAACCCCTAGCTCTATGTAATTGTGAAAATTTTGAAGATAATGCAAGAGGCAATTCTTATCTAGCTCTTCAATTATTCCTCTCCAGTGAAGTAGCATACTAGTGTTGGCTTCCATTTTAGGCCACTCTAAATAGAACTGGATATTGTCCTAAATAACTATTATAGGCCACCTCAATACTTTGACAAGTTCTAGACTCCTAGGGGGATATGACATGTAAACTTAATGTAGCAAAAACTTAAGTTTTTGTATAAATGTAGAGGGTTGTTTGATCTAAACCCTCAAGCCAAATTAGCTCAAAAATATTCTAGCCTAGCCAAATAATGTCCAAATTACCTACATTGGATCTTGCCAAACACCCTATAAAGTAGCCTATGATATTCCTATTAGTCCTTCAAGTGAAATCATAATTGAAAACTCTCTCTCCCAAAATGTGGCAATCAACAAACCTAGTCATGTCACCTACATGATTCAAGAACCTATTCTATCTCACAATCTTGATGTTAGCCCTAAATACCATTGTGCATACTTATAGTGCATGATACAAATAGATGGAAGAATCCATCCTAAACCTAAGACATAGAACATCTAAAAAGAATCTTTTGTAAATGACATAAAATAATTCAGAGCTCAATATAAAATACTCAACTCAGAGGCCCTAGAAAGATCTAATAGATCATGATAGAATACATCATCTATTGATCATCATTACAAATTGTTAAATTTTCTTAGAGAATAGATCATAATTTCTAGGACTAGTCTATATCATAATATTATTTAATTACACAAATTGTGATGTTTATATTAATATATTTGTGTTAGAGTTTAAAATGATCTTGATAGAGCTTGAAAGTAGAGAAAAGGGAATTAGATTGCCACATTAAACTATGGGGTATCAAAATTAATTAAGAAGAGTCTTAGAAGCTATAATAAATATATCCTCTCCTTCCACTCCTTTATTAGCCAAATGGTTAGGCTTTGACTTTCCTTCTTGATATATGTTTGATCCTAATTTCTTCAAACTTATAAAAAAGGATTAGTACACTCTCATGTTTTGAGTTTATGACCTAGTTAGGAGTTTTCTATTTTTTCAATAAATTCAAAATGATTTTTGAGTCCCCTTCAATAATAATTCTCTTAATCCTCAAATTTTAAACATTTTATTGGCCCCTCATGCAATGCTTCTATTTCCACTATGTTGTTTGTTTATATTCCCAAGGGCTTAGCTCTTTTAATGATCCAATCTCTAGAATCTGATCTGATTATACAAACTATACCTTCTTTTTTTGGGTTACCTCTTGGTCTTCCATCAAAATCTAGTTTCATCCATCCTTTTGGAGGTGGTTCCCATTTATATTTGTTTCTTGCATTTTTGTTTTTATTTTTTTATAGACTAATAAAGGGTTAATTAAGTGATGCAACTTCTTTTTTATTTCTTCATCCCATTTTCTAAAGGTTCCTTCTTCTTTAGTAGTCTTTCTTAGGTGGCACTATAACATTTGTGGTCAAATTGTGACAACAATTTCTGACAATGGTGTAATTTGTGGTGATTTTAATTTTTTCCACAATTGTCCTTCATGCCATCACAATACTGATGTCTGTATCATAATTCTAATGCCTGCATGAGTATTAAAATAAACCATGAAATAAATCATTACCCATTTTTTTTAATTGTAGAGAGCTATGCATGAAAGAGGGTGGAGAGCTCCAAATGAGGGTGGGGAGCTCTGAATACTACCGTGCCCTTTTCATTGGTGCATTTTGTTTCTATATATCTCTACATTTCACTATTATGCCCTTCCTCTATGATTTTATTGTTGTGTATCTTTGTATTTAATTGGTGTGCCCTTTCTTTATGATTTGGTTGTCATGTCATTATGATCTTTGCATTTTTTTTCATGCCCTTTCTCTATGATTTTGTTGTCATGCCCTTTCTCAATGATATTTTTGCATATCTTTCCCTTATGATCTTTGCACCCTTGCTTTGCAATTTTGTTCTCATGTTATGCCCTTTCTCTATGATTTTTTTGTTGTGCTCTAGCTCTAAAATTTTATTCAAGGGAGGTATGTAAATATTGGTTTCTTTTCCTTCTAAACATATATCTCTTTGTATTCCCTTCTAAACATGTATATTTAGAGATCTTTTTTAGAATGCTTATTAAATCTTAGCACAACAAAAAAATCATCCAACTGCATACATATTTTAGAACCCAAATACTTTAAAAAATAGAACTCAATCAACTTGTGCTAAGTAACTTACCTCAAGATCATACACAAAAATAATGCAGACTAGGAAAAATGGGTAGAGTTCGCAAGAAATTTTACAAAAACATATCATAGGAGATTTTTTTTGAAAGAAACTAGCCATAACCTAGTTAAATTTTTCTTGTTGTTAATTAGCTAGATTGATTAAAAATTCCTATAGAACTGTCATTAGATTAGGTCAAAAACCTCATTTACAGACCTCTCATGCCAAGCACTTTCTATACTATTTCAACAAAACATTCTTGCTTCTGAGATAACAGTTCTTTAGGTGCATTTTCTTGTAAAACATTAGTCTTGTTGAACAATTGTAAACTCTTAGAAAATACATTGTTGTTTTTGTGCATGTATGTATATATAATAATGAATAATAATAACATTTTCATGTATGTCAAAATAATAACTAATATTACCATTCGATCATATAGTAATGAAGTAATTAACATAGCTAATCAACAACTAGACCAATTTAACTATTGTTTCCAATGTCATAGTAACTACCACAAAACTTTGTTGGATTCTATCCATTGGCTCCCATAATATTCTCCATGTTGTCTAGCTATTGTTTCTATCATGTAGTATCTTTCTAAAGTTTCTCCTTCTCCCTCTCTTTCTAAACTCACTCCTTCTCCTTCTCTCTCCTACCTTAGATTTTGTTCATCAAAATTATGAATGTTTACCTTTGGTTAAGTAAAACACATTCTATACTATCTCAACACCATGTTCTTGGTTGTGAGCTAATAGTTCTTTACGTGCAATATCATGTATACACGTATATATGTATGTAATATGTATGTATTTATATATGTACATGTATGTATATAGATGTATGTATGTATGCATATGTAATACCACAAAATTGGCACATTCCCATATTAACCAACTTTGGTTTATTCAATTATTCTTAAGTCCTATTTTACTAGGCAATTCTAATTGTGATAATCACTACTTGACCTAGGTGTCAAATGTAGAAAACCCTAATCTACATTAAGCACATTATTTATTTAATTCCTAAAGTATCGACTCATATTACCTATATAAACTTGTTGATTTAATTTAATTTAACTATGAGTATTCTACTTTAATTAAATTAAAATTACCTCTTTAGCTAATATACAAAGGAATTAAATACATATAATTTAATAAGATATCTCCTCTTCTTAATTATTGAATTTAATTATTCAATTAATTAAAGTCATTTAGTTATGAGTTCATATTCTATTTTATTAAATTAAATTTTCTTGAAAAGGGACTAACACCTTTTATCACTCAAAAAGGAACTAGTTACCTATTTTTATCACTTAAAAAGGAACCAGTTAAATCCTTTTATCACTACAAAAGGAATCAATTAACTCCTTTTATCACTAAAAAAGGAATCAGTTAACTCCTTTTATCACTCAAAAAGGAACTAGTTAACTCCTTTTATCACTCAAAAAAGAATCAATTAACTACTTTTATCACTAAAAAAGAAACCAGTCAACTCCTTTTATCACTAAAAAAGGACCTAGTTAACTCCTTTTATCACTCAAGGGAAACTAGTTAACTCCCTTTTCATGAGGAAGTTTCCTTTATGACTAGCTCTCCTCATCAATCTTGATCATACATTCTAGTTAATCTTGACTATCAATCATTTCTTGGATTCTATAAAAGAAGCTCCCCATTCCTCACTAAAAAGGTAGAGACTTTTGGAATTTGTATCAAACTTATGCTAGAATACTTGCTCATCTTGCTCACATTTATATAGCCTTTATTTCTTGCATTATAATATCATCTAGATTTTTAAAATGCATTCATTTAGCATAGTATGCTCTTTTATTTTAGCTTAATATATGCATTACATATAAATTAATCTTGCATTTTCATATACCTTAATTAAATCCTTCATTCTACATGTTTGGTTGCTAGCTTCTCATTCTGAGAGCAATAACATAATCATTCTAGTTAGAAGGCAATAGATCACCCTACTAAATTGTTTTGGATGGGTAACCCCATGTTCATCTTGGGATGATTTTTCATATAATGATCATGTTAAGTGTGCGTGAAGAGCAAGGCCCACATTTCATGCATAAATTTTTGGTGCCCACCGTGTGGTTGAACTTGATATTTCACCTCAAATTCTCACTTTTCAGATGCTAATAAATTTTGCCTCCAAGTTTTTAAAGATTTTTTCATATCTCCTAAAAGACATGGAAATTATTATTGAAATTTGTTTTTTAGGTTTATCTTGATGTTTTCAAAAATAAAAATAAAAAAATAGATTTTTTTTGGATTGAATTTTGATTTTTTTCTTTAATATTTTAATGTTATTTTTCATTAAAAAATCATTTTGGGCTCAAACAAACGAATTGGGAAATTATTTTTTTTTGGAGATTTATATCCACATGCACAGCTTAAAAAAAAATCAAATTTTTTGGGTTGATTTTCTATTTTTAGAAATTTTAATGGTTTTTTCATAAAAAAATATTTTGGGCTCAAATCAATGAATTGGCAATTTTTTTTTCTCAAGAATTATATACACAAGTGCAACTCAAAAAAGAATTTAGATTTTTTGGGTTGATTTCCCATTTTTAGAAATTTTAATGTTATTTTTCATGAAAAAAATCATTCAATTGAATAATGAAATATGGTTTTTAAGTTGATATGGATTTTTCTAAAAACAGATCTATTTTTAATAATTTTTTAATTTTTTTTATACAACAAATTAATTTATCACTCAAATAATGAAATTTTGTTCTATAGATTTTATTGAAGATTTCTGACAGCATCAAGAGTTTCTAGTAAACTTTTCAGATTTTTTTTAATCAAACATCTATTTTTATTAAATTTTTTAATGATTTTTCATAAAATAAATTAATTGTTGACACAAATAAATAAAAATTAGTGTAAAAATTTTACTGTAGGTTTGTGACACTATAAGGTGATCATAGAAAAAAATTCATATTTTTTGTTTCAAATTCTATTTTAAATATTTTTTTAATATTTTCATAAAAGAATTAACTCATAATACAAATCTATGAGTTTTAATCAATTTTATTATTATTGCAGGTTTGTGGGAAGGAGCAAGGAAGCACATGGGAGGATTTTAAATTAGAAAGGAATGAAATTGAATGATTAATCATTTGTCTTTGAATGAATGTTGTAATTAACTTTAAAATCCAAACACACTCTTGAATGCCTTCAAATCTAAAACAATCAAATTCAATCTTGAGTGTCCTAATAAATTGAAAAATCTTTTATTTGAATGAATGTGCTAAAAATTCAATCTTGAATGTCATGGATTAAAATCTACATTTTTTTCATTGGAATGAATGTTAAAATGAACTCTTGAGTGCCTTAAAGAGAACACATTTTCATTGGCAAGCATGTTGATGAACACAATTTTGAGTGCTTAAGGAATAAAGAACCATTGGATTTTGATGCTTAAAATGAAAAAATTCAATCTTTAATGCATAAAGGAATTGGCTCTTTTCCCTATCAATTTGTTATCTTGATAATGCTTGATTTACTTTAGTTGACAAATTCTCAATTTATTTTGTTGACGACATTATATTTTGGAAAGAACCTTGCATGCTAAACATGAGTGTCTTCAAGAGTAGAATACAAAATATAAAGATTCAATGGGAAAGAATGAGTGTCTTTTAAACATCAAGGCCACTTGCATATTCACTCCTCTTGTGCCTTTGGGTGATCTTGAGTGCACAAGAAATAAGTGGACTTGTTTTATTTTTAGGAGGCCTGCTTGGGGATTTCATCACTCCTTGGGATGACCTAAACTCTCATGTTCTGGAAGAGTATAAATATTGAGAGGTGAACCAGAAGACACCTCTCTTGAAAGTATAATCCTATCACTCTTGGCTAAGCCCCAAAGACCTTTATAGCTTTGGGAAGTGAAGGTGGAGATTTGAGTTACCATCTCCTCCTAGCTATGTAGCATTATTTCCTTTCATCTATAGATTTGGGCCTCACATACCTTTTGTTTATCGAGGACACCCTATAGTTGATCTTTGTATATCCTAGTTGAAAGCCTTGATAGGATTGTTGATGTGTTTTGCATGGTTGAGTATTCAATGTCTAAAATTTGCATGAATATCAAAAAAGTCAAAACTATTGAAATAATGAGTTAAACATCTAATAAGAAATCACTTGAAAAATGAAAAATCTACTATCTTCATGAATCTTCACTAGTATATGTTAAGAAAACTCCATACACAACTCTATTTACAGCTATCTAAAACTAAACTATCTTGGTTGAACACAAGTTGTGACCCACATATGAATGAGTCTCTTTGGTCCACTATTCTACTTGTTCTACTATGTTGTTATCCATTATTATCACAATAGTCAATTTCTTGGTTGGTCTAGCCACTGACTATTCATACCTTGGAAAACATCACCCTTGCTATTACTTACACCTACTTTGAGATGACATTTTAAGTGTGGTCTTAATCTAAACCTATAAAACCCTTTAAGTTTGGTTGTTCACAAAAACCTAAGAGATCAAAATGGCTAACAAAAAATGCACTAAATCCAATATTCCTAGTGAGGAAGAAGAGATACTTACTTATTGTAAACTTGAAGAAAAAAATCCAGTCAATGAAAACTTAACTTCAAAGAATGAAGGAGGAATATGACACATCATCGAACAAATTCTCCTTGTGAGATTATTTACCTTCTTATAATGTTGAGTCCAAGCCATCTCAAAACAATCCACAAACACCCAAGAAATCTAGAAATATCTTGGAAGAAAAACCTAGGAACCTAAACCAAAGCATGATTTCACTCCTTTATGAAGATCTTATGAATCAACATTGGAAGAACTACTTCAAAATAAATTCATTGTTTTAACTAAAGTCACTTTGGATGGAGTCTTCTTTATGAGTAATTATTGTGCCTATCATAGATATAATCTACATGAAACTTCACATTGCATGGAGTTGAAAAAAAAATCCAACATCTATTTGATGTTGGCAAAATTCAAAAACTTAAAAACTTATCTATCGAAGATGCTACTATCAAGCTTGATCAACTTCATGAAACCATGTCTAGTAATATTTCAAATGCAACTTCTACTTCTTCTAACATGCCATCACCTTATAAAGCATCTAAGCTTTCCAACATACCTCCACTAAACAAAGAACCTAATTCTTTTGCTATTGACTATGTGTACTCTCAAGGGCTGCCTCTACAAGAAACCCAAGCTAATCTTGACTTAGCTGCAAACCTCTCCCATACTAGCCAAACTAAAGATCCAAAACATTCATGTGCTGCTAATCCTATTATTTCTACTCCAACTATCCCTTCACTATCTCTTCAAGAGCCTCCCATGAAAACTCCACATTCTACCTTGTCCTTAGAAGTGGATCCATATCAAGAGGATTTTAAAAAATCTAAAGATCAAGATCAAGAACCCTTGCATATCACTCAAGATGTCATCCGTCCATCTCAAGAGACACATAATCCTCCATCTTCCATATCGTGCATCTCTACTAGAAAATATAGTGATGTTCCTTCCACCATCCCTAATGAGATTACTAAAGATCATGAGAAAAATACTTTTCCTATGCTATCCAAAAATCCTTGTCAAGATCAAAGTATCCCATCTTGTTCTACTTCTCCACATCCATTTCAAAATTATACTCATGCTTTAAATTCTCTTATCAAAGGTGTTTCTCCTATTAAAGTTATTCATGAGTCTTTAAATGGTCTTAGTCATGTTGCTTACTCTAAGGATGTTGATATCCATATATATCTTCTAAATCTATTCTTGGTCCTTATCCATCTAAGATAAAGCCTTCAAACCTTCCATCTATTTTGGGGCCTTATATTCCTCCATCTCCTAATTCAACTATTAACTCATTACCTACTTCTCCTACCCTACCTCAAGATCAACAAAGACACAAATCCTTGAGTCCTTCACATAAAGATTTCCATCTAAACCTTCCATATCAACCTTCTTCATCCACATGTCCAAGCATTTTGGAAGCAATTTGGATGACCAACTTAAAAACAAACATGAGAATCCATTTATAGATGATCACCATGTCTCCTCCAATCTCCATGTGAATTCAAAAATAGTACTATTCAAGAGACCACAAAGGTCGACTAGAAAAAGAACAAAATCAAAGAAAATATGGGTTCCTAAATCTGTCATTGAAGAAATATGCTTTAAAGCATCCAAAAGTGAAGCAAAATATAAATCCATATGGATTTCCAAGTATCTCTTGAAAGATTTGAACTTTGAAAGAAAATCAAAGTTGATATTCAAACCTCTAAAGGCTTCCATTTCATCTTCTTCTATTCATCTTCCTCAAAAGATTATAAAGCCTTCCACTCCATCTCCCTCCAAAATTATTCTACCACCTCATACATAAAAACCTCAAACTATTTCATCCATATTTTCTCCATTATTCCACTACCCTTCAAGGTCTGTTTCAATGTTGATCTCGCCCACTTTTTCTTCTCCCCTTGTGTATCCCTTTCAATACCCTATCCACTCCACCTTCTATCCTCCCACCTTTTATCCTTCCATCTCATTTATCTCATCCATAGCCTAAAACGTTATCCTCCATATATAATTTTTATTATCTCCCTTCCATTACCCTATCAACATCATTGAGCATACCTTTCTATGGTCATGGCTTATCATAATTTCTCCTTCCAATAGGAGCTCTATTCAAATTGAAAAAGGCTTGAATTCTTTCCAAAATCTCTAAAAACTTGAAAAAAAGGAAAGAAAAGAAAAAGAAGTTCCTTGGTGAAAACTTGGAAATAGGCACCTTGGTAGCAAAAGTAAAGATAAATAAATCTATTCTATGGTGAAAACCACTTCTTGTGGCATCTTGGACAAGTACCATGATGAAAACCTGGCAAACAAGCATCGTGTTTAATTCTTCCATATTCCATCTATTCCATCTTTCCTCTTTGATCTTAACACTATTGAGTTATTTGTGATCATTGGTTATCTTATCCACCAAGGTTCATCATGATTGTTATTATCCCAAGTCACTCATTCATAACCTCCATAATGAGCTTTTACATTACTATGAATTCTTGTCACTATCCTATCCACTTGACCGCTTGGTTTTGATCAAAAGAAAAAAAGAGTATGGTTTGTAGAGGCCTCTTGACATATCCACTCTTTTGGATTACTTTCTTCTATGAAATCATGTTATTTCACTCATTGACTTTCATTCATTATCCAAAATCCACTTCATATGGATATCTTACATTTTCTCTAGCTTGGGTACCCTTGGGGAACCAGTTCTTGAGAATTACTTTCACTCACTTCATACTCCTTGCCTATCAAGCTCTACTTATCCATCAGCTTGCTATTGCATCTTGTCCTACACCTTGCTAGACACTAGAACAAAATGATATGATCCTACTTGAGAGCTCATAATTTCCAAAAAAGTTCTAAAAATTTGAAAATATTTTGAAAAAGTCTAAAAATTGCAAAAAATCTTGAAAAAAACTCATTACCTTAGTAAAAACTTAGCAATAAGAACCTTGGTAATACCAAAAACATTTGAAAATCTCAAAAATATAAAACCAAATCAAAAAAATCAAAAAAAATAATTTGACAATTTGAAAAACAAAAAAAGTGCCATTGATGGAAACTTGGAAATAGACATCATGGTAGAAAAAATAGAATTTGTGCCAAGAAGGTGAAAACCAAATAAAAAGGCACCTCTTGTTCCCAATGCTATATCTTACAACACATCTTTAGGCTCATGTATAGTTTCTTTCCTAGTTTAGTTTGCTACTTTCACTCATATATCCATGAATTTAATCTTGTAACTTGGGGGCAATACCCTATAGTGTCATAGGAATCTCTCACAATAGTCAGTAGTTTTTCTAACTATATCTGCCAACTATCATTGGTGTCATTATGTAAGAAATGCTTTAGAATAACTAAGAGAGGGGGTGAATCAATTATTCAAGCTCCAAATGTCCAATTATAACTTTTTCACTAAGTGTAGCCCTATTAAAATGTTCATTCATCCAAGCTTAAACTTTCATACTTAGCAAGTTACTATAAATCAACATGCAAGCATAACACATGAAGAATCAACACATAACATAGTGATTTACATGGAAACCCAATTTGGGAAAAACCACCAATAACATGCTACTCAATTCTCATTCTTCTGAAGTGATGTCATGCGAAAGGCCTACCCTATTAAAAGCTACAACACACTGTTAAATGTGACCTAGTTAAAGGATTTAGGCACCCTATTAGAAGTGGGCTTGGTTAGAGGACTTTAGAACATTCACTTGGAATGTCATCCTGTTAAAGGATTTTCAAATGGCTATTAAACCATCCTAAGTCCATAGGATTTAACCCTAACCAATACAATTGCTAGAGAGTAACAATAAGGGGTTTTAACCTAATTACAATTCATAACTTATCTTGCAAATCTCAGATCACTCTTTGGCTCTTCATACTTTGTCTGGCATTTAGTCTCTTCAGCTATGATAGCTTGTCCTCCTCTCAAGCTTTTTCTACTTGAGTCTTAATGCTCAATGTAATAGTGAAATCATTTCTCTGACCACTTATTGAAGCATAGTCTCTATCCTCTGTTCTTCCTTCTCCTAGATGCCTTCTCCTTGACACCCTTCAACCACTTCACAATTTGGCACACTATAAACTCTTGCATCTTGGCCTGTGCCTCCTAAAATAAAATTCTATAATTTCTTTGCCTGCTCAATTCTTCAATCCTTTAATTTTAGTTCGAGTGGATTAGGTAGGATTCATTGAATATAACCCACATCTTGTTCCTTCTAGAAACATCTTGAAGAGTCCTCTTGAATTTGATAAAAAATGGTTTATATAGAATTTTGTGTCACTAACTCATCATCATTATCCTCCAACTAGTTCACAAAATTCAAGGTAACAACTCTATCTGCTTAGATTTGGCAAATCTTTGACTTTTAAAATAGTGCAGCAGCTTAGTACTATTGAAATTTTGATGCTCCACACACACTCTATTACTTAGCATCAACTACATTTTACTGATGCTCGACACCTACTACGGATTCACTTGGCATCCACTAAGGTTTCTATTTTCTTAGCTCCTTCTTTGTCACTTGACACCTGAACTTCACTCGACATCTAAAGTTCACTTGGCACACACTAGATTTTGCATTTTCTTAGCTCCAACTAAAAATTTGCTTGGCTTGAACTAGCTTGCTTGACACTCACTAATGAACTTAGTTAAGCTTTGCAGTCAACCTTGTTGCAACTTATACTTTGAGTGTTTGTAAGTGTGGCCAAAATTTGTATCTTCTAGTAAACTATCAATACATCATTTTACCATTATCTTAACTGATCCTTGTATGCTATTACAAAATCATAACTCAACCTTTCCCTTAGGTGCTCTTGTTACATATTTTTTATTAAATCCACTTCATCAATCAACTAAGTGATAGTACTCAAAACTTGTGAGAAATTGTCATTCCAACAAATAGTAGGTTTTACATCAATGACAAAACAATGATTGAAAACATTCTTTATCAACAATCTCACTCTTTCAATCAATCTTAAACAATGATCTTTTCAATCAAATTTCCACCAACTTAGAAATTCCTCTTATGGAACATTTCTCATGATAGTCATAGTTGTTCTAATTGCATCTTCCTAATGTCACTAGTGTCACTTAGAGATTCATCTTAAATAACATCTCTCGTGATAGTCATAGTTGTTCTAACTGTGTTTTCCTACTATCGCTAGTGTCAATTTTTTAGACTCCTCTTATGGATAATCTCTTAAGTTTCAGTCACCAGTTGTTCTAACTGCATCTACCTACTACCGCTAGTGTCATTTTTTGAGTTTCCTCTTATGGAAGATCTCTCTCATGTCAGTCACCAATTTTTCTAACTACATCTACATACTATTGCTTATGTCACTTTTTGAGATTCCACTCATGGAAAATCTCTTTCGCGTCAGTCAACAGTTGTTCTAATTGTGTATACCTACTATTGCTTAGTTCTTACCAAGGTTCTTCTTACTGAAGATTCCTCTTTGACTTCAGTTACTAGCTTTTCTAATCATGTCTATCTACTATTGTAACCCTACTAAAGAGATTTCATTCAAACATATTTTGAACGTTGACACTTGACATCAATCCTACAATACAAAAGATAAAACTCAAAATGAAGAATTTATTTAGATGTATTGAGCTTTTATTTGTTTGTTTTTCTTTTATTTTAATCATGTTTCCTCAAGTAACTCAATGATGTCACTTTTGACTAGAGAAGCAAGGACTGGGGGCATGATCTTTTCTTTTCTTTCTATTTGTGGTTTAGTTCCAATGATCTGAAGCAACCATATAAAGAGGGGTGTCCACTATAAGAGCCTCCATCTTCTATTAGATGGTCGTGTGTACCACAACTCCTTTTATATGGATATATTAGTGAGGTTGGTTCTTCTCCTTGCTTGTTTGAATGAATTCTCTATGCTACAATAACTATTGCTACTCATCTTGCTAAGTGAATGTATGGGCGACTGTGAGTATACCTAGCACATTTTTGTCTCAAGTTACGAACACAAGGTTCATGCAAGAAACGTTTTGGTCATCCTAGCAATTATTCTTTGATGCTTATGTTAACTTGCTACATTAAAAGGGACAAATATTCTAGTCATTCCAGCTTCTTGTGTCTCGAATGCTTACATTTAAATTACGACAAAACTAGAACATATGTCCTATTCATATTTCCATGATTGCAATGTCAATGGGAACTGTATGACTTATGGAATTTTTCTCTATGCTCAATGATGATAATTCTTGAAACTTGTTAACTAGACCTAGGGTTGCATTTAGTTTAAGATTGCATCTAGCATAAGATTGGATTGCATAGACACATGGTTCAATTGTAGATTTACTTACTTCCCTCATGATGAGAAATTCATGACTTCTTCAAAGTATCACATTTCTTCACAACTTTACAAATGATTGACTAATGACCCTCTTGGCTAAAGTGACTAGTCTAAATCCATTTTTGGGATTGAATTCAAAATCTTACACACTGAAACAACTCGAAATTGCATTTTAAATTTTTGGGACCAACACAATCGAATGCTTGTGTAGTCCATTTTTATGATATTTTCTAAATCTTGGAATCTTTTCAAATAACATTTTCTTTAAATTTTTCAAAAAAGTTCTTGAAAAAGTCAACTCTAGTCAAACTTTGGTCAAAATTGGTCCTTTCTATATTCTTCTTAACCTCAAATTTATTTAGTATCTCTTAACATGCTATGCTACATCAAATTTTTGGTGTGTCATCCTTCGATTTTGCTCCCAAGGGGTAAGGATGATTACATCATTGAATATGAATTTCAACTCAATCTGAATCTTATGTCCTCATTACTCGGGGCATCTTGATACTTGGGGCATCTCACTCCCTTCTATCTATCATCTACGTCAGCTTTTGATCAATTGGTCACACCTTATAACATTTCTGGTCAGAGTTCGATGAATAGGTATTGGGATGGTCCAAACCCTAAATGTTGTAAATCAAACCTCATTCTAGGGATGATTCTTTGACTCATGATTGGATTTTACTATCTTTTGTGGACCACTATTTAGGTGTTCTATCTGGACTCTGGAGGATTAAGCTTCATTTTGGAGATAATTCCAAATTCTTGGTAACAATTAAGCTTCAATCTAGAGATAATCCTAACTTTTCCTAAGGATTAAGTCTCATTCTAAGGATGATTCTATGAATCATCTTTAATCTTATCATCTTCTAATGGATAGGTATCACGACAACCTAAACCCTAACTCCTAAGAGTTGAGTCTCATTTTGGAAATAATTCTATGAAAATTGACAACCTCTGTGTTATCAACTTTGGTATCGAGCTGTTCTATCTAGATTCCCTAAGGTTAAGCTTCATTCTAGAGATAACCTTTAAAAGCTTATCAATTGGTCCCCTTATTATCAATTTTGGAACCAATCTCATTTCTTGATCTATATTTGATACTTCTAATTTCTTTGAATCAAACATGCTACTCGCACATTCATTCAAAGAGGGGCAAATGTAATACCCCAAAATTGGCACATTGCTCTATTAACCAACTTTGGTTTATTCAATTATTCTTAAGTCCTATCTTACTAGGCAATTCTAATTATGATAATCACTAGTTGACCCAAGTGTCAAATGTAGAAAACCCTAATCTACATTAATCACATTATTTATTTAATTCCTAAATTATCGACTCAAATTAGCTATATAAACCTATTGATTTAATTTAATTTAATTATGAGTGTTCTACTTTAATTAAATTAAAATTACCTCTTTAGCTAATATTAAAAGGAATTAAATACATTTAATTTAATAAGATATCTCCTCTTCTTAATTATTGAATTTAATTATTCAATTAATTAAAGTTATTCAGTTATGAGGTCATATTCTATTTTATTAAATCAAATATTCTCAAAAAGGGATTGACTTCTTTTATCACTCAAAAAGGAACCAGTTAACTACTTGTATCACTCAAGAAGGAACCAATTAACTTCTTTTATCACTCAAAAAAGAATCAATTAACTCCTTTTATCACTCAAAAAGGAACCAATTAGCTTCTTTTATCACTCTAAAAAGAACCAGTTAACTCCTTTCATCACTCAAAAATGAACTAGTTAAAACCTTTTATCACTCAAAAAGGACCCAGTTAACTCCTTTTATCACTTAAGGGCAACCAGTTAACTCCCTTTTTCATGAAGAAGTTTACTTTATGACTAGCTCTCATCATCAATCTTGATTGTTCATTTTGATTAATCTTGACTGTCGATCATCTCTTGGATTCTATAAAAGAAGCTCTCTATTCCTCATTATGGAGTTAGATAATTTTGGAATTTGCATTGAACTTAAGCTGGAATACTTGCTCATCTTGCTCACATTTTTATAGCTTTTATTTCTTGTATCATTATATCATCTAGATTTTAAAAATGCATTCATTCATTTAGCATAATATTCTCTTTTATTTTAGCTTAATATATGCATTACATATCGATTAATCTTGCATTCTCATATAGCTTAAGTAAATCCTTCATTCTAGATGTTTGTTTGCTAGCTTCTCATTCTGAGAGCAATAGCATAATCACTCCACTTAGAAGACAACAGATTGGCTTATTGAATTGTTTTGGATGGACAACCTCATGTTCATATTGGGATGATTTCACATATAATGATCATGTTGAAGTGTGTGTGAAGAGAGAGGCCCACATTTCATGCATATAGTATGTATTGTTAGAAATTCTTTAGAATAACTGAGAGGTGGAGGGAGTGGTGAATATATTATTCAAGGTCCAACTATCCAATTCAAATGTTTTCACAAAGTGTAGTGATCCCATTCAACCATTCATTCATCCAAGCTTTAACTTTCCTATTCAACAAGTTACTATAAATCAACATGCAAGCATAAAACATAAAAATATCAACACATAACATAGTGATTTACCTGGAAACCCAATTTGGGATAAAACATCAACAACATGCTACTCAATTTTGACTCTTCTGAAGTGATTCCCTATTAAAATCTTACAACACACTATTAGATGTGACCTTGTTAGTGAGTTTATCTATCTTGTTAGAAGTGGGCTTGGTTAAAGGACTTTAGAACATTCACTTGGAATGCCACCTTGTTAAAAGATTTACAAATAGCTATTAAACCATCCTAAGTCCATAGGATTTTTATATCTAATACAATTGCTAGAGATTATTAGAAAATCTTTGACCTAATTAGAACATACAAATTAACTTTCTGATCTTAGATCACTCTTCAACTCTTCACATTGTTTGGCCTTCAATCTCTGCAATTCTGTTAGCTTTCCCTCCTTTCAAGGTTTATCTCCTTGAGTCTTCATGCTCAATAACTTTTGCAATCATCTTTCTCTAACCACTTGTCAAAGTAGACCCTCTGTGCTCTTCCTTTTCCTAGATGCCTTCTCCTTAACACCCTTCTATTCACTTTACAATTTGGCACTTTAGTAGCAACACTTGCTTCTAGGTCTGTGACTCCTTAAATAGAAGTCTGGAACTTGGTTTTTTGACTCGATCCTTTTAATTTCAATTTGTATGAATTTGATAGGATTCATTATATCTAACCCATATTATGTTTCCTCTAGAAACTTCTTGAATAATCCTTTTGAATTCACCCAAAAATGGTTTACATAGAATTATATGCCACCAGCTCATCATAGTTATCCTCCACCTAGTTCACAAAATTCAAGGTAACAACTATGTTGGCTCAGATCTAGCGCATCTTTGATATTTCCAATAATGCAATAGCTCAACACTATTGAAATTCTAGTATTCAACACATACTATGTTATTTGGCACCTACTACATTTTATTGATGCTTGGCACCTAAAGTTCACTCAATATTTACTAAGATTTTCTAATGCTCGACACCTATTACTTTGCTCGGCACTTGAACTTCACTTGTCACCTAAAGTTTACTCAACTTACACTAGATTTTCTTTTTACTTAGCTCTAACTGAGAATCTGCTTGGCTTCAACTAGCTTGCTTAGCACCCAATAATGAACTTAGTTTAAGCTTTGCAGTCAACATTATTACAACTTATTCCTCTAATATTTCTAAGTGTGATCAACCTCTATATCTTCAATTATGTTATCAATACGTTATTTAACCATTGGCTTAACTAATCCTTTTACATCATTATAATACACTAACTCAACCTTTCCCTTAAGTACTCTTGTTACATCTTCTTGATCAAATCCTCTTCATCAATCAACTATGTAACAATACTTGGATCTTATAAGCAATTATCATTCCTACACATATTAGGTTTGACATTAATGACAAAACAATGATTGAAAAAATTATTTTAATAACAACCTCCCTCGTTCAATCAATCTTCTTCATCAATGATCTTTTAATTAGATTTTTAACATGTATATGTATGAATATGAATGCATATAGGTATCTATGTATATATTGTTAGATAAAATTAACTAATTATGTGTTGTCTCTAATGTTACACAAATGTCATAGCATTTATCAGTCAGTTCTTAATGAGCTCACATAGTTAGCAAGACAATTTTTCCTGTCTACCCAGCATTCTTAGAAATTACGCTATAGAGACAGTATCTACCAAGCTCACCTGGTGTCAAATGAAATTATGATAGAAACTAGTGTTAATTGAGTTCTCATGGTTAATGAAGAAAAGTTGGTTACAGTTAGTATTAACCAAGTTCACTCGGTTGCCAAAGGATTTTTCAAGTTCATAGTGTTAACCAAGCTTTTATTGGTTAACACAAGAAATTATTTCTAGACTATTTTTTATCGAGTTGGGTCATCTATCAAAGTATTTTGTTAATTTGGGATATGAGGTTTAATTATTTCAAGTATTCACTCCAGCCAACTATGATAATGATTATTGGTCTTTGTAATTCGTATTGAGTCAACTTCACAATATGAACAATATAAATATAAAGTCAAGTTGTTATTTTCAATAGTATGCAAGTGTATTGATTGATTGAAGGAAATTGTGTGAGAAAACTTGAAGGAAGGTCAGATATCCTTTTAGAGTAGAAAAGTAATATTTGATCAAGAAGGATCAAGATTTTGTGAACAAAACAAAGATCTAGATTCAGAAATTCAATTGCATCTCAAGTAGGTCATTTCATTGTTACTTTCTTACCATTGTAGTAGTGATCCAAAATCTCTTAACATAGTTGGTTTAATAGACAGTTGTAAATCCTCTAAAAAGGTGATAGTTCCATTGAATTATTTTGACACCTCTTACAAGGCCACTCCTTATAGGGTGATTAAATTCTCTAACAAGGTCACACCTAATAGTGTACTTTGTAACCTTTAACTAGGTTGGCTGGTAATAGGGCTCACTTCAAAAGAGTGAAAAATAGTAACTAGTTACATTGGTGGTTTTTCCCATATTGGGTTTCCACATTAAATCTGGTGTCTTTTGTGTTCATTTCTTTTCTCTTATATTTGTAAAGTATTATTATTGATGTTAGATCTACTAAAGTAAAACATACTCTGCATTTACTGAGTTAGAACATTTTTAGTATGTTTATGGAGTGATAGCAGTAATTAGTTTTGACAAGCATCTAAAGGATCTATGGATATATTTTTTGGTAACCGATTCACCCCCCATCCTCTCTCAATTACTCCATCTATATTTCTAATAACTGGTATCAAAGCTTTTGGGGCTTATAGGAAAGGTTTCAAGGACCTAAGCTAAACATCAGGATGTCTTACATGAGAGAAATTGGAAAGCTTAACAAAGACAACTTTTCAGCATGGCAAGGACTAGTGAGACTTCATCTGAATTCTATTAGTGATTTAGGATTGAAATACCTTGATGAAAAATACGTAACTCCTATTGGTACATTATCTATTCAAGATATTATTGAGAAAGAGAACCATAACACCATGATGATGGATATTGCATCTGCTTTTAGCTAAGATGAATTTGTTGAAGTCAAGGATTGAAAAAACACTTTTGAAATGTGGAATAAGCTAAAGGACATCTATGGTGATGATGAAAATGTGAAGAGAACCAAAGTAGAAAGTGTTGGATAGTTTGATCATGAAAATGTTGCCAATTATATAGAAAGAATCAAAGCCATTGGCAGTGCAATTAAAGCATTTGGACGAGAAATCAAGGAAGAAACTATTGTAATTAATGTTCTCAAAAACATTGCTTCCTATATATGTAATTAGAGTATCTACTATTCATGAAAGGAGGTGTGAGACATATCATAAGATAACTTTGGATACCTTAGTAGGAAGATTGATAGCTTTTGAGCTAGACAACTATGACAATTATGTTCCAGCTTAAAAGAATATTGAATCTACATTTGAGGCCAAGCTTTCACTTAAGGAGAAAGGCAAGAAACTAAAGGACATTCAGTCACAAAGTGAAGAAGAATTAGAGGAAAGTTATAATAATGATCTTGAATTTGTTGAAGCTTTACTTGCAAGGAAATATTCCAGAGGCAGAGGAAAATACAAAGGTAAAGTTCCCTTATTCTATTTTTCATGTGAAGAAGTTGGTCATATTGCTGTCAGGTGCCCAAACAAAGATAAGGATGAAAAGAAGAGTCACAACTACAAAGACAAAAAGGATTTCAAAGCTCATAAATCATACAAGGAAAAAGGTAAGAAAACTTTTTTTGTGGAGCTAAGGATTCTGATAATACTGAAAATGAAATAGTTTACATTGTTGTAAAAGATGAATATGATGATGATGGAGATAAGATGACACTTATCTCTCATGTTAGTAAAAATGATACATGGATCATAGATAGTGGATGTTCACATCATATGACTGGAGATTAAAAAAAGTTCAAACTTTTTGAACATTATGATGGACGAAGTGTAAGATTTTGAAACAATGAACCTTGTTGTATAAAGGGGAAAGGATGAATCACATTAACCAAAGAACTTGTATGTGACAATGCCTATTGGGTTGAAGGATTTAAACATAATTTTCTGAGTGTGGCACAACTAATCAACATTGGATCAAGGTAGAATTTATACATGATGGCAAGGCAAGATTTCTAGATGACAAAAGAAAACTAATTGGATCAGGTAAACAAACAAAACGTAACCTATTTTATCTTGATCTTGGTGATTGCTCATATTTTATTGCTTAAGTTGAAGAAAGGTGGTTATGGCATAGAAGGTTATGTCATGTGAATTTTTATAACATGGTAAAAATAAGAAAATTTAGGAAAGTAATAGGCATTCCTAGTCTGAAGAAACTAGATGTTGGTCTATGCAAGAACTATCAAATTGGCAAAATGGGAAAGACTAGTTTTAAAAGAAAAAACCATCAATCTAAAGATATCTTGGAAATTGTGCATACTAATTTGTGTGGACCTATTGGAGTGGAATTCTATAGTGGAGAAAAATTCTTTATTATTTTTGTTGATGACTATTATGTATTTAAAAGAGACGTTAGAAGCATTTGAGAAATTCAAATGGTATTTAGCAAGAGTAGAGAAAGAAATAGGGAAAAGAATCAAATGCTTAAGATCAAACAGAGGTGGTGAATTCATCTCCAATGAATTCAACAACTTTTGCATTGAAAGGGGAATGAAAAGAATTTTATCAGCCCCTAGAACTCCCGAGCAGAATGGGTTAGCTAAAAGGAGAAATAGATTCATCATAGATTATGCAAGGACTCTGATGATTTAAAAGAACATTGCTATCAAATACTACAGTGAAGCTATTAGCACTCTATTCCATACTTTGAATTGAGTTCAGTTGAAGAAGGATTCAGACAAGACTCCCTATGAACTATGGTATGGCTACAAACCCAATGTAAGTTACCTAAAAGTATTTGGAAATAAATGTTATATATTGAAAGATTCTAGAAAAGGAAAGTTTGGTGTAAAACGTGATGAAGGTATATTTCTAGGATACTCCAGCAAAAACAAGGCATATAAATGTTTAAATTTGTTTACTCAGAAAATCATAGAAAGTGCACATCATGTGAGAATTGATGAGTTTGTAGAAAAGGCTGAGGAAGAAAGTAAGAAAGAGCCAAAAGACTACAAAAGGTTTGTCTACTATGAATCTAACACTTTTCCAAGTATATTTGATAAGAAGGGGACTACATCTATCAAGCCTAGTGTAGTTACTAATTCAAAAATAGTTCAAATTGTGCTATAGGAATCCAAGTTATAGTCTAAACCTACCAAGCCAATGCCTACCAAGTTTGAAGGACCTGAGTCGTAGATATAACGACTTGAGTCTCAAGTTGAAATTCAAGAGGAAGACAAAGCAATTCATTGAAAAAGAAAGGAACCTATATTAGCCAAGTATGTCAGAAGGCATCATACACCTGATCAGATTATTGGAGATAAAATAGAAGGTACTATGACAAGAAGTAAGCTAAAAGGTACATGTTTACTTGCTAAATTTGAACCTAGAAGTGTTAAAGATGCATTGGAAAATGAAAGTTGGCTTGAGGCTATGAATAAAGAAATTGAAAAATAGAGAAGAAAAAAACATAGACTCTTGTACCTAGGCCCAAAGACAAAAATGTGATTGGCACAAAATGGGTATTCAAGAATAAGTTGAATGAAGACTGTAAGGTATCAAGAAACAAAGCTAGATTGGTATGTAAAGTCTACTCTCAAGAAGAAGAAATTGATTATGGTGAGACTTTTGCTCCTGTTACAAGACTAGAAGGTGTCAAGACCTTATTTTCATATCCAACACATAAAGGTTTAAGGTATATCAGATGGATGTTAAATTTGCATTCCTCAATGGTATTCTTGATGAAGAAGTCTACATAGAACAACTGAAAGGTTTTGTTGATCCAAATAAAAAGGGATATGGTTTGCAAGATACACAAAGCTTTGTATGGTCTAAAACAAGATCCTAGAGCATGGTATGAAATATTACATAACTACCTTATGTAAATTGGTTTTCAAAGAACTAATGATGACAATAGTTTGTACACCAAGGGCCAGATAACAAGATTGTATTGGCATAAATATTTGTGGATGGTACTTTATTTACAAGGAATGATGTTCTATGCAAATAATTTTTAGAGAAAATGAATAAAGACTTTGAAATGTCTCTGTTTGGTGACATTAAGTTCTTTGTTGGATTGCAGATACAATAGAATAGGAATGGGATCTACATCATTCAGTTTAAGTATATCAAGGAGATATTCAAGAAGTTTGGTATGGAAGATTCAAATCTAGTTGGAACCCCCATGTGTACTAGATTAAAGGTTACCAAAGATGATGACTCAAAAGAGGTGGATAAGACCTTGTATAGATCAATGATTAAAAAATTATAGTATGTAGTTCATACAAGACCTCATATTGCTCTTGCAATTGGTATAGTGGAAATATTCTCAACAAAACATAGAGAAAATCATATAATAGCAATCAAAAGAATCTTGAGATATTTGAAAGACATTGAAGACTATGGTTTATGGTATAAACATGGAGGAAATTTAGACCTAAAAGTGTTTACTGATGTTGATTGGGCAGGAAGTACTGATGATAGAGAAAGAACAAGTGGTGGAGCATTCTTTCTTGGTAAAAGATTGGTATCTTGGACAATCAAAAAGAAAAATTGCACATCCTAATCTACAACAAAAGCATAATATGTTGTAGCAATAGTGAATTTTTCTAATATTGTTTGGTTTAAATAGTTTTTCGAAGGTATGAAGGTTGAAATCAAGGAAGTAGTTGTCATGTTTTGTGATAATACAAGCGCAATTAACATATGAAAGAATCTAGTGATGCATTCCAAAACCAAGCATATTACTATAAAATATCATTTTGTTAGAGAACTGGTGTAGGAGAAAAAAATTATATTGGAATATGTCCATACAAAAGAATAGATTTTAGACATATTTACCCAACCATTACCTAAGGATGAATTCTTGTATCTAAGAGGTAAGTTAGGGGTGATTCCCCTATCCAAAGTTCACTAAGTAAAGCTTTTAGTGTTGTATCAATAGGAACCAAGTTGAAGTTCAATTAGTTGATGTAGCATAGTCAAAAGATAATTTTGCATATCAATCAGTATTCAAGGTACATTAATACTAATTTGGTATGTGTTTTCTTTGGCTTGTGTTGTTAAAAAGGCAGAAGTTTACTATTATATCTTTCTGAAATTTGTTTTGAGAAAGAAGCTATGAAATTCCTTTGTAGAGGGAGATTACTACATAAAAGAGAAGCTTGTGGTATAAAAATCTAAGAGGGAGAAAATTTCTATCAGAGAAAGTTTTTTTTCAAATTTCATTGTGCTATCACATGTTGTGTTGCCATCAATGCCAAAGAGGAAGATTGTTGGATTCAATTAACTAATTATGTGTTGTCTTTGATGTTAGAAAAATGTCATATCAGTTGTCACTTAGTTCTTACTGAGCTCACTTGGTCAGCAAGATAGTTTTTCTTGTCTAATAAGCATTCCTAGAAATTAGTCTACAGAAATAGTATCTACCAAGCTCACTTGGACATCAATGAAAATTATGGCAAAAAGTAGTGTTAACTAAGTTCTCATGGGTAATGAAGAAAAGTTGGTTAGATTTAGTATTAAAAAAGTTCACTCGATTGCCAAAGTATTTTGCAAGTTCACAGTGTTAACCAGGCTTCTATTGATTAACACAGGAAATCATTTCTGGACTAGTGTTTACTGAGCTAGGTTGGCTATTAAAGGAGTTTGTTGATTTGGGATATGAAGTTTAATTACTTCAAGTATTGACTCCAGCCAACTATGGTAATGATTATTGGTCATTTTAATTTGTATTGAGCCAACTTGATAATTTGAATGATATAAATATAAGGTCAAGTTGTGATTTTCAATAGTATGCAAGTGTCTTGATTGATTGAAGTAAAGTGTTTTAATGAACTAGAAGGATGGATAGATATCCTTGTGGAGAAACAAAGTAACATTTGATCAAGAAGGATCAAGATTTTGTGAACAAATCAAAGATCTAGATTCAGAAATTTAGTTGCATTTCAAGCAGGTCATTTCATTGTTACTTTCTTACCATTGTATCAGTGATCCAAAATCTCCTAATAGAGGTGGTTTAATAGCTAGTTGTAAATTCTCTAACAAGGTGATAGTTCCATTGAATTATTTTAAGACCTCTTACAAGGCCACTCTTTATAGGGTGATTAAATCCTCTAACATGGTCACACCTAATAGTGTGTTTTGTAACCTTTAACTAGGTTGGCTTCTAGCAGGGCTCACTTCAGAAGAGTGAAAAAAAAAACTAGTTACATTGGTGATTTTTCAAATATTAGGTTTCCATGTTAAATATGGTGTCTCATGTGTTCATTTATTTTTCCTTATGTTTGCAAAGTAGTATTATTGATGTTAGATCTACTAAAGTAAAACATATTTTGCATTTACCAAGTTACAACATTTTCAATAGGTTTATCGAGTGACAACAATAATTAGTTTTGATAGACATCTAAAGGTTCTGTGGATATATTTTGTGCTAACTGATTCACCACCCCCTCTCAGTTACCCCATCTATATTTTAAACATATGTATGTATGTATGTATGTATGTACATACTATATATATATATATAGACACACACACACACACACACACACACACACACACACACATAGAGATCTTGTGGATTATGGATTATAAATAAAAAATAAAAGGAAACATGACATTAATTTTTCCTCATTTATTTTGATTGATTTTTGAGTGTTTCATGTGAAAGAGGGTGGAGAGCTCTAAATTTTGGTGGAGATCAATGGAAGTATAGGATTTTGTTGTTGTTCCATTATGATCTTTGTGCCCTTTCTCTATCATTTTCTTTAAGGGGAGAAAAGGTACTTATGTAAATGCTCTATTTTTTTTCCCTTCTAAAAATGTATCTCTTTTTCATATATAATAGCTTTGGTTATCTTCAAGGATAATTGATTTTGATGATTTTATGCATATGTGTATGTATGTATGTATATCAGTTCAATATGTGAACTTCTTTACATGCATACATACACACTTGCATAGTACTTGTACTAAATTAAATTAATCATTCATTTCTTAAATTCACACAAGAAATTATCCTTCCATTGAATCAATATTATTCATACCAAACTAAGTATGCATAAATTTGTACTTATAGATTATATTATCTCTTAGTAATTTAGTAAAGATCTTGTGCATAATATCATCTAGGTAATGATCAGATGCTTTCACATTAAGTTATACTAGGATCGAGTAAATGATCTATTTATGTTACTTCATACTTGTTTAATTGAACATTTTGTTTAACATAATTAGTAATACTAGAATTATATACCTACAACTAGTAATCTAGTTTTTATTTAATCATATACATTTTTCATGCCCTAGATTAGCTAGGCAAAACGCAACCAACAATTTTATTTAATTTTTTTTAATATATATTTTTCTTTTGAAATATAGGTGTACATCTGAAATACATAGCCATTAGCAAAGGTTAAGAAAATATTGTGACTCTGATAGGAATGAAGATAAATGCAAATTTTCCAATTATTATTCCTCCTTAACCAACACAACTTTCCATCTCACTATAACATATGTTCATGCAATAATAACTTATTTAAAATTGATATTCTATTCCTAAATCATTAGTGCATTTCAAGGTAAGGGACATTATGTGAAGCAAACCATTATCTCCTAAGCTCTAATAACCTTTGTCATGAAATTCTTACTGTTGTTGTATATCCCCTAAAGTAACTACGTCCTTCCAATCATATCTTGAATTTTAATAAATTTTACATCTTACTAGTATGGGTCCTTTACTAGTTTTCTTTCCATTCTCATTCAATTATATTAATTGGCTTACTAGCTTATTTCAATTTGAACAACCCTCCTACAAGTTTGCTAGTGAAAAAGATAGGTTGAGTTTTATATACTCTGAATGTATATAATCAGATTATGTTTTATTGACAAGCATGTTTGCAATTTAATTCAAGAAAATGTATAGCAACAATATAAATATAAATATATTATGATTAATTATATGTTGACCATAACTAACAATTAATTTTTTTATTTTTCTTTTACAATCTATCTTTCTTCTATTTCTAACTCGTAACTTTCTAATCTTCCCATTCACACACTCCCTCTTGTGACCTTACCTTAAGTATTAATAAAAAAAAAAACCATTTTCAAGGAAGAAAAACTTTACATAAAATACTCAAAACAAATAAATAAAATCTCTCTCTTTTAACATTACCTACTACCTATAATGCCTACCCACTACCATAGCACTAACCACAAATAAATACCACCAATAAAAAAAAAAACCTACCATCTTATAACATCCACATGCCAACTACACATGTGAATTTCTCCAGCATTCCTAGGGTTGCGTGTTCCACATACTTTTTGCAAGGTTGTGAAATTACCCAACCTCCAATCTAGTGCGAAGTTATATTTCCATCTTGTCTTTTACCAAGGTGCCTAGGGTGTTGGGTAGCACTCTCCCCCATGTCCAAGGTGGAAGCACCAAGAAGGCAACGGCTACAGGGTAAACTATTTTGTTTACCCCAGCCGCTAGCCCTAGCCTGTACCTTGCGGTGTACCTTGCCCTCCTATCAGTGAAATGTTTGACTGAGTCTGACCGTGATTTTCCCATCTACGACCCTGCACGTGATCTGATCTGCCGATCTCACGTCACCGTAGTCCAAGCATCACACTAGTGAAATACAATAACAATGTCCTACCCCACAATTTGGATGCTAATTGGTGAAATGAACCCCCATATTTAGGCATTTTTGGTCAAAGTGGGAAATATTTTTTGTGGTGGAAAGTATAGTAGCTTTTTAAAATTATACACTAAGGATAAATTAAGTGAACTTTTAAAAGTGAAATTAATCTTATAAATGTTAGATTAATTTTTAAATTTTGAACTAGTTTTAAATTGACTTAATATATATTTTTTCAAACTTTCATATTACATTTGAGATCATTTAACTATACTCAATTTTATAATTATAAAGCATTAAAGATCAATCGTATTTACTAAAGAGACATTTTAAATATTTAGATTGGATTACATTAAAATACATATTTTTACATACAATTTTATAATATTTTTATAATTAATTCTTACAACTAAATTTCTAGAGCTTTATCTAAATGAACATTGTAAAGTAGAAAAAGAAGAAGACAATTTATCAAATAAGGTGTGGTTAATCTAAACAAAATAGTTTACCCTTTAGCCGTTGCCCACCAAGAATGGGCCCCTGAATAGGAGTGTCCTTTTCTGACTACACTCCAACTTTCTAGACCTTGGAAGTATGCTAGGTGAAAAGGTCAACATATGAATTTTAAATCATGGGTCTCACTCAAGGCTGTATTATTCAAGGTGAGGTACATGTCAACCCTAAAGTGCTCAAATATTGTAGAAAAGCATAGGCGATAAGTTTTGGCAGAATCAATTGTCGCCCCGCCCACCCCCCCCCCGCCCTATAAAGTAGGTCCCATCCATTTTATTTTGTTTTTGTTTTTTTTTTTAATCTCCTTGGGGATACATGGTGCCACACTTTGATTTTGATTAATATAGGGATGCACTACGAAGATAGTTAATATATGTTATTTTTATTTTTATTAGGTATCCATTATTCTGTTATTTTATTTATTTCTCTTTGTTGCCTATCATGTCTCATCCTTTGTATATGAATATGAGTCACTGTAAATGTGATGATTTTATTAAGGGCTTGAGTGTCTAACTAGTATTAGTCATACTACATCAATTTTTAATTTTTTTTACAACTTGTAGGTCCAAGTAGGAGTTCAAGTACATGTTCAGTATTATTATATTAGTTTGTATTCTTGGGGCTTTATTTTCTTTCTCCCATACATTTTCCAGAGGAAAATGTGAGTCTACAACAAGTTACTCTTCTCAACTAACCCCTTTTATATTTGAGTTGGTTTGTTCTACCATAAAAATTCTAAGTGGACATATTTTTGATAGGATGGTATTATCTACTTAGTAAATTTATTTGAACTTCAACAATTCAAATGAATAAATGATTATACATATACATTTAATTTTCAAGCAAGACGATTTTCTTCTAAGCTATAAATGTGCAACATACAACTTTTCCATGCAACTTATACATTTGAATCTTACCGACTATACTTATAACAATCTCCTACATGTCACTTATAAAACTCATACCTACAAATACATCTCAGAGAAGTATTGTCTACAATCTTACTTCATAAGACATGAACTTTAACATGAAGGTTTTCATTATAAGTAAAAATATAAGCATACAACCTTTTCAACCTTTCTTCCACAATTTTCAAATGATAACAATGATAACAAAATATTCTACATCTCATGCTATCTCTTTCATAACTCATAAAACTTCAAATGATCATTTCTTTATAAGGAACATATATGTACAACATTCCCAAATTTATCCCTCTACATATTCACATGGTAACAATTGCACAATCTCTTTAGATCACAATGGGACAATACAAGAGACTTTCAAAATCATGAATATTGAGAACATGAAACATTGAGCCTTTTTAAACATTTGGATCTTCTCCACTTTGACAAGGGTGAAACCCTGCTACTTCATAGCATACATCTTCACAAAACTTGCACATAACACACACAAATAGGAACCATGGAGGCTCACCTCCCAACCTAGGCTTCTTTAAAGCCACCCACCGAGCAGGGAAAACAAGGACCAAACAGGTTACACACATACATCACAAAATTTTGCATGAATACACAACACAAACACAATCAACACCCTTCCATGGCTTGCACAATGATTCACCATTGGAATCATAAAATTTTGGGTGAAGGTGGGCTCTTCAAAGAGGAGAAATTCTATCAACATAAATATCATATTGCCAATGCATTTTGCCTCTCAAGGCCACCACAACATAAACAACATATAGCCACTATATTGCCTCTTAAGGCCTTCAAAACAACCATCTTCTCCTCATCCACCAAACCTCCTTGTACCTCCCAAACAACAAGATTCATGGCCATGATGGAGCCCATGATCCATAATAATAACAAACCTCATCATGAGGTAAAAAAAAATTCTTTTCTCACCTGCAATGTCAAGCCCAACTTGTGCCCTTCACCTAAGGCTTCTCTACCCTCCCAAGGGTGAGTGAAACCTTCACACCCATAATCACAATCAACACTCACATTCGAACAAGAAACAACAACAAAAAAAATGAAGAACAACAAAACAAAACCAAGAAAGGATCTCCAAAAGCACAAAACACATTTACTTCTTCCCAACACAATGACAAGCTCATAACACAATATTGACAATGCAATGCACACTCCATTGATAACTTTTTACAATTGCAAATTTTCTTATCCATACTAAAGAAAAGGAATAAAAGAACATGCTTAATTCACCAACCTTAGTCCAAGCTAGGGTAAGGATAGTTGTAGAAGAGCTCCCTTAATCTCCCTCCAAAACTTAGTTTTCTCTAAAATTAGAGAGTGGGTGAGCAACCCATTAACTTGTCACTCCCCCCCTAAAAGACTCTCCACTAACCATTTTTAGTAAGAACACCAAGCCTCCCTTTCTTACATTGTTGCTCCTCCAAAATAAGAAGGTTAACCAAGTTGGGTTGTGAGGGTTCTATCATGGAAAACTCCCAATTTCGAATTGGTCTAAGTTAGCTTTGTTTAAGGGGTTCCCAAAACTAGGAAAACATTAAAATAATTAAATTTAGGCCCCTAACCTACTGAACTACCATTAAGGTGGATTTTAAACACTAAAATAACACCATAGGATCCCATTTAGACCCCTAAAACTCCTTGTCAAGTTTGAATTCGAATTCCTAGATGATGTGACCCAACCAAACACTCTCTCCCAAATGGGAGTACTTAAGAATTAATTTGAAAAGAAGGAAGAGGACCAAGATTGTGTAACCTTGAGACCAATACTATAGGTGACATGTCATCAACAGATAGACTATACAAGTGTGAAGTGACACACATAAAAAGAAATACATTACATTTTCCTTGACATGCCCTTAATGCATCTAGGTTATGATTAAACATATTCACAAGAAAGAAATCATGCAGTTACAAAGAAAATTACTTTCACAATGAGTCTTTTTAATATTCCAAAGATTTGCCTTGATTAAACTATGTCACAAGGTTTGGAGCTTGTTTCCCCCAAGAATTCCCATGGTTCCACTTCCTGCACAATAAACTCAAGCATCAATAGTCCAAGGAGTCATATAACATGTATAATGTATAAGTGTATAGTGATAGTCATAATTCAGGTAAATTTTCCTATTTAAGTCATCCAAGATGTTAGAATAAGAAATTTGCATAACATAAGCCATCAAATTAACATCTATGTGCATATCAAAATCAATTAATCATTTACTAGTGTATCACAAATCATCATAATCGCTTCTCTCAATACCATAATCATTCATCTCATAAAGCATCATAACCAAATTGTCATCTATCCATAATCAACTCAACATTTAGCATCACATCAAAATTCTAATAATATCAATGCATAATATTGCATCCATATATTTTCAACCATTTCCTACACAATAGTAGGTTCTAAGTGCATATGATAATGTAAACCACTACTACTAAGTATCAAAATGTTTAAATAAAATAATCCATAGTCCATCAAGTCTCAAATAACTATCAAAATATCTAGATCCTAAATATCCAAAATGTAAATAAAATATCCATGCTAGGACATGTTGGGGTGGGGCCTCACAATATTTAAGATTATTACTTTTCTTAAAATTTGTCTTTATATTTGTTATCACTAAAACACAAATATAGATCTCTGATAGTTATCTTTTTTAATTTCAAGATCTTCATATTTAGCATGATCATTTTCTACTACTAGTTAGTGGAATAGCCACAATGTGGAGCCACATAGCTCATGGATTTTTCCACCAAATTATATTTTTGTCCTCCAAAAATATTATAAGGGAATATTTTTCTAATTTTCCATACATTTAATAAGTTTTTGCCTTTTTTATCTTTCAAAGTACTTTTCTATTCTAATATAGAGACATATATCATAAGGATGAACATGCTAATTTTGATCATCCCACTTTCAAATATTATTCCCCTATCAAATTAATAGAACTACTTGCAACTAACACCCTAATTTTCTATAACATACAATATTATCCATTCACATAAGCATCTTCCTCCTTTTTGGGTTTTGAACCTCATTGAACATATTTCAAAATGGTTCCATTAGTTCAAGGAGGTTCATATGTTTGATAAGTTTAGTATCCTAGCTAGTTTAGTGGTTTCAATGTTTAGAAGGCTCTTGGCATGGATCAGAGCACAAAGATTCCAAGACTCTGTAATTTATATTCAATGGTTCATATAAGTATGTGCAGATAACTTCAGATGTCTCCAAAAAAAATTAGGTGCATTTTGGTTCATAATAGTCCATGGACCACAAATCAAAATCAAAGTTCACATTTCAAAGGCCAAAAGTTCTAAAAATGAAACTTGTGATTGAAAGTCTCAATTCATCAATATGAATGTATAGTTCAAGGGTTCACATTTGAAAATTCCTAGTTGCCCATACTATTTTAGAAGACCAAGTCTGGTGATTTGTATGTAGCAATCATGATATAGAAATTCAATATGGAGGAAGATATATTGGCATCACAAACAAATGATCCCATATTGATAAATAACATCTAATCTTTTGTAAGTCTCTATCCTCTAAAGTTCAAATACACGGAGCCGCTATCATCATGAGTAGACTCATTATCCTAAGATGAATTCAATCAAAGCTATTCATACCAAACTAAGTATGCATAAAACTTCTCTTAAAGATTATATTATCTCTTGGTGATTGAGTCAGGATCCAATATAGTTTTCCAAGGTGATAAAATTGAATATGTATATACACATATTGAATACACACACACACACACATATACAGATACATAAATACATACATAGACACACACACATATCTATGTGTATATATGTATATATAAGGATTATATTATCTCTTGGTGATTGACTAAAGATCAAGTATAGTTTTTCAAGGTGATAATATTATATATGTAGATGTATGTATGTGTGTATTTATGTATGTAAGTATATATGTATGTACATATGTATGTATATATGTATCTAGCCATCTCAATATTAGGGTCTTGTGATGTTTGTATATATATATACACATGTGTGTGTGTCTATGTAGGTATAGATACACATACATATACATACAGAGAAGTTTTTTATAATTGCCTACTTGATGGGGACACAACCCAAGAACAAAATGGACACAACAGAAAGGGAAATTGTATTAACTAAGAAAATAAAAAAGTACAAATACTAAAGAGAAAATAAACTTCAAGACATGCCCTAAGGGCTTACAATAGCATAAATCTGGAGATAATTTCTCCTTTTAGTACCTCCTCTCAAACTCCACTCCGAACTGCCTTTTACAATGCCAGAAATCTCCTTAAATAGACCACGAAGGGTTAAGGACTAGGAGTACATTCTAGAAAGTGATAGTAGGCATCCACCAAAAAAATAGAAGGTTCCAGAAGCTGCATTGGAAGTCGGTGCAAATCTAGAAGAATCCAGAAATGGTAACCAAACTTTTGGGAGGCATAACTTTTGAACTGTAGCTCTGATTGACGAATCGTTTACATTTTTGAAAAGCTCTCGAAGCGCTCTATAGCCCTATGGACAAGCTTTTCTTTTCCCCCATTTTTTGACCCTTTTTGAGGTCATTTAATGCCCCTAACTTGACTTTGAAGCATTCTTAGGAGGTCTCCAAAACTCAAAAAATTGCAATAACTTTCAAACTGTGGGCCTTTTGACCTGATTCTTTTTTTGGAATGCTCAAAATCATAATTACATTCATCTGGCCAATTTGCACCTTCTAGGTCACCAAAATGATGGCCAAATTGCATGCTCCTATTTTTTTGAGATTTTTTAACACACTGATACTGGAATTGTGAGAGTTGGAACCTTTATTTTGCCCAAAAGGGTATCCAAAAATGTAAAGACATGAAATAGAAACTAAGTCTAAGTACATTTTTTTGGGTGACACAGGATTGCCCTTATACCTCTGGATGCTCCTGCATCAGACACCCAGGGTAGATTGAAAAGTGACCCTGTCACTTTATGAATGGTAGAGGAAATCCCAAATGGAAAACCTTAGCTGCTGAAATCCAAGTTGAGTCCTCGATTGGTCATCCTTTCCACTTCACCAAATACTCTTCATACTACCTATTTCAAGTACTCCTACGCACATGATGATCGAGCATGTCTTCTATCTCCTCCTTCTTTGAAGCAGGAATCAGACATGGCTCTAACACTAGCTCCTCATCTGCACCATCATCATGATACTCTATTAAATTTGCAATGTGGAAAATGGGAGAAATCTGAATACCATCTGGCAGCTCCACTTCATATGCATTTCCTGAGTCATGTTTCTTCAAAATTTTGCAAGGGCCAAATTTCTTCATTTTCAGCTTGTTGTAAGTACTGGATGGAAATATTTCTTTTCGTAAGTGCACCATGACTAAATCTCCTACTTGGAATTCCTTATGTCTTCTCCTTTGATCAGCCCTAGCTTTATACTCTTGATTCATCTTGGTAATGTGTGCTTGAACCTCCTCATGTAGATGCTCTATATGTTCAACAAATTCCTCAGCTTCAGCACTTGTCCTCTCCCCTTGTTCTATCTTCCTTAGCTCTAGTGCAGTCCTTGGGCTACTCCCATTTACAATTTGGAATGGTGATTTTCTAGTACTCCTATTTATAGAGTTATTATAAGAAAACTCTGCCTGTGGTAGAATCAAATCCCATCCCTTGGGCTTATCCCCAACTAAACATCTCAGCAAATTGCCCAAACTTCTATTTATCACTTCTGTTTGCCCGTCAATTTTTGGGTGATGCGTGGAACTGAATTTCAAGTCTGTTCTCAACATTTTCCACAATGTCCTACAAAAATACCCCACAAATTTAGTATCTCTATCAAAAACTATGCTCCTTGGAAGACCATGTAGTCTTACCACCTCTTTGAAAAAAAAGTCTACAATATGGACATCATCATGAGTTTTGTGGCACAGAATGAAATATGCCATTTTGGAGAACCTATCAACCACCACGAATACTGAGTCATTACCCCTTTGTGTCCTCGGCAATCCAAGAACAAAATCCATACTTCTGTCCTCCCATGGCCTTGATGGAACATGCAATGGCTGATATAGGCTAATATTGTGACTAAACCCCTTAGAAACTTGACAAACCTGGCAACTCTGTAAAAACTTCTTCACATCTTGTGAAATTTGAGGCAAAAAATAATGTTCTCTAAGAATGGCAATGATCTTATCTCGACCAAAATGTCCTGCCATCCCTCCACTGTGTTTTTCCTTAATCAGATTTTCCCTCATGGAACTTCTTGGAATGCACAATTGACAACCTTTGAACAACATGTCATCCTGTATCAAATAGTCTAACCACTTGGTTCTATCTACAGCAACAGGTTCTTTACAAGATTCCCATGCTTCAACAAAATTAGGATCCTCGGGGTATAAATTCTTGAGTTCATCAAACCCAACTACTTCAATTTGCATTATTGTAAGCAACAATTGTCTCCTACTTAGTGCATCTGCAACCCTATTAGATTTTCCACTTCTATGCTTCAACACAAATGTATAGCTCTGCAAGAACTCTGCCAACTTCATATGCCTTTCATTCAATTTACCTTGGCTATTTAGGTACTGTAATGCCTGATGATCAGTATACAAAACAAATTCTTTTGGTAATAAACAATGCCTCCGTTTCTTTAAGGCCTGAACTATTGCATAGAACTCTTGATCATAAACATAATACTTCTTTGCATCATTCAATTTTTCACTAAAATATGCAATAGGCTTACCTTCTTGGCTTAATACAGCCCCAATAGTGCTGCCACTAGCATCGCAATCCACTTGGAACACTTTTCTAAAATTTGGAAGTGCCAACACAAGTTGTTCTGTTACCTTCTTCTTCAGCAATTTAAAACTTCTTGCAGCTGCTGCAGTCCATTTGAACTGTTTTCTATCCCCTCTTATTGTATCAGTTAGGGGTGCACATATGCCACTGAAATTCTTAATAAACTTCTTGTAAAAACTAACCAGACCATGAAATGATCTTACCTCAGTAGTAGACCTTGGAGTAGGCCATGCCAAGATGGCTTTTACCTTTTCTGGATCCATTTTAAGACCTTCAAGTGATATAACAAACCCCAAATAGACTAACTCCCTTTTTGCAAAGTTACACTTCTTCAGATTAATTAACAATTTCTCTTCCCTTAGCCTTTCAAGGACACTACGAATATGCAATAAATGTTCTTCCAAAGTCTTGCTGAAAATTAAAATATCATCCAAATAAACAATAAAAATTTTTCCCAAGAACTTCTTAAGTACCTCATTCATGAGCTACATGAAGGTGCTTGGGGTGTTCGTCAATCCAAAGGGCATGACTAACCACTCATAAAGACCCTCCTTGGTCTTGAAGGTTGTTTTCCACTCATCTCCTTCTCGAATTTGTATCTGGTGATAACCACTCTTCAGATCTATCTTTGTGAAGTATTGAGCTCCACTCAAGCAGTCCATTATATCATCCATCCTTGGCAAAGGAAATCAATACTTGATGGTGATCCTATTTATAGCTTGAGAATCTGTGCACATCCTCCACTCTCCATCCTTCTTTGGTGTGAGTACTATTGGTACTGCACATGGACTCAAGCTCTCTTGAATCAAGCCCTTCCTCAACAACTCTTGAACCTATCTATTTATCTCCTTTGTTTCAGTAGGAGTCATCCTGTGAGTAGCCTTGTTAGGCAAACTAGCTCCCGGAATCAGATCTATCTGATGACTAATTTTCCTTACTGGTGGCAATCCATCTGGAACATTATCAAAGATAATATCTCCAAAATCCTCTAGTAAGTCTGAAACTTCAAGTGGTATTTCACTACTACCTTCTTTATCTTCCCTAGGAATCAAAGCATAGCACATATGCTGATGTTGCATACCATCCAAAAACTTTCTTTCATCAACAAGACAAATCCTATGACTGCTACATACCTTTTCACCTTCCCTTTTCATGGGCTTCAATTTGTGGCAAACTCCATCCTTTGTCAGAGAGTATGTGTTTGCATGTACATCATGCACTACATGTCTATCAAACTGCCATGGTCTACCCAATAATAGATGGCAAACATCCATCAAAATAACATCATAGAGAACTTCATCATGGTAACTCCCAATTTTGAATTTTACTAAACATTGTTCACTTACTAGGACCTTATGATCATCTTTTACCCAAGAAATCTGATAGGGCTGGGGAAGTTTCTCCCTCTTGAGCTTCAGCTTAGAGACCATCTCTTCTGATACCAAGTTATCAGTGCTACCACCATCAATGATAACATCACAACATTTATCCTCACACTTGCATCTGGTACGGAAAAAACTCCTCCATTATCCTAGTTCAATCTCACCACTTAGTAGGACTCTTTCATTTACCAAGGTCTCTCCTCTTTTTGCATCCTCTGAATGTGATGATTGTGCATCCTCATCCACATGAGCAACCCTAGCTTCGCCCTCATCTCTCCTATCTGTCCTTCCTTGTCGTTGAGGGCATTCAAAGGCACGATGACCTTCTTCATTGCAATGGAAATAGGTACCATGGAAGCCTCCTCTTCCTTGTCCATGTCCTCTACCTCTTCCTCTTTGATTTCCAAAGTCTTGGTCATGGGAGCGGTTGAAACCTCATTCCTCTGGTTCCTGCTAGTACCCTCATCTTCATTTTTCTTTTGGGTTTCATTGCAGCCTCTAGATGACCTACCACTTCCCCTTCCTCCTTGACCGCGCCCTCTTTTTCTTCCTTCAAACCTTTTATTTAGCTTCTCTTCAACTCATAGGGCAAACTGGTATGCCTCTTCAATGGTGGTCAGTCTTACCAGACTTAATTCTTCCTAGATGCTAGGTCGCAACCCACTGATATAACGAGCAACCTTCTCCTTATTTGCTTCTACATGCCCCGCTCTAATCAAGAGTTGGTAAAATTCCTCTGTATATTCTTGGACCAATCTTCCTTCTTGCTTTAACCCATGCATCTTCTTAAACAAATCAAGCTCATAGTCCACAGGAATGAACTGCTTCTTCAATTTGTCCACCATGCGATCCCATCTTGTGATCTTCTCCTTTCCTCTTCTATTTCTTTCCAATTGAACCTCTTGCCACCAAATTTTGGCATGGCCTTTCAATTTGGCCTTTGCAAACTTAACCCTATCTGGGTCCCTGACATCCTCATACTCAAAGTATTCTTCCAGTTCATTGATCCAATCGATCAACTCATCTCATTTCAGATTTCCTGAAAAATGCACCCACTTCAATTGTGGGTCTTTTCCCAAACTTAGTAAGGGCCCTAAAAAGCCTTTCCTCTACAGGATTCAGAACTTCCCTATCAAGTTCTGCTTCTGGTCCCATTTCTTCTTCTTCATTGTCATCCTCACTGTCGTCACCTGCGACAACATTTGCTCCTCTACGGAGCTCCTCTTGCAATGCTTGTACCTGCCTTTGGAGGGCTCTAACCTCCTTAGGATTAATAGCTCTGGCCCTTCCGCCACACTCTCTTCATGGAGGAATCTTCTAACTCGAACCCACAACCACACAATCCTGGTGCAAACTGCCTCACAGTCGGCGCTATGTCTACACACTCAGGAAAACCAGCTCTGATACCACTTGATGGGGCACAACCCAAGAACAAAATGGACACAACAGAAAGGGAAATTGTATTAACTAAGAAAATAAAGAATTACAAATAATACAGAGAAAATAAACTTCAAGACACGCCCTAAGGGCTTACAATAGCATAAATCTGGAGATAATTTCTCCTTTTAGTACCTCCTCTCAAACTCCACTCCGAACTGCCTTTTACAATGCCAGAAATCTCCTTAAATAGACCCTAAAGGATTAAGGACTAGGAGTACATTCTAGAAAGTGCTAGTAGGCATCCACCAAAAAAATAGAAGGTTCCAGAAGCTGCATTGGAAGTCGGTGCAAATCTAGAAGAATCCAGAAATGGTAATCGAACTTCTGGGAGGCATAGCTTTTGAACCATAGCTCTGATTGACGAACTGTTTATATTTTTGAAAAGCTCTTGAAGCACTCTATAGCCCTATGGACAAGCTTTTCTTGTGCCCAATTTTTTGACCCTTTTTGAGGTCATTTAATGCCCCTAACTTGACTTTGAGGCATTCTTAGGAGGTCTCCAAAACTCAAAAAACTGTAATAACTTTCAAACCATGGGGCCTTTTGACCTGATTCTTTTTCTGGAATGCTCAAAATCACAATTACATTCATCTGTCCAATTCACACCTTCTAGGTCACCAAAATGATGGCCAAATTGCATGCTCCTATTTTTTTGAGATTTTCTAACACACTGATACTGGAACTGTGAGAGTTTGAACCTTTATTTGGCCCAAAAGGGTATCCAAAAATGTAAAGACATGAAATAGAAACTAAGTCTAAGTACATTTTTTTGGGTGACACAGGATTGCCCTTATACCTCTAGATGCTCCTACATCACTGCTATGGGAAATATAAAGAGATACATGTTTAGAAGGAAAAGAAAGGAACATTTATATAGGTACCACTTCTCCCCTTGAAGAAAATCATAGAACACTACTACATTTGGGCTCGAATACACTACAAATTACATTATTGTCACAAATTATCATTGCAATTTGACCCCAAATATTGTAGTGAAAAGAGAACAAAGATCAAAATGGAAAAAAATGGAAATTAAATTATAGATAAAGGGTACAAAGATCATAAGGGAATGACAACAAAATGTAGAGATCAAAAGGGCACAAAAATAAAATGCAATGATCACACAACCACGATAATGAAATTGTAGATCTTCATTGATCTCCACCAAGGACACGAAAATGAAATGCAAAGATCGTAGAAAAAAAATGTACCAATGACAAGGACATGAAAATATTCAAAGCTCTCCATCATCATTTAGAGATCTCCACCCTCTTTTACACATAACTCTTCGCAGTCAGAAACAAATGGGGAATGATTTATGTCATATGTTTTTTTTTTAATATCCAAAATCAACTTCACATTGTGTTGTAACTCTGACATAGGTGTTTTATCCTTTATAGTTTTTATTTCAACATTTCAACATTCAAATTTTCAAGTTTTCTCTTTATTATATAGTCCTTTCCACCATAAAACCCACTTTGTTACTTCATTAAAATCAGGACTTGAACAACGCCAATGATACAAAACCTGTTGCCACTTGAAAAATAATGTTGCCTCCAACATTAAAACCATATGATAAAAGGTAATAAAACATGCCCAAGCCATAACACAATTAAATTGGTGTAGTTTCTAATTAGCTAGGTTGATTACAAATTCCTATAGAACTGTCATTAGGTTAGGTATGATAAAATGAACAATCAACTATTCCTAGGTATCAGGATCAAATACAGATTTCCAAGGTGATAAAACTACATATGCAGATGAATCACTTGAATTCCATGCATGTAGCACATTCCCAACCTTGAAATACTCTTATAAGAAATGGAAAAGAAAATTTAGATCTGCAAAACATGACAAATTACACAACTTGTAGTCTTTATATATAAAGAGAGATCTTTTTAGGTGTCTATTATATATTAGCCATAATAGAAAAATTGACCCAGTAGCATACATATTCCAGAATCCAAATAATTAAATAATAAAACTCACTCAACCCATGCTACATGACTTAGTTCAAGATCCTACACAAAAATAATGTAGACCATGAAAAATGGGTAGATTTAAAATGAAATTTTAGAAAAACATATCATAGAAGATATTTTTAGAAATAAACAAGCCATAACCTAGTTAAATTGGTCTAGTTGCTGATTAGTTGGGTTGATTATAAGTTCTTATAAAATTGCCATTATATTAGTTGTAATAAAATGAACAAGCAGTTATTCCCAACTAAGAGGATCACATAAAATTTTCCAAGGTGATCAAATTGCATATGGAGATGTATGTGTGTTTGTATGTTTGTATGTATGTGTATATATATGTATGTATGTAGGTATATATATATATATATAGACACACACACACACACACACACACACACACACACACACACACATCTGTGTGTGTCTATGTACATGTATGTATATATATAGAAATAGATCTTGTGGATTGTGGAGATCAGTAGAGATCTAAGATTTGGTTATCAGGCCCTTGTGATCTCTTTATATGTATGTATGTATTTATGTATGTATATACATACATACATACATACATACACACACACACACATATGTATTTGTATATATGTGTATATGTATGTATGTATGTATGTATGTATGTATATAAATAGAGAGATCTTGGCACAACAAAGAAAAAATAAAAAAAACTTGAGAAGTAGCATGGCCACAAATGCAATTTCAATGCTTATTGGTAAGTAGATTCATCTCTTTCTCTCTCATTTTTCATGTGTTTATTTCACTTGAACTATTATTTCTTAGGGTTCATTTCCTAATATTGGATTCATTTTATGTAGGATGTAAGGGGGAAATTCCTTCACCAACCCTACATTAATAAAAGAAATATGTTCTTCAAAACCAACTTTTAAACATAAATATATAAGGAGTGAGTTAAGACGTATATAGGTTAGCCTTACATTAACTCCAAACTACAACTTAAAGGTTGTACTAGGGTATTATAGTATTGTAATTATCAAAAGTTTCTTGATTCTCCCAAGTGGGTGTATGTTGGTGAAGAGATGTATTAGGTGATTAAATCTCACTAGTGGCTATAGGAATACAGCTACATCAAAACAATTAGAAACCAAAACTACATATTCTTAGAGTGAGTAGTTCGAGGATCTTAATCCTATGGATATGAGTATGTAGGCAACTTGGTAGGTGTAGTATGCCTCTAGTGTGCAGACACCTTGGACATAATTATGTGGCACTTAACTATTTCAAGACATTATATCTTAACTCACAAGGCTCATTCTCTTGTAGAAGCCTCGGCCACAACAAAATTACTTCCAAACCATGCAAATGATGTTGAATTGGTTCCCAACCTTGAAACACTCTTATAAGCAATGTAAAAGAAAAGAAAGATACAATACATATATTACTATTATTTATGTATATATATATGTATGTATGTATATATGTATGTATGGATATATATAGATGTGTGTGTGTGTGTGTATACATAGAGAGATCTTGGAACAATGGAAAAATTTATTGAACTCCATACATATTCCAGAATCCAAATAATAAAAAAATTCTTAAGTAGACATTTGTGAGCACTAGGTGTGTGAATGCTCCATGCAAAAACATATAGAAGTAAAAAAGGTCATAAACATTTTCAATGACATGTTTACCAAGAGCATACACAAATTCCTCAAGATGACTTCCATTATTAAATTTTCATGTACATTTTTCTTTTTGTCATTAATTTCTTTATTAATTTTATTATAAGAATCCATCACATTTTGTATTAGGTTATGAAACCTGTGGGTATGGTTATATGTTTACAAAATGGGAGTATTATCATTTGGTGTTGTGGGTTTGATGTAGGAACATTCAGTGGTGTAATGGATTTCCTATATCACCCAAAAATATGCTTAGTGTTAGTTTTTTTTTAAAATTTATTTTTACTTCTAGATACCCATATGGGTTAAATAGAGATTTAAACTCTCATAGTTCCACTATTGATTTTCTAGCTTAGTTTTCTTAGTGCCTCAAGATATGTGCCAATGTAGAAAATAGGTTATTTTATAATTTAGCCATGATTATGATGACTTAGAGAGTTTAAGTTGGAGGGATGATTGTACCTATAATTTAAAGCACTCTAGAAAAAGAATTAGGTCAAAAGACTTTATGGTTTGAAAGTTATTGTAGTTTTAAGTTGCCTAGAGATCCCCTAAGAGTGCTTCAAAGTTAGATTTAAGACACTAAATAGCCTTGTATGTTCTCCAAAAATGGGGGATGATAAAATTTGATCCATATGGCTATAGAGATCTTGGAGAGCTTTCTAAAATTGTAAACAATTCATCAATTGGAATCCCAAGCCAAAGGCAATGCCTCCCATAAATTGGAATACCATTTCTAGATTCTTCTAATTTTGCACCAATTTTTGACATGTTTTTTAGAACCTTTTTGTTGTTGGTGGATTAAAAATGGCATATTCTAAAATAGATTCCTAACCCTAAACCTAATTCAGGTTACTTAAGGTCATTTCTGGAATTGTAAATGTAGTTTTTCGTGGAGTTTGGGAGAAGGTACCATGAGAATGATTTTTCTCCAGAATCTGATAACATTGTAAGCTCATAGGGCATGTAATGGAGTCTATTTTATTGTACTAAATATAAAAGCATATCACTTTTGATAATAATATTCCCCTATTCCTTTTATGTTCATTTTGTCTTGGGTTGTGCCCTCATCAAATGATATGATAGTGGGTTTTCCTATGTGTGTAGACAGAGCTCTAACTGTGAGGTAGTTTGCACTAGGATTTTGTGGTTGTGGGTTTTGATATAGCAAGAAGATGCCTCCACAAAGGGAGCATGATGGAAGGGTTAGATTTATTCCTCTTAAGGTTAGAGCCCTCCACAAACAAGTTCAAGCATTACAAGAGGAGATCCCTAGAGGGATGAATATTGTCATAGGCTATGAAAGTGAGGAGGAAAATGAAGAAGGAGGAAATATTATGCAAGAAGGGGAAGGAGATAAAGAAGTTCTAAACTAGGTCAAGGAGAAGCTTTCTAGACCCATTACCAAGCTAGGAAAAGGTCCTAAAATTGATGTTAGCATGTTTTTGGGAGATACAAACCTAAATGAGTTGATCGACTAGATCAATGAGCTAGAGGAATATTTTGAGTATGAGGATATTGGGTACCCTATTAAGGCTAAGTTTGAGAAGGAAAAACTGAAATTTTATGCCAAAATTTGGTTGCAAGAGGTTCAATTAGAAAGAAATAGACAAGGAAAGAAGAAAATCACAAGATGGGATCACATGGTGGACAAACTAAAAAAGTAGTTCATTCATGTTGATTACAAGATTGATTTATTCAAGAAGATGGAAGGGTTAAATCAAGTATGAAAATATGTCAAGGAATACATAGAGGAGTTTTATTAAGTCCTTATTAGGGTAGGTCATGTAGAAGAAAACAAGGAAAAGGTTGCCTATTACCTTAAGGGGTTAAGACCTAGCATTCAGGAGGAGTTAAGAATGAATAACATTAAAGAGGCATTCCAATTTGCCTTGCAAGTTGAGGAAAAATTAAACAAAAATTTTGATGGAAGGTAAAGATAGCATAGGCAAGGAGGAAGGGGTGGTGGTAGGTCATTTGGAAGCTAAAACAAGAACAAGAAGAAAAATGAAGATGTGGGTACCAACTGAAACCATAGGAATGAGGGTTTCAACCACTCCTATGATCAAAACTTTGGAGATCAAAGAGGAAGAGGTAGAGGAAATGGAAAAGGTTTATCAAGAGGAGGCTTTTGCAATACCTATTTTCATTACAATGAAGAAGGTCATCATACCTACGAATTCCCTCAATGTCAAGGAAGGGCAGATAGGAGAGCTAATGGTCAAGCAAGGGTTGCTCATGTGGATGATGATCCATAGTCATCACACTTAGAGGATGTAGAGAGAGGAGAGGTTTTGGTTAGTGAAAGGGTTTTTTTGATTAGTGATACAAAACCTAGACAAAGGAGGAGTTTGTTTCATATTAGCTAAAAGTGTGAGGGTAAATTTTGTGATGTGATTGTTGATGGTGGGAGCACTGACAACTTGGTGTCAAAAGAAATGCTCTCAAAGCTAAAGCTTAAGAGGAAGAAATATCCCCATCCCTATTGGATTTTTTGGGTGTATGATGATCATAAAATCCTTGTTAGTGATCAATGGTTGGTAAAGTTAAAGATTAGGAGTTACCATGACAAGGCTCTCTATGACATCATTCCAATGGATGTTTTCTATTTATTGTTGAGAAGATCATTGTTGTTTGATAAGAATGCTATACATGATGGTCATGAAAATACATACTCCCTAAAAATGGATGGAGTTCTCCACAATTTGAACCCCTTGATAAATGAGGGTAAAGAGGTATGCATTAGTGCTAGGGTATGAAACATCAGCATATGTGTTATGCTTTAATTCCTAGATAGGATAAGGAAAGTAGTATTGAAGTTCCAACTAAAGTTTTAGGTCTATTAAGTGCTTGTATGGAGATGCCATCTCTAATAATGTTCCAAAAAAATTGCCACAAATAAGGAAAATTAGTAATCAAATAGATTTAGTTCATCGAACTAGTTTTGCAAACAAGACTGCTCATAGGATGAATCCTATTGAGACTGAGGAGCTAAATAGACAAGTACAATAGTTATTGAAGGAAGGTTTAATTTGAGAGAGCCCAAGTCCATGTTTATTACTTGTAGTTCTAGCACAAAAGAAGGATAGAGAGTGGAGAATGTGTACAGACTCTTAGGCTATAAGTAAAATAACCATCAAGTACTAGTTTCCTTTGCCAAGGATGGATGATCTTATGGACTACTTGAGTGAAGTGCAAAACTTCACAAAGATAGATCTCAAGAGTGGTTATCAATAGATATGGATATGAGAGGGAAGTGAGTGGAAGACTATATTGAAGACTAGGGAAGGTCTATATGAGTGGTTAGTCATGCCCTTTGGACTGACCAATGTGCTGAGCACCTTCATGTGACTTATGAATGAGGTACTAAAGAAATTTTTGGGAAAATTTTTATTGTCTATCTAGATGATATTTTGATTCTTAGTAAGTCTATGGATGAAAATTTATTGCATTTCCATAGTTTCTTTGAAAGGTTGAGGGAAGAGAAATTATTGATTAATTTGAAGAAGTGTAGCTTTGTCAAAAGGGAGTTAGTCTATTTGGGGTTTGTTGTATTAGTTGAAGGTTTCAAAATGGACCCAAAGAAGGTGAAGGTCATTTTGGAATGGCCTACTCCAAGGTTTTCCACTAAGGTGAGTTCATTCCATGGTATGGCTAGTTTTTACAAGAAGTTCATTAGAAATTTTAGTAGTATATGTGCATCCCTTAAAAAAACAATGAGGGGGGATAGAAAAGAGTTCAAGTAAACTATAGGAACTACAAGGAGTTTTGAATTGTTGAAGAAGAAGGTGATAGAACAACCTATGTTGGCACTTCTAGATTTCAAAAAAGTGTTCAAGGTGGACTGTGATGCTAGTGGTAGTGCTCTTGGGGTTGTGTTGAGCCAAGAAGGTAAATCTATTGCCTATTTTAATGAAAAATTGAATGATGCAAATACAAAGTATTCTATTTATGATTAAGAGCTCTATGCAATAGTTTAGGCCTTAAAGAAACGAGGGAATTATTTGTTTACAAAAGAATTTGTTTTGTATACTAATCACTAGGCATTTTAGTATGTAAATAGTCAATGTAAATTGAACTAGAGACATTTGAAATGGGTAGAGTTCATTTAAAGTTATACCTTTATATTGAAACATAGAAGAAAAAGGACTAATATGGTTGTAGATACATTAAGTAGGAGACAATTATTGCTGATAGAAATGCAAGTTGAAGTGGTTGGGTTTGATGAACTCAAGAATCTATACCCTAAGGATCGTGACTTTGTAGAGGCTTGGAATGCTTGTCAAGAACTTGGTACTCTAGATAGGGCTAGTGAATAGATTACATGATTTAGCATGGTATGTTATTCAAGGGTAGTCAATTGTGTATTCCAAGGAGTTCCATGAGGGAGAAACAAAGTGGAGAGTTGCGATGACACTTTGGTTGGATAAGACTATTGCCATTATTAGTGTAGATTATTTTTTGCAACAATTGTCATAGGGTGTGAAGAAGTTTGTGTGGAGTTGTCGAGTATGTCAAAAAACCAAAGGATTTAGTCAAAATACTAGACTCTATCAATGATTTCCTATTCCAACAAAGCCTTGGGAGGACATAAGTATGGATTTTTCTCTTGGATTGCCAAGGACACAAAGGGGTAATGACTCACTATTTGTGGTGGTTGATAGGTTCTCCAAGATGGAACATTTTATTCCATGCCACAAGATGCATGATGTAGTGCATATTGCAAATTTGTTTTTTAGAGAGGGGGTGAGGCTACATGGTCTCCCAAAAATTATTGTTTCTAATAGAGATACTAAATTTGTTGGGTATTTCTAGAGGACTTTGTGGAAGAAGTTAAAGACAAAATTAAAGTTTAGTTTTGCATATCATCCATAAACTGATGGACAAATAGAAATAGTGAATAGAAGTTTGGGCAATTTTTTGAGGTGCTTAATAGGAGACAAGCCTAAGGTATGAGATTTGATTCTACCACAAATAGAATTTTATTACTATAATTCTATGAATAAGAGTACTAGTAGATCACAATTCCAAATTGTGTATGAGAGTAGTCCAAGCACTGCACTAGAGCTAAGGAAGATTGAGCAAGGAGAGAGGACAAGTGCTGAGATAGAAGACTTTGTTGAACATGTCAAGAACCTACATGAGGAGGTACATGCACATATTTCCAAGATGAAGTTGGAGTATAAGGCTAGAGCAGATCAAAAGAGGAAACATAAGGAGTTCCAATTTGGGGTTTTGGTTATGGTATACTTGAGAAAGGAACAATTTCCAGTAGGTACCTACAACAAGCTAAATATTAAGAAATTTTTTGCCTACAAAATTTTGAAGAAACATGATCCAAGAAATGCATATGAGGTGGATTTTCCAGATGAGATTTACATTTATCCTATTTTCAAAATTGTAGACTTAAGAGAATGTCATGATGATGATGTAGAGGAGGATTTGATGCTGAATCCATGTCAAATTCCTAAGAAGGAGGAGAATGAAGAAATTTTGGATAGTCATGTGGGGTAGAGTACCACAAATAGGCAATATGAAGAATGTCTGGTGAAGTGGAAAGGATGACCAATGGAGGATTCAACTTGGATATCCATAGCAGAGATTTTCTATTTGGGTTTTCCTCTATTAGCTATAAAGTAACATGGTCACTTTTCAATTTATCCTAGGTGTCTGATGCCGACATCCAATGGTGTAAGGGCAATCCTGTGTCACCCAAAAATATGCTTAGTGTTAGTTTCCTTTTAATGTTTTTTTCATTCATGGATGCCCATTTAGGTCAAATAGAGATTTCAAATCTCATAGTTCCACTATTGATTTTTTGGGTTAGTGTTTTTGAGCACCTTGGGATATGCACCAATGTAGAAGATAGGTTATTTGGCAATTGAACCCTAATTATGATGAGTTAGATGGTGTAATTTGGAGAGATGATTATAATTGTAATTTAAAGCACTATAGAAAAAGAATCAAGTCAAAAGGCTTTACACTTTGAAAGTGATTACACTTTTAAGTTGCCTAGAGACCCCCTAAGAGCACTTCAAAGTTAGATTTGAGGCACTAAATGGCCTTGTATAGGTCCAAAAAGTGGGGAATGAGAAAAGCTGGTCCATATGGATATAGAGCACTTGGAATGCTTTCTAAAAATTAAATATTTCATCAATTAGAATCCCAGATCAAAAGTTATGCCTCTCAGAAGTTGGACTACCGTTTTTGGATTCTTCTAATTTTGCACTAACTTCAAACGTGTTTTCTAGAGCCTTTTTTTTGGGTGGTGGATGCCAAATAGAATATTATAAAATGTATTCCTAACTCTAAACCTAGTTTGGGTTACTTAAGGTCATTTTTGGCATTGTAAATGTAGTTTTTGGTGTAGTTTGGGAGAAGGTACTATGGGAAGGATTTCTCTCTAGAATCTGATAACATTGTAAGCCCATAGGTTATGTCATGGAGTCTATTTGTTGTACTAAATGTAATAACATATCACTTCTAATAATAATATCTCCCTTTTCCTAATATGTTCATTTGTTTTGGGTTGTGCCCTCATCAAGGTTATAAAAAAAAATCTCTTTACTATCTAACTATGGAACTAATTTTTAATTGGTGGGTACATTGTATTTCATTTGTAGATTCAATAGAGCTTTCAGTAGTGTGGGTTGTAAAGGGATTCCATTTATGATCTACTAATGGAGATGATTTTCTTAATTGAAACCTTAATTGGTAGATTTGTGTGCAAGTTATGAAAGGATTAGAAGTTTCCAATGATCTAAAATTGGAAATGGGTTTCATACAAATTGAAATTGTTCATATGTAAATTATAAATCATTTCATACAGTGAAGTATATAGAGATTTAATTTTATGATTTGATGTTTATGTTTTAAATTATCTTTTAGATTTTGTTTTTGTGGTCTCATTATGGGTCAACCTTTCATATATGTTGGATTGCTACTAGAAATCATCTATAGACTTAAATATAGATCTTTTGTTATTTTTTTTTGTGGTTTGCCTCTAATAATAACCTTAATTATTATAGTCATTGCCCATAGTTTGCATCGTACAAGGGAATATTGCTCATCTTTTTCCTTGAGATTATAGCTTCTTTAAACAACCAAAAACTGGAAAAAAATGCACTAAAACTTATGAGAGGAATTTTTTCTTGTGTTCTATGAACAAAGAGTATTCAGTGAGAGGATTAGATCTATCCATTAATGGTAGATGATTAAACATTGGTATTTCAAGCTTTCATTTCAGCATTTCAGCGTTCAAGTTTTCTCTTCATTATATGTTTGGTTTATCATTGATTTCATCTAGTTTGATTATGATGCATCTCAACTAGTTGCTCCAATGATGCAATCACCCATCTATCTCTAGATTATGCAAGCACTTGTTATTTTATAGAATTTGCTCCCATTTTGGAAATTTCTTTGCCACCAACATTGAAACCATATCATAAATGGGAATAAGAGATGCCTAAGCCATAACCTAGTTAAATTGGTCTACTTGCTGATATTTTAATTTTCAGCAAGACTTTGGAAGAACATTTATTGTATATTTGTAGTGTCCTTGAAAGGTTGAGGGAAGAGAAACTATTAATTAATCTGAAGGAGTGTAGCTTCTCTAAATAGGAGTTAGTCTACTTGGGGTTTGTTATATCACCTGAAGGTCTTAAAATGGATCCAGAGAAGGTAAAAGCCATCTTGGAATGGCCTACTCCAAGGTCTGCTACTGAGGTAAGATCATTTCATGGATTGGTTAGTTTTTACAGGAAGTTCATTAAGAATTTCAGTGGCATTTGTGCACCCCTAGCTGACACAATAAGAGAGGATAGAAAAGAGTTCAAATGGACTACGGTAGCTACGAGAAGTTTTGAAATGCTGAAGAAGAAGGTGATAGAACAACCTATGTTGGAACTTCCTAAGGTGTTCCAAGTGGATTGCGATGCTAGTGGAAGTGCTATTGGGGTTGTATTGAGCCAAGAAGGTAAGCCTATTGCATATTTTAGTGAAAATTTGAATGATGCAAAGAAGAAGTATTTTGTTTATGATGAAGAGTTCTATGCAATAGTTCAAGCCTTAAAGAAATGGAGGCATTATTTATTGCCAAAGGAATTTTTTTTGTACACTAATCACTAGGCATTACAGTACCAAAATAGCAAAGGTAAATTGAAGCATAGGCATATGAAATGGGTAGGGTTCTTGTAGAGCTATACATTTGTGTTGAAGCATAAAAGTGGAAAGTCTAATAGGGTTGTAGATGAATTGAGTAGGAGGAAATTGTTTCTTATAGTAATTTAGGTTGAAGTAATTGGGTTTGATGAACTTAAGAATTTGTATCCTGAGGATCTTGATTTTGCTGAGGCATGGAAAGCTTGTAAAGAGCATGTTGCTATAGATAGAACCAAGTGGCTAGACTATTTGATTCAGGATGGTATGTTATTCAAGGGCAGTTAATTGTGGATTCCAAGGAGTTTCATGAGGGAAAATTTGATTAAGGAGAAACATAGTGTTGGGATGGAAAGACATTTTGGTCAAGATAAGACCATTTCCATTCTTTGAGAACATTATTTTTGGCCTCAAATGTCACGAGATGTGAAGAAGTTTGTATAGAGTTGCTAGGTTTGTTAAGAAGTTAAGGGGTTTAGTCACAATACTAGACTATGGTAGCCATTGCCTATTCCATCAAAGACATGGGAGGACATAAGTATGGATTTTTTTCTTGGATTGTCGAGAACACAAAGGGGTAATGACTTAGTATCTGTGGTGGTTGATAGGTTCTACAAAATACCACATTTCATCCCATGCCACAAAACTCATGATGTTGTCCATATTGCAGACTTATTTTTCAGAGAGGTGGTAAGACTACATGGTCTCCCAAGGAGTATAGTTTCTGACAAAGATACTAAATTTGTTGGGTATTTCTAGAGAACATTGTGGAAGAAGTTGATAATGGAATTGCAGTTTAGTTCTACACATTACCCGCAGATTGAAAGACAAAATAAAGTGGTAAATAGAAGCCTGGGCAATTTGTTGAGATGTTTAGTTGGGGATAAGCCTAAGGGATGGGATTTGATTCTACCACAAGTAGAATTTTCTTAAAATAACTCTATAAATAGGAGTAATGGTAGATCACCATTCCAAATTGTATATGGAAATAGCCCAAGGACTACACCAGAAGTGAGGAAGATGGAGCAAGGGGAGAGGACAAGTGCTGAAGCTGAAGAGTTTGCTGAGCATATCAAGTGTCTACATGAGGAGGTCCATGCACACATTACCAAGATGAACCGATAGTAAAAAGCTAGGGCTGATCAAAGGAGAAGAAATAAGGAGTTCCAAGTAGGGGATCTACTCATGGTACACTTAAGAAAAGAAAGATTTCCATTAGGTACTTACAAGAAGCTGAAAATGAAGAAATTTGGCCCCTGCAAAATTTTGAAGAAACATGACTCAAGGAATGCATACGAGATGGATTTTCTAGATCAAATTTACATTTCTACTATCTTCAAAATTGCAGACCTAATAGAGTATCACGATGATGGTGTAGATGAGGGTTTGATGCTAGAGCCATGTCCAATTCCTACTTCTAAGAAGGAGGAGATAGAAGAGATTCTAGATAGTCATGTGGGTAGGAGTACAAGAAATAGAAGGTATGAAGAGTACCTAGTTAACTGGAAAGGACAATTGATAGAGGATTCAACTTGGATATCAGTAGCTGAGGTTTCCCATTTGGGATTTTCTCTACAATCGATCAAGTGACAGGGTCACTTTTCAATCTACCCTAGGTGTTTGGTGTAGAAGAATCCAAAGGTATAAGGGCAATCCTGTGTCATCCAAAAAAATATACCTAGATATAGTTTATATTTCATGTGTTTTCATTTCTAGATACCCATTTGGGTCAAATAAAGGTTCCAACTCTCATAGTTCCACTTTTAGTGTTTTGGGTTAGAGTTTTTTAGAGTTTTAAGCACCTTGGGATACGTATAAATGCCAAAAAAATAGTAGTATGGTAGCCATAATTTTGGTGAGTTAGAAGGTGTAAATTGGTCAAATGATTGTAATTGTAATTTAGAACATTCCAAAAAAAGAATCACACCAAAAGGCCTTATGGTTTGAAAGTTATTATAGTTTTTCAACTTTTCGGGGATCTCCTAAAAATGCTTCAAAGTTAGGTTAGGGGAATTAAATGACCTTGAATAGGGCCAAAAAATGGGGGATGAGGGAAGCTAGTACATAAAGCTATAGAGTGCTTTGAGAGCTTTCAGGAAATTAAACAATTTGTCAATCAGAGCTACAATTTAAGATTTATGCTTTCCAAAAGTTCGGCTACCATTTCTAGATTCTTCTAATTTTGTGCCGACTTCTAATGTGACTTTTGGAGCCTTCTACTTGGGTGGTTGATGCCAACTAGAAATTTTTAGAATGTATTCCTAATCCTTAACCCTTTGGAGTCTATTTAATAACATTTTTTGAATTGTAAAAGGCAGTTCGGAGTGAAGTTTGAGAGGAGGTACTGGAAGGAGAAATTATCTCCAGATTTTCCTATCGTAAGCCCATAGGGCATGTTTTGAAGATTGTTTTCTCTATTCTTAGTGTATTAGCATATTTTCATAGTTAATAAATTTTCCCTTTCCTATTGTGTCAATTCTGTTATATGGCTTAAATCCATCATATTTGGTACAGAATTGTCTAGCTTCCCAAAACAATTATGGTACTAGTGGGCACACTTTTCAAGACATTTTGGCATGGATCCAGAGGTGGCTTTTTTTTTTTGTCTTTTTTAGTGGTTTTTTACCCTACATGTGGCTTTTTGGCAATAACTTGCTCATCCAGACTCCATTTTTCAATCTAAAAGAAGCATTGGAAAGATGATCCTAAACCTATCATGAAGCTTTAGTTTATTTAGATTTTTTATTCTATTTGGTGACTTATTTTGGATGTCAAAGTTAGAAGTTAGTTTTTGCACTCTGAGAGGTATATTTTAAGACATTCTATTTTCTAGATTCTGCTTGAGGCACATCCCATTCAATTTTTTTGCTTTTCTGTATTTTGATGGATATCTTGGTTGTTTCTAGCCTTGGGATTGATTTTTTTGTTTAAAATGATTTTTTATGGGTTATACTATCTATTGTATCAACCTTATGTCTCTTTTGATCTTTGTTGAGATGATTTTGTAGTATTTTTATAAACACATTGAGATAAAGTGGCACTCAATTGTATTTTAGAATCATGAACATCATTGTATTTTTTGTGCTCACACTACATTATAAATTTCCTTGAGGGTTTTTATATTGGTCATATTCACCATCTTTCTTTGTCAAGTGAGTGTTCCTTCAATACCTCATGATGTGCCAATGTCATGTGTCATTATCGATGTTTGTAGTTCTTTCTATAGGAGATATTGCATTGAGTTTCAATGTTTTCCTTACCTCTCAAAGTTATAGGGCATTTATATATGTTCTATTGCTTTCTTTGTTTGATAGAGTGATCTATATATTCAATATTTGATCCTATGTACTAGGGGATTGCAATGGTTGGATACCTATGTATTTCAATGAGATGGATCATTTACTATATAAACATTCTTTCATTCCTATTTTTGGAGGCCACAAAGATACCTTCCATATTTTATTGATCGAATCTTTAGACTTACTCTTCTCTACCTAGACATGTTCTATATAGTGGAGGTTCTTTAGATCAGTAATTTGGTAGTGTTTGTAGTTTCATGCTTTAGTAGTGTTCTTCATGATCATATTTTGTTCCTATCTTCTAGAACATTCTTTCCATCTCTTTTTGGAGTAGAATTTTTCCCATGTGGTTTTCTATATTTCTTCTCTTTATAAAGATTTGGTTGTGCTCAATGCTCAAGTACCTCATCAGGCCTTGTTGGCATGACCAAAATTTTTTTTCAGCAATAGTTTCTATGTTTTTAGCTACTCCATAAGTTTATCTTAAGGGGGCATTAGAGTAATAAGATATTTCTTTATTAATTAAATCATTTTGATCTAATTATTAAGTCATTTATTATCTCTAGTTTACTTAGGACAAAATTTAGGCATATAATAATTAATTCCTTTTATTAATTATTATGATGTAACCTAGGTTTTACCTTGTTATGGTTGTGATCTCCTTTTATAAGGATTAATCTCTTTGTAATTTATTCATTTAGTTTTGATAATAGAAATTTCTCTTTTTGATCATCAAGAATGTCTCATCTATGCATCTAGAAATTTTATCCTCCATATCTTTTTCTTCTCTTTCTATGGTAGATGTTTGCATGCAAGTGATTCTAGTGAGTTGTGGGGTTGATCTTTATTCAAATTCAACTTAAGGGACATAATCTCAAGGATATGGTAATGTAGGTAGCCTCATAGGTGGAGTATGCTTCCAATGCATAGATGCCTTGGACATAGTTAGGTAACACTTAACTATTTTAATCAATTATATGTTAACTCACAAGCTTCATTCCCTTGCAAAAGCCTCTCACCAAATTACCCAAGATCGCTTGAATATCTAGCTAAGCATCTCATATATTGCTCAATATCTTGAGTTCATCTCTACCATAATTTTTGATTATCTATAAGAGGGTTATATGTTTCTTCATTGTTGCCAAGATCTATGTTCATTCAAAATAAGTACTCTTGCATTTTTTAGCACATTCTTTGATAATAATTTACATTTAGATTATTGTTAGGACCTGAGCTTTGGATTAAATGTAAGTTAATTTGCATGGTAGTACAATCTCTTGAATCTGTGGAAATAGTATTGAATGGAATTTGAAAAAATTGCATTTTGATTCTCCATTGGGGACAAAATTATATTTTATTCCTTGATTTTGGATGTAGTAATGAGAGTTTTAGGTTAGGACATGTGAGAGCATTTGAGTTGTGAACATAAAATTGGGAGTGATTTATGTCATTTTAGAAAAAATTAAAAAATCTAAAATCAACTTTACATGGTGTTGTAACTCTAGCATAGGTGTTTGATCCTCGATAGTTTCATTTAAAAATTTAAAAATTTAGATTTCCAAGTTTCCTCTTCATTATATGTTTGTTTTATCAATTATTTCCTACAATTTGATTCCAGTGCATCTCAAGTAGCTGCTCCAATTCTGCAATCACCCATCTATCTCTAGATTATGCAAGCACTTGTTGATTTATAGAATCTAGATAGATACTAAGAGTTCCAAAGCTATAAACCTAAAGATCATCATGTGTCCATCTCACTATAGGGACATATTTGATGCCATTTTCTTGTGCATATATTACAAACGCTTCCTTTAAAATCAATTAAGGTGCACTCATATAAGTTTTCTATTGAGGATATGTTCCCACTACTTGTTACTATTATAGTTCCTCAAATTAGAATTTCTCCATCACCCTAAGACAGCTTACATTCTCTAGGTATGTGCAAGATCATGGTGTGCCAAAAAGTGGCGATCTAAAAAATTTGTAGTGCTAAAATATCTCAAACCAATTCAAAATCTGTTCCAACTTTTTTCCTACCCACCATGATACTAAATGAAACAATTAATATCTTTAAAAGGTCTACTATATCTTTTGATACCAAACCTATATGATCAACTTCAAAAACATCTAAAAAATGTGCTTTTGGCCTATTTTTATGTGATATTTGTTGGAAATGATTGAAATGATCATAAGAAAAGTTGTTGGAATAATATATGGGAACTGGTAAAGAATGTCCTCAATCATTGTTTTGTCATTGATGTCAAACTTGCTACTTGTAGGAATGAAAATTTCTTTAGTGATCCAAATACTATCAATTAGTTCATTGTCAAGAAGGAGGCAATCAATAAGATGTAACTAGAACACCTAGAGAAAGGTTGAAGTTATGATGTTGTAATCAAGTACAAAGATCAACTAAGCCATTGATGAAAAAGTGTATTTAATGATAAGATACAAAGAATGGATACACTAAAACATATCAAAGATTTAAGGTTTTAGCTAAGTCTTTTGTAAAGCTCAACTAAGTTCATTAGAGAGAAGGAGCCTTGCAAGCTAGTAAGAGCCGAGAAAATTCCTAGTTAATGCCGAGTAAACTTCATATGCCGAGCAAGTTCAGATGCTGAGTAAACTTCGGCTACTGAGTAAACTTTAGATGCCGAGTAAAACTTCAGATGCTGAGCAAGTTTAGATTTCGAGTAAACTTTAGATGCCGAGCAATTTTAGATGCCAAGTGACATAGAGTTTATCAAGTGTCGAGCAGAACCAAGTGCTGAGCAGGTATAGGTGTTGAGCAACATAGAGGTGTTGAGCACCAGTAACTCAATAATGCCAAGTTGCTGCATTATTTTAGAAATTGAAGATTCCCCAGATCTAAGCCGATAAGGTTGTTATCTAGAAATTTGTGAATTAAAAGGAAAATAAGAATGATGAGCTGGTGGCACAGAACACCATGTAGAAATTTTTTAAGGATACAATTGGCGAAGTTTCTAGAATAGAACAAGATATGGGGTAGATACACTGTATCCCACCTAATCCATTTTGAAACCCTAAAATTGGAGAGGGAGAATTGAGCAGCAAAGGAAAATCAGATTTATATTTAAGAAGACATAAGTTAATGAAAAAGAGAGAGAGAGGTTGTCAAGCATAAAAGCATGAAGTACTGAAGAAGGTGCTAAGGAGAAGAAAGCACAGGAACCCTGTTTGGATATACAACCACAAGGATGATTGCATTGGTAGAATGAGTAAGAAGACTCAAGGAGATGAAGGTTGAGAGGAAGACAAGCAGTCAAAGTTGGAGTGATTGAAGCCAAGCATAAGGATTGAACTGAAAGTGTGATATGAAATTTGCAAAGTATGTTGTAAGTTATATCAAATCAAAAGACCATTATCGTTACTTTCCAGAAATTGTAATAGTAAGTTTCAATCCTATGGACTTAGGTTGGTTTAATAGCCATAAGATAAATCCTTTAACAGGGTGACATTCCAAGTGAATGTTCTAAAGACCTTTAACCAGGCCCATTCCTAATAGTTTGGTGAAATCCTCTAATAGGGTCACATTTAATAGTGTGTTGTAAGCCTTTAACAGGGCATCACTTTAGAAGACTGAGAATCAAGTAGCATGTTACTGGTGGTTTTTCTCAAATTGGGTTTCCACATAAATCATTGTGTTATGTGTTGATCTTGCATGTTTTATCTTTGCATGTTGATTTATTGTAACTTGCTTATATGACTCATTTAAGTTTGGATGGATGAAAAGTATATGGATTCATTAAAAGTAGTAAAAAGGTATTAATAAGGCATTTGGACCTTGGATAACTGATTCACTCCCCCCCCCCCCCCCCTCTTAGTTATTCTAAAAAATTCTAACAATTGGTATCAGAGCCTGACTGTTGATTCAGTTTAAAGGGACTACAAGCAGAAAAGATCAAAATGCCAAAGAGAGAAGTTCCCAAGCTCAACAAAGACAACTTTGTTGCATGGAAAAGTTTGATTAAGCTACATCTTGGATCCATAGGAGATTATGCCCAAAATTAAATTGTTACTGAACATGTAGATCCAACAGGTGCTCCTACTGCAGAAGACATGAAAAACAAGCAAGAACACAATCAGACAATGCTGGAAATTGCCTCTGCACTTAATTATGCTGAAATTGATGATATCAAAGGATGTGACATTGCATTCAAAATGTGGAAAGCCCTATCAGACATCTATGGAGGAGATTAGAATGCATAAAGAGCAAAAAGAGAAAGTCTCAGAGGAAAGTTTGATGACATGAAAATGGAAGAAAATGAGAATGCTTCTCAGTATGGTGCAAGAATAAAGGAAGTGGTAAGTGCAATAAGATGCTTGAGTGGTCAACTAGATGAAGATATTGTTAATAGTAGGTTCTTAAGAACCTTGCTCCCTATCTATGCTATTAGAGTATTAGTAATACAAGAGCTAAGATGTATACCAAGAAATAATCTAAGTTTTGAAGGTATAATAGGTAGACTCACTGCATTTGAGTTATCTAACTTTGACAACTACAGACCTAAAAATGTTGAATCTTCTTTTAAGGCCGAGTTATCACTGAAAGATGCTGAACATGTGAAATCAAAGAAAGGAAGAAAAATGAAGTATGTATCTAGTGATAGTAGCACTGATGAGGAAGATGTGGAACAACTGGAAGCATTGCTTGCTAGAAGATTTAATAGGGGCAAAGGAAAATTCAAAGGTAAGATGCGTATCATTTGTTTCAATTGCAATGAAGTAGGACATATTGCTACAAGGTGTCCACAGAAAAAGGATTCCAAGGAAGGAAACAAATACAAGTACAAAAGAGATGATGACAAGAAAGATTACAAAGAAAAAGGTAAGAAGTGTTATATTGTTGATGAAAATTCTGATGACAATGATGATGAAGTTGTTTATGTAGCCATGAAGGACCAATCTAATGAAGAAGAGCCCACATCATTGGTAACATGTATAAACAAGAATGATAGATGGATCATAGACAATGGATGCTCACATCACATGACAGGAGACAAAATTAAGTTTGTTAACTTTACTCAGTATGATGGAAATAGTGTTAGATTTGGTAATGATGCTCCATGTCAAATGAAAGGAAAAGGTTCCATTAAGCTCACAGAACAAATTTCATCTGACAATGCATACTATGTTGAAGGATTAAACTACAATTTACTGAGTGTCTCATAGTTAGGCAATATAGGCTGCAAAGTGGAATTTGGAAACAAAACTGCAAAAATCTATGATACTGATGGTAAACTGATAGGAAAAGGAGATCAAACAAAGAGTAATTTTTTTTACCTTGATATGGATGATGTTTCTTTTTTATTTGCAAAATTTGATGATGAATGGTTATGGGATAGAAGATTATGTCATGTCAACTTTGACAATTTAGCCAACATCAGTAAAATGAAGAAAGTCAGAGGTTTACCAAAATTGAAGAAGCCTGATAACATCATATGCAAACAATGTTAGCTAGGAAAGATGACAAAGTCAAGTTTCAAAAGCAAAAACTATAAATCTAAAGAGATACTTGAGTTAGTTCACACTGACTTATGCAGTCCAATGGAAATACAAAGCTATAGAGGTGATAAATACATAATGCTATTTGTTGATGACTATTCGAAGATGATGATTGTTATGTTCTTAAAACAAAAATCTGATGCTTTTCAAATGTTTAAGTGGTATGTGGCTAGAGTTGAAAAGGAAACTGGAAAAAGCTTGAAATGCCTAATATCAGATAGAGGTGGTGAAGTTACGTCAAATGAATTCAAGATATTCTGTAATGATAAAGGAATCAAAAGACAAATGTCAGCTCCTAGAACTCCTCCATAGAATGGAATTGCTGAGAGAATAAATAGATCTGTTATTGAGTGTGCCAAAATATTAATGATGGAAAAGACTATTGCTCTAAAATACTGGAGAGAAGTGGTAAGTGTAGCTATTCATACACTGAACCGAGTACAAGTCAAGAATTGTACAAATACAACACCTTCTGAATTATGGTATGGTTACTTACCCAATGTAAAACATTTCAAAGTGTTTGGTTGTAAATGTTTTATCATTAAAGATGCTAGAAATGGAAAATTTGATGCAAAAAGTGATGAAGGCATATTCCTTGGTTATTCCACTAGAAGTAAGGCATATAAGTGCTTGAATACTAACACTAACAAAATTGTGGAAAGTGCAAATGTAAATTTTGATGAGCACAGAGAAGTCCAAGCTAAAGTACCAAAGAAAATGGAAGAGTACAAAACCTTTGTGTATTCTTATAAAGGACTGACTGATGATAAGGATGATGTCAATCCAATTGAAACTCAACAAAAAATTTTAGTATCAGCCGAGTCTCAACCAGTGAATGCTGAGTTGCATTCAGAAGCTAAGTTGTAGAATGAAGGAAATGGACAATCTAATTCTGAAGACAGTACACATGATGAAGAACAACCTGACAACAAAGTGCATAGTGATCCTAAATCTGAAAGATCAAACATGGAAATAAGGACAGAGCCAAGGTTATCCAAATATGTAAAAAGACATCACCCTACTGAATAGATAATTGGTGACAAAGATGCAAGACCAATGACAAGGAATAGACTAAGACATGAATCATGTCTGATCAGCAAATCTGAACCCAAGACAGTATATGGTGCATTACAAGATGATGACTAGTATAGAGCTATGGAAGAAGAAATTGATCAAATAAGAAAAAACAAAACTTGGAGTTTGGTTCCAAGACCAACTGACAAGAATGTGACTGGCACCAAATGGGTATTCAGAAACAAACTAGATGAGAATGGTGAGATTACCAGAAACAAAGCTAGACTAGTATGCAAGGGTTATGCTCAAGAAGAAGGAATAGACTATGGGGAAACATTTGCCCCTATTGCTAGAATGGAAGGAGTAAGAACTTTACTTGCATATGCTGCCTACAAAGATTTTAAAGTCTATCAGATGGATGTAAAATTTGCCTTCTTAAATGGTATACTAGAAGAAGAAGTCTACATTGAACAACCGAAAGGATTTGTTGATGAAAACAACAGGAATATGGTGTGTAAGGTACGCAAAGCACTCTATGGTTTGAAACAAGCACCTAGAGCATGATATGAGAGACTTCACAAGTATCTAGTGTAAATTGGATTTGAAAGAACTGATGATAATAGCAACATGTACATCAAAGCAGAAGAAGGTAAAGACATTATTGTATCTGAAATCTTTGTGGATGACATAGTGTTTGGTGGTAAGGAAGTACTTTGCAAAGGCTTTGCTGACAAAATGAAACATGAATTTGAGATGTCTATGTTTGGAGAAGTCAAATTTTTTGTTGGGTTGCAAGTACATCAACTCAAACATGGAATATTTGTTACACAATCAAAATACATCAAAGAAATTCTTAAAACATTTGGATTGGAGGAATCCAAACTAGTCAACACACCAATGGCAACAGGAAATAAGCTATCCAAAAATGTCGAGTCAGCTAAAGTCAATCAAACAATGTATAGATCCATGATTGGGAAACTACAATATGTTGTACATAATAGACCAGACATAGCATTAGCAGTTGGAATAGTGGCTAGGTTATTTGCTAATCCCAAAGAAAATCATCTCATAGCAGTAAAAAGAATAATGAGATATCTTAAAGAAACTAATGACTTTGGTCTATACTACAAAAATAATGGAAAATTTGAGCTCAATGCATGTACAGATGCAGAATGGGGAGGAAACATTGATGATAGAAAAAGCATAAGTGGAGGTGCATTATTTCTAGGCAAAAGGCTAGTCACTTGGACTAGCAAGAAATAAACATGTACATCCCAGTCCACTACAGAGTCAGAATATGTGGCAGCTATAGTCAATTGCACAAACATTGTATGGCTCACACATCTATTGAATGGAATGAAAGAAGATGTAACAAAACCTATGATATTGTATTATGATAATACAAGTGCTATAAACATATCCAAAAATCTAGTGATGCATGCAAAAACCAAGCATATTGCAATCAAGTATCATTATGTCAGAGAATTGGTAGAAGAGAAACAAGTAAAGTTGGAATACATTCACACAAAGGAACAAACTACAGATATCTTCACCAAACCATTGCCCAAGGATTCCTATGAAAATCTTAGAGACAAGTTGGGGGTAATACCCCTAACTCAACCAGTTTAAGGCAACAAGGAAGCTGCCCTACATCAACAGAAATAAATCATTGAAATATTAATAGGTTGATGCAAAGGATGACAGCAGGAGCAAAAACTCCAAATTAGTCACAAGCATGGTGACAGAGGGAGAAAATCAACAAGAAGCCAAAGCTTATATTTTGCATGATAAAGATGCTACATCTTTGGCATTTATGTCAAAGAGGGAGAAATATGCAGAAATCTGATCAATAAAAAGAAAGAGGGAGATATATGAGATCAATAGTAAAAATATAGGAAGACAACGTACATAATCTTGGTGGTAACTAAGTTGATTAATTGATGAGTTTGGTTTGCCATCAATGCAAATGAGGGAGATTGTTGGAAATGATTGAAATGATCATAAGAAAAGTTGTTGGAATAATATATGGGAACTGGTAAAGAATGTCCTCAATCATTGTTTTATCATTGATGTCAAACTTGCTACTTGTAGGAATGACAATTGCTTTAGTGATCCAAATACTATCAATTAGTTGATTGTCAAGGAGGAGGCAATCAATAAGATGTAACTAGAACACCTAGAGCAAGGTTGAAGTTATGATGTTGTAATGAAGTACAAGGATTAGCTAAGCCATTGATGAAATAGTGTATTTGATGATAAGATACAAAGAATGGGCACACTAAAACATATCAAAGATTTAAGGTTTTAGCTAAGTCTTTTGTAAAGCTCAACTAAGTTCATTAGAGAGAAGGAGCCGAGCAAGCTAGTAAGAGCCGAGCAAATTCCTAGTTAATGCCGAGTAAACTTCAGATGCCGAGTAAACTTCAGATGCTGAGTAAACTTTAGATGCTGAGCAAGTTCAAATACCGAGTAAACTTCAAATATTGAGTAAACTTTAGATGCCGAGTAAAACTTCAAATGCCGAGAAAGTTCAGATGCTGAGTAAACTTTAGATGCTGAGCAAGTTTAGATGCTGAGTGACACAGAGTTTATCAAGTGCCAAGCAAAACCAAGTGCCGAGCAGGTATAGGTGTCGAGTAACATAGAGGTGTCGAGCACTAGTAACTCAATAATATCAAGTTGCTGCATTATTTTGGAAATTGAAGATTCGCCAGATCTAAGCCGACAAGGTTGTTATCTAGAAATTTGTGAATTAAAAGGAAGATAAGAATGATGAGCTGGTGGCACAGAACACCATGTAGAAAATTTTTAAGGATAGAACTGGAAAAGTTTCTAGAAGAAAACAAGATATGGGGTAGATACATTGTATCCTACCTAATCCATTTTGAAACCCTAAACTTAGAGAGGGAGAATTGAGTAGCAAAGGTAAATTAGATTTCTATTTAAGAAGACATAAGTTAATGAAAAAAAGAGAGAGAGGTGGTCAAGCATAAAAGCATGAAGTACTGAAGACGGTGCTAAGGAGAAGAAAGCACATGAACTCTATTTGGATAGATGACCACAAGGATGATTGCAATGGTAGAATGAGTAAGAAGACTGAAGGAGACGAAGCTTGAGAGGAAGACAAGTAGTTAGAGCTGGAGTGATTGAAGCCAAGCATAAGGATTGAACTGAAAGTGTGATCTAAAATCTACAAAGTATGTTGTAAGTTATATCAGATCAAAAGACCATTATCGTTACTTTCTAGCAATTATAACAGTAAGTTTAAATCCTATGGACTTAGGTTGGTTTAATAGCCATAAGATAAATCCTTTAACAGGGTGACATTCCAAGTGAATGTTCTAAAGACCTTTAACCAGGCCCATTCCTAACAGTTTGGTGAAATCCTCTAACAGGGTCACATTTAACAGTTTGTTGTAAGCCTTTACTAAGGTAGGCTTTTAACTAGTGGTTTTTTCCAAATTGGGTTTCCACGTAAATCATTGTGTCATGTGTTGATCTTGCATGTTTTATCTTTGTATGTTGATTTACAGTAACTTGCTTATATGATTGATTTAAGTTTGGATGGATGAAAAGTGTATGGATTCATTAAAAGTAGTAAAAAGGTATTAATAGGGCATTTGGACCTTGGATAACTAATTCACACCCCCCCCCCTGCCCCTCTCAATTATTCTAAAGAATTCTAACAATATTTACTTCAAACATGCAGTTGATGACTTTTTTTCACCAAATTTTGATAAAATGAAAAAGGTTTCTTAAGAATATTCTTATCTTTCCATAAATTTAAGGTTTTTCAAATTATGAGTTTATTAAGTAATTGTTACTTATTTTCTAATGGAGTTACATATTAAGTGTTTTCTGATACACTACCTGAAAAACAACTATAGCTTTCAAATGGTACAATATTTTTTTATCCAAAAGATATATCAAATTCTATGTTTCTTCTAGCAAAAGAAGAAAAAATGAAAAATTGAATTTTGCAAAGTTCTGAATTAGTTGAGCTAGTCAAAAACAAGAGTTTTTAAATTCCAATAATACTAAAGTAAAAAATTAGTTAATAATTATTGTTATAGAATAAAAATAGTTAAAAATATGTGTCACATCTTGGCATGAGTCTACTACTTATGTCTAGAATATTATTAAAAAATATTAACATTTGATTTTGATTAAGGTGGTAAGATATAAGTCTACTTCTTATTTTTATTCTGAATTTTTTGTAATATTGCATTAAAATTCAAAATTTCGATGAATCAAATTTTCTTTTTTAAAGATAAGTCCTAGTAGTCTAGAAACTAGATTCAATTTTCTAGATATTCCTTTCTCTCAACATTTTGATATAAAGTTAATAACAAGTAGAAAAATGCACGTCAAGTTGACATAACCCTAATTTTTTGATTTTTTATTGCCACCTGAGAGCATAGTTTAGTTGACCATGATCCTGCACATACTTCTCTCTAGCCCTAGGTTGTTCCATAGTCATAACATCTATAGCTTGATTTATCATTTCAAGGGCTGCTATTAGCTAATTTCTTATCCTCTCACTAGCAAGAAGCTCAGGGAAAAATAGCACTTTCCACCCTACAAAACACTTTGTTACTTTATTAAAATTAGGACTTGAACAAACCCAATGATAGAAAACTTACTACAACTTTTGAAAAAAATGTTGCCTCCAACATTGCAACCATATGATAAATGGATACAACACATGCCATGAGCCATAACCTAGTTAAATTGGTCTACTTGCTAATTAGCTAAATGTTGAATTTAATTTCAGCATCACTATATAGATCTCATTGATTATGGGTTATGGATTATAAACAAAAAAGAGAAAAGAAAACACGACATTAATCCTTCCCCATTTGTATGTATATAAACAAAAAGATCTTGGCACATCAAAAAAATAATAAAACTCACTCAATAGGTAGCATGGCTATAGATGCAATGACAATACCTATTAGTAAGTAGATTCCTCTATTTCTATCTCATTTTTCATGTGTTTATTTTACTTGAACTATTATTTCTTAGGACACATTTTCTAATATTGTATTCATTTTATGTAGGATGTGATGAGGACATTCCTAGATTTACCCACTTGATGAATTTATTATGAGAAATTAAGATGGACTTCCCTTAAGAGTAGTAGGAGGTGATGAGGAAATTCTAGGTACTTTAAAGATTGAACATTTCATAAATATTTTAGATCTTAATGAATTTAGATATTAAGGAGGCAAAAAATGAGCTTCCACATTCACATGGTTGGCCTTGATTAGTAGAGAATGTTAAACAATTCTTGAAACCAAGTGAAGCTCAATGTTAACCTATAATTGTATGAAAACTAATTATGTGAATCTCTTGGTTTTAGGAAATGCAGAAGGATGCCATAGTTTAATATGCAATGTTAATTAATATGCATATGAAATCAGGTAGAGATGAAAGACACAATAGGTTTTTATTTTTGTTAGAGGTCTTTAATTAGGTATTTGAAGTTATAGACAATCATGAACATTGTACATGATGGTCTATAATTTTAGAAACTTAATAGACATATTAAATAAATGTAATTATGTTGTGTTTTATCAACCCCACCTCTTGTCCATGCATTTGAATGCAGCATCATGTGCATTCTTGATTTAGAGTGGCAAAATCTTATTTTGGATATGATGGAAAAATGACATGCTCTAGAAGATGGGAAAATGATGTCACTTTTATAGGTATAGAACCTTTTTTGTACTTTAAATATTAATCCTTTCTGAAATATTTTTAGATGTTAATGGGGAATTCAAATGTTAGGGGTGGGGGAAAATGAGCTTCCACCTTCATGTGGTTGGCCTTGATAAGTAGAGAATATTAAACTATTCTTAAAACCAAGTGAAGCACAATACTAACCTATGATTGCATCATAATTAACTATGGGAATCTACTGTGAGCTATAAGAGAATCATATCTATTCAATGTTTGCTGCCAATTATTTTTATTAATACAACAAACCATCTCAATTGAGATGACCACTTTCGATGGCTAGCCATCAGTCACTTAACATACTTCCCACATGTCTGTCATTATTGGGATGGACATTTTCGACAAATTGTCTTGGGTCCAATAGCAATTCTATCCTAAAAATTTTGTAATTGTGATGATGTCTTTGATAACTTTTCATTAGAATTGGGATGGTGAAAATGAACTCCTTGCTAGTGAATTGGCCCAATTTATGACAACTATTTTTGTCATAATTAAGATAGTCTCCCTTGCCATAACAAATTGCGATGGAAATAGTTTGACACCCATCCAATGAAATCCAATTCTTCTTTATCTCATTTGGTCTACATGTATCTATCATAATTGCAATGATTTTCTATCACAATTCAGGTCCAAATGTAGTTCTATAGTTATTTATAACATCTATATTCCTTGCTACTATTTAGTTGAGGATAGGAGACTAGCTAAGTTCTATATTGTTAAATATCTATCTATTCCTTTCTTTCTACATTTCCTACATTACTATATAGCTAGAGACATGTTCCATAGTTTACTATATATTTTGTATCTATTGTCATTAGGTTAGCCATTTAGTTGACTATTTAGATCCTTGGGAGGGGTGTTGTTCCAACTAAGTTTTTGTCAAAGGCACTCCCAAAAATCCTTAGCAAAGGGCCATTGATAAAATAAATTTTGTACTATTTCCAAATGGTTTTTACACATAATACATCTTGAAGGGCCTTCTATCCCTATCTTCCTATATCAATCAACTATTAATATTCTATTTTGTTTTGATTTCCATAAGAAGATGCATGCCTTTGCTAATCCAGTGAGGTCCTAGTAGAGTTTAGAAGGTATTTTTATGTTTTCCCACCTTTAAGAGTTGATTTTTAGATTATATCCTTTCTTTGATATATATGTTCCATATTTTTAAGATCCCCATATCGGGTTGTCTTTCCTATCATTATAATTAACATGGAACTCCTTTAAAATTTCCCTAGTGTCTCTATTTCTTTGGATGATAGTCTTGTATTGTTCAAAGATTTCCACTACCAAATTTCTTCTTTGTTTCAATTTATGCGTCAAGTATATAGTCTACTACCTTTCTCCCCCATTCATTCATGAGAATGTTTTTTATATTAGTTGATACATTCATTTTATCAAAAGGGGGGTAGCTATTCCATGAGTCTTCCAAGAATAATGCCTCATCTCCTCTTCTTAAGTCCCAAGTTGTATATTTAGAGATCATTATGTGACATTTTTTCACGAAATTCATTTAGCCTCTAATAATTTTAGTGGGTTCATTATTCTTGGGAGGTAAATGGGATCATCAACATTCATATATATTTACTATATAAGACTTTATCCTATTTGCTATCTCTTTCTTGGTACATTTTCCAACCTTGTTTAGCTCTAAAGGCTTCATTTTTCCAACTAAGGTTCTTGATTCCTAATCCACCTAAGTCTTTTGATCTACAAAAAATTTCCCATCTAATTAATGCTGATTTCTTTTGTCTTTTATTCCCTTCCAAAAACAATTTCTAAGTTTCCCTTCTACTTTTTTGTTGATGTTTTTAGGTAGTGGAAGAGACAACATTTGATAGGTTGGACTTGGTGATAGAATTGCTTTGATTTTTGTTTCTCTACCAACCTTTCCTAGCCATTTCCCTTTCTAGGACACTATATATTTGTCTATTCTTTTGAATATATTTTCCCATCCTTTATTCTTCTTTTCTCCTTTTTCTAGATATATTCCCAAATACTTACATGAGAATGATAAAGAAGATCTTATATCCCAACTTAATGAAAATATTGTCTTCCACTTCCAATGGAACATTGATAAAGAAGATTTCTAATTTTTCCACATTTACTTTTTACCTAGATGCTTTTCTATTTCATATATTATTTGTTGGAAATTTTCATCTTCTTCCTTTGTTCCTACGCCTAGTAAAATTGTATTAGTGGCAAATTGTTGATGAGTGATATTGGGGATATTTTTCATTACCATTATTCCTCTAATGGTCACTTCTGATTGGGATTTATTAATAGATCCCGCAAAATATTTTTCCATAATTATGAGTAGAAAAGATGAGATAGGGTCCCCTTGTCAAATACTTCTATATATACTAAAGAAACCCTTTCATGTACCATTGACTAGGAGTGAAATTTTAGGTGTAGATATACATTTAAAAATGATATTGATCCATTGGTGTGAAAAACTGAAACTTTTTAGTGTTTTCAATATAAAACTTCAGTCCACCATGTCGTATACTTTATAGATATCTAATTTCATAAGCACACTTGCCTTTTTATTCCTACATGTTGAGTTAATCATTTCTTGGATAATTGTTCTACAATAAAGAATTGATCTTCCTTGTATGAACCCTATTTTCTCTTCCAAAATGAGTTTGGGAAGATAAACTTTAAATCAATTTGCTAAATATTTTAACAATATTTAATAGATCTTATTACATAGTGCTACTGGCCTAAAGTCTCTAGGTTCCTTTGATATAAGTTTTTTTGGTATTTTAGTTAAGAAGGTATGATAAATTTCTATTAAGAGAGAGCCTCCATTTTTAGATGCTTCTGCTACCCTCCATAAATCCTCCCCTAAAATTTCCTAGCATTTTTTAAAGAAGAATGCTTGGAACCTATCAAATCCAAGACATTTCTCTAGATTGATATTAATGAGAGCTGACTTCATTTCAGCTAATGTGAAGGGTTTATTGAGAAACAAGTTGTCTTCTATTGTGATTATTCTAGGGATAGCTTTTTACGTCTTTTCTTGAGTTATTCTATTAGAAGATTCAAAGTTATTAAGGATGTTCTCAAAATAATCTATAGACACTTTTTCTGTCTTGGTAGTAATTTCTTCCATGTTTCCTTCATTATTTTTTACTTATATAATTGTAATTATTATTCTATTATGTATTGTGCTATTACAAAAGAAATTGGTGTTACGACCTCCTTTTGCTAGTGATTTCTCCCTTCACTTTTATTTCTAGAATATTTCCCCCTTTCCTATAATATCTTCTAGTTTAGCTAGTATTTCTTTCTCTTTAAAGTATTTTTCATTGTCAATTCATTTTTTGATAACCTCCTAGTTTAAATTCTTGATATCATCTTCATTCTTTGTCTTTTCTTTGAATATGTTCTTGAATTGATCATTGTTCCATTTAAGCAATTTTTTGAAAGAATTTTAGTTTAGATACAAAATTATACATTTGGTATCCTTGGAAATATCCTTCTTGTCAGCACCTTTCAATATTTTCCATGAAGTTCTTATCTAGGGACCAGATTTTCTCACATTTAAATGGGTTTCTAGTTGGTGTATTAAGTACTACTATGTCTATACTTACTAGATAGTGATATGAGCTGGCTAGTGGCAAGATTGTTGCCTTTATTTCCAAAATTATATTGATTAGTTCTCCTTCAAGAAGAACCTATCAAGTTTTTTAGTTACGAAGCTGAAATCTTTTCTCTTGTTTTTCCAAGTGAAGATTCTATTGATGGTAGGAGTATCTATTAGTGTATTTTTCTCTACCCATTCTCTAAAATCTAATGTTTCCAATGAAGCCATTAGTGATTCCCCCATATTTCTCTTCTTTCTTTAGAATTTCATTAAAATTTCCACCTATGATGAATTTTTCATTTGTGTGATTTTCCATAAACAAACTTATTACATTCCATACCTCTTTCTTATATATTGTTTGAGTGGGTCCACAGACTTTTAGAAAGATTATTTAAAGATTATGCCTTAAAATCATTACTCTACATCCCATCCAAATGTTATTTGTGACTATTATATTTATTTCAGTTTTCTAGGGATTCCATATTTTTCTTATTCCTCCTAGATCCTCATTTGATTCATTAAAGGTTGTTTTCCAATGACCCAATTTCAAGTCTAACTTATTTAATTACTCTTTATTTAAGTTTATTTCTTGGATTATTATTATTTTTTACTCAAATTGTCTAAGGTTATACTTTACCAAGTATTTCTTTCTAGAGGAATTCAATCCCCTAGGATTCCATGTTGTGATTCTCATTGGTCTATGGGAAGGATCTTTCCCTTCCCTACATTTAGAATTTCATTTATCTTTATTTGTACCTTTTCTTGTCCTTTTTTCTCTCTTAATTCTTTAAGTTATTTCTTGTTGACATATTAGTCAAGTCTATTATAAGTGACACACACTTATTTAGATTGTAAATAGCTACAAAGCTTATTATAGAGTTATTAGTGTTTGCAAAGCATTTAAGTTGTTGCCAAGTTCCACAGTTGCTACTGAGTCTTTTAGAAAAATCCTAGTGGTTACCAAGTAGTTATAGTTATAGTCAAGATCCACAATGTATTTTGAGTTACTAGTGCAAACTGAGTTGTACAGTGTTCACCGAGTTCATAGTTTATGTGATGAGAGTCCAGTGTTAACTGAGCTACTCAATGTTAACCAAGTGACTCAGTTAATACTGAGATCAAGGTGATACTATTTACCAAGCTATCCAAAGGTAAATAATTTATTCAATTTATATGACAAGTTTTATAGTATCTACTAAGTTACCGATGCATACTGAGTTCAAGATGACTTGGAAGTGAAGGAAACTCCATTGCCAATGCTTTATTGTATGATCCAAAGTTTGAAACTTAGATTTGAGGTTCGTGACCTAGTCTATAAAGTTTGATAGTGATTGGTCTAATTGATAGGATAGAGGGAAAAAGTTAAAGTATAATACACATTGTTATTTTGCTAAGAATATTTGAGAGGTCAATTGAACTATGAGTTTGGTGATCTTTCTCCAGAAGCTATTTAGATAGTGGGTCTTTCTATCTTCTACAACTCCTAACAAGGTTGGCACAACTCATAACATGGCTGGAATCTTCTAACAAGGATGAAAAGTCTCCTAACAAGGACACATATGTACTAAATGTTATAATAGACTCCTAATAGGGTCTATCCTCTAACAAATAATATTTCTATTAGTACATCATCTTGTGGGCATCATTCCCATCAAGGTTTTCCCTCTAATCAACAGTTTCCCTAGTTAACATATCTATTTTAATTGTCTATGTGCATCTTGTTATGGTTCCTATTTACTTTGGTTGAATGGATATGATTGTTGAAGGTTTATAAATATTTTAATTATTAGATAACTAATTGTTTCTAATATCATTTATGGTAACATTCTTATCTCTATGTCTTTTTATTTACTTTCTTTATAAAATTTCTCCTCTACTTTAATCTCTTCTTCTTTATTGGTTTGAACTATGCCCTTAAGCACCCCTAATTCTTCCCATATATCTAGTTTATTTATGATTGGTGATCTTGATCTCTACTTTGTTTGTCAATTTGAATCTCGTCTCAATTTTACTCTTTGATATAAGTTTATATTTCCATTTGTATTAAGAGATCCTTTCTATTGTTCATTTCCTCATATGTCTATTAGAAATATAAGAGGAGTAACTGAGAGGGGAGATATGAATCAAATACAATAAAACAAATCCAAGATCCCTTAAGATATTGTTGGCATAAAGTTATTTGCCATTAGTGACAACACTCATAGTTCTAACAGAGCACCGAGTAACACAGTGGAGATCGAATGATGGCAACATAGTTCAAACCGAGTAATACAGTTTAGACCGAGTGATGGCAACACAGTTCAAACCAAGCACTAAAGACATAGTTCAAACCGAGCATCAAAGAAACAGTTCTAACCGAGTGAAGAAGGACTTAGTGTTCAGAAAAGTAAAGATGCAATTAGTGTTAACCGTGTAAAGATGCACTTATTATTAACCAAGTGAGGAAGCACTTAGTGATGATCGAGTAAAGAAGGACTTAGTGATAACCAAGCTCGGGAGGTTAACGAAGAAGTTAGTTTCTACTGAGTGACACTATATCTACCGAGTCACCAATGGTTACTGAGTTCTAGGCAACATTGTATGACTAGTATGAACCGAGCCCCTACCTCTACCAAGTGCATGACGATGCCGAGTAACATAGTGGATGCCACGTATCAGAAGGTCATCAAGTCTATCTGAAGAACCTGAGTTTATTTTACCATTTGACCGACTCAATTATATTTTGTTTACTTGTGTTTGGCCGAACTTGCATGAATAATTATTGGAATGGTATATATATGTAATGTATTATATCATTCAACATATAGATAGAAGGAAGACATACAAGATATAGAATATTGCAAAAAGGAGGGACATAAGATATGATATGTGAAGTCATCAGCAGAAAACAATACTCAGCAAGGTCTAACAGGAGAAGAAATGATTTCATCAATCATAGAAGGTGATCTACAATAAAGAATCCAATCAAGTTGTAAGTTGATTTGTTGGTTCATCCTAACAAGTGAATCATTCTTGTAAATCCTTTAACAAGGTAGACTTAACCGTCTTTATTCAAATCTCCTAACAGAGTGTATACTTGTAAAGTATGTTTGTAAATCCTCTAACAAGGTGGATCTAGCAATCCTCTATGCTCCTAACAGGGCAGATCACCAAAAGTGATCATTGTGAGCCTTAATTGGCCAACTTGATACTGTAGTAACAAAGCTTTGTGGGTATCATCCTCACCCTAGTTTTACTTTCTATTTTGGAAGGTTTCTAGGTTACCAAATCTTTGTGCATATATGGTTTAAATGTTTAATAGTTCTTTTATGCAACAGGCTAGATGAGTGAATGTTGTATATGGTTATTCTAAATTGACTTAAAAGTTTTATTGTTACTGATTCACCCCTTCGCTCTCAGTAACCTATTATATCTTGAATATTTCCAACAATTAGTATCAAAGCATTTTTGGTTCTCAGGACAAAGTTTGACTGCTTGAGCAAAGATCTAAGTTATGGAGATATTCAGACTAGAGAAAGTTATTGAAAATGAAAAGTTAGATCTAGAAATGGACATTGTTCAACTCAAAGAAGCAAAGGAGCATCTTTCTCAATCCCTAAAAAGAAGAAAGGAACTTGCAAGACAAATGAATGACCATCACTATGTTGAAGAAAAGATTGAAGATTTGTTACCATCAAGTAGTTTAGAAGAAGCTGACAAAGCAATCAAAGAACTTCTAGAGAAGAATGGATCTCTGCAAGAAGAGGTAAGAAAGCTTAAAAGAGAACAAGAAATATAGACAATTAGGCTATGTGAAGTTTTGGAACAAAGAAAAAAAGCACAAGAAGAATTGGAAGATAAAAGCGATAAAATTCATAATCAATCCCATCAGCATGAAGACCTTATAGACCAACTCGCTAATGCAAATGAAGAAATCAAGATTCTCAGAGTACAAAATGAAAGTCTACATAATGATTTAAGAACTGAGAGACAAATCAATGAAAGCTTGGAAAATGATCTAATCTATGAAAGGCAATTCAAAGAAATAATGATGAAATCCCAAGCAAATATGAATCAATTAAATCAACAAAATGAGGGAAATCTTTATAGACATAAAGGTAAAGCTGGTCTTGGATAGAAAGAAGAAGGAGAATCCTCCAAACAAGGTGAACAAAGGAATCAAAAACCCACTTGTAATCATTGTGGCAAGTTAGGTCATACATCAAAAAAATGCTAGAGCAATGGAAAAGAAAAATTCAATGGTAAATACTTCAATTGCAATCAGCATGGTCACAAAGCAAATGAGTGCAAGGAAAAACAAAAATTTGAAGGCAACTATCACAAATGCAAAAAAAATGGTCACAAGGCATTCCAATGCAGATCCAAATCATTCAATCCAGATGAACAACTTTTCCAAGCCATATTTGGATGGGACTACAACACCTGGTGCAGATGTCACTATTGTGGAGAATATGGACATACTGGCATAAGTTGTGCAAGAAATCACCTAAGGAAGAAGGACACTACTATAAGGTGCTATACATGTACAGAGCTTGGTCATATAGCTAGAAATTGCATGAATATAGAAAGAATTGAAGATGAGAAGAAAATCAAAGCAGACAACATTCAGAAACAAATGAAGCAATAGTGGATTCCAAAATCTACCAAACAAGATAAGTCAAGCAATGGCAATATCACTCAAGAAATGAGTGACTCCACCATTTCCAATTAATATTCATAAAAGAAAGTATGGAACTGCATCCTCCAAGAATTATCCTAAATAGTTCCATAAGAAGAAAGATGATTAGAACAGTATTCAGATACACTTTCATCCTAGACTTAACTGAGTTCGGTCGGGTGCAATAAAGTTTCATTTACCAAGATATATCAACTGAGCAAGGTCAGTTCATGACCTTACCAAGTTAGGTCAGTACATCAATGTTTTCTTTTGATCATCGAGTTTATAGTATCTACCGAGCAAGTGGATGACAACCTGTCATTTCATCTACCATCGTACCAAGCATTTATGATGAATGTTTCCTCAAAAAGGGAAAAATTTGATCTCATTCTTCACAACGAACTTTGAGCTAAGTTATCTTCTGCGATTCCAGAGCAAGCTTAAAGAAATTTTGAGCAAATTTTAAAGGGAAAAGAATCTTTTCAAAGCTTCTCTTCACTTACCGAGAAGCAATGGCATCCAGAAGTAGCAGCTCCAAGACAAAGAGAGGCTCAGAAATGCTGGTTAAAGGTGTGGAATGGAAGGCGTTGAACTTCAAATTTGCACCAGCAATTGCAAAATCACTTGACCCTAATGGTGCTCAGTCTCGAATTCCTCCAAAGGTACTCCTTATAAATGACATTCACTCTCATTTCAAATGTTCCATTCAAGAACTTGGAAACCTAGAAATTGATAATGCCCTAGGAGAAATGAGCGTAGATGGAAATTTGAAACTCGAGCATAAACATCTTGAAACAAAAGGGTTAACCTGCATTTCACATTTGCCAAGGAATTTTCAAATTAAATGGGTTAGGTATGTACTCAATCAGGTTCACAACGGGCAATTGTGGTTAGAGAAACCAGTGCTTATCACAAAGAAAATGATTAACAAGATTACTGGCCTTCCCATGTTGAGCAAAGCTAAGACTACCAAAACCCTAGGTTGGGAAGAATTACAAAGGCTAACCCAAGTAGAATGGGATGGTAGAGGACTTAAGCTCAGTATAGTAGCTAACGTTGAATTAAGATTTGGTATTCATGTCATTGCTCATAAAATTTATAGTTCGAGCCATCCAAATAGTGTACCTTGTGAAGAAGTAGATGTAGCATATAAGGTAGTAAAGAAGAATGTTGAGTTTGATCTATCTGAATTGCTTTTGTCTGAATTTAATAAAAATATGGAAAGCATAAGGACTTCAAAGAAAAACTCCTGCAAATTCGGTTCACTTTTGATCTATTTATTTTTCTATGTTCAAAAGTCTTTTCCATCAAAAGGATCAGTAGTATGGAGAAAAGATATTCCCATTCTTTATAAAATAAATGAGTTCATTGCAGAGTTAGGTGAAAATTTTGATAGTGTTTTGGATAATTACTTTGAAGATTTTAAGGAAAGAATGAACAATAGGTTCTGGATTCCACCTAAACTGATTGAGGAATACAAAGAAGATGTATGCTTTATGGTAGATTGTGATAAAGTATACATACAGGCAGTTAGGCCTCGAGTTGCATGGGTGAAACCTCTTCCTTATGAGGTTAATATTGACGAAACTAGAGATATCATAGAAGCACTAGTGAATGAACCAGTAGACCCAAAGCAACCAGTCTTTGGAACTTATGATGAAGCTAAGGCAAAGATTGAGCTTTCAATCAAAATGCCTCAGGTCATTAGCAAAGGAAAGAGGAAGATTGCAAAGCTAAAAATAGAACTTGGTCCTCTAATGATTACTGAAGGGAAAGGAGAAGATGATGAAGAAGAAGAGGAAATCGAATCAGAAAAAGTAGAGGAGCCTCAACGGAAGAAAGGTAAGGTGATTATCACCAAACCTAAAAAGCAAGCTACTGCAGTCTTCTCTAGGAGAACAAGATAGGGGAAGAAGGAACCTGTACTTGTCAAGCCTCAACTCACATTTGAGGCAAGCTTGAAGCAATTAGAAGAAGGTACTAGCTTCACAAACTTCAAAGCATTGAAGTTTGAGACAAGGAAAGAACAGGAGAAAATGCAGATTGAGGAATTGGTATTGAATAAAATGGGAAGATGGAAATACTCTTCGAACAAGATTGCCTCTCAGATCCCTAAAGAGCTATTGGAGAGGTTGCAACCAAGATGGGAAATTGTAATCAAAACTATCAAGGATATCTTTGAGCAAACCCTAAAAAATCTCCTGCCGAGTCTCACTGATGTAGAAGTGAAGAAATCACTAAAAGATCATGAAGGAAATATGATGATTAGATTCCACACTTGTTTGATACTAATCAAAGACATTGAGCATGTTTTAAATGATGCAACAAACATGTGGAAACATATCTACAATCTACATAAATCAAGTGAGGATATTGTTGAAATCAAGGACAATGACAACAATGATGATGATGACATTGAAGATATTCCAAGGGATTTGCATTCAATGATGATAAATGTTGAGGAAGAATTCAAGGAAGATGAAATGGAGGAAGAAGACAAGGAAGATGAAATGTAGGAAGAAGAAGCTGAACAAGCTAAGGAGGAAGATGATGCTATAAAAATTATAGCCAAAGTCATTGCATCTCTTCCTCACTCTCCACCTAAAGAAGCCACATCAACTGTAGAGATAGCCTCTACTGGTGAGATTGTGTGCACAACAACTTCATCAATTGCTCAATCTTCATCTATCTCCTCTCATCTCTAGGCACCATCTATGCAAGTGTCTACCACTTCATCAACCGAGATACAGCCATCTTCATTGATCAAGGCATCATTAGTTATATTAGTAAGTTCATCAAGCATATCAACTTCTACTGCAGAGTGTATAGTAAATGTACCCATTAGTACTTCAATTTTGACAATTTCATCTGCTCTAATTTTTGCATCTGTTAGTTCTCCCATACCAACATGTACATCAATCTTGGGAAGAACATCAATTTTTGATACTGTTAGCACATCTCTCAATTTTCCTCTAGCTAGTCTTATTCTAGTTTTGTCAGCCAGTCCAGCCTAATCAACTATTGTTTCAGATTCAAAGGGAAAAGGTGAAGTCACTACAGGAAAAGCAAAGAGATACATGTTTTCCAACAAGGCAGTGGATGAGGAAATAGACTTGGATAAGGACATTGTCATTCATAAGATAGATCTAGATAATGCATTAGTCTATGAAATGAGAATGATCAGTCAGCTATTAGATCAGAAGGTAAGGCAAAAACAACTGAGGCATGAGAGAGACCAGGAATATAGTATTATTGAAAGTGCTAAGAATATTCTAACAAAGGCTATAGGTGTTGAAGTAGATTCTACTCAACACATTTTGATTCAGTTAGAAGATGCTGTATATAAATTCAATGAGGATACCTCCGACCAAGAAAAATTGATTGAAAAGGCAGAGAAGAAATTTGACAATAAGGTGCTTGAGCACATTGCTCAGCATATTGCATTAAAATAGGTAGAATTGTCTACAATTTTGAGTAATTTTGAACATTCTTTTAATAATGTAACTTCACTTTTTGGAAAACTTTGTGATGTTACTGAGTATACTAAGGAAATCAAAGAAAAGTTGAATAAAATTGATGAGGATATGAAGGTCAGTGCACAAAAGTTGCAGCTTGACCACAGTTCAAGTTCATCCCATCATCTCAGAATAAGATTTTTGTTAGAGAAACAGGCAGAATTGTTGAGAGAGGAAGCAAGGATAAGGTGTACTTTGATTGACATCCAAAATATGATCCTTCCTGTAATGGACACAATGCAGAAGCATATTGCCCATTCCAAAACATTGATTCATGAAAAAAACTTCTCAATTATAGATCATATGATTGAACTCTCTACAAAATTTCAAATAGCACTCTCCACCAGCAAACTCTTGCAAGAAAATTGGGATAAGACATTGGCTCTTATTCTCAAGGTACATTCTGAGTTTATCTCTCATTTTGGACTCTTTGTGTAAATATATATTGTTTAATTTGGCATTATTGTCAAAAAGGGGGAGATAGCACAAACTCCAAGAGATAATTGTGCAAGAAATATGTGTAATGACTTGTAAATACTGTGCATATTGTATGGGGGAGAGACATGTAAGAAAGATATGTGTAATAAGACCTGCAAAGAGAAATTTTGAAAATTTAGAACTGTATGTAAATTTTTGCACATAAACTTTGAATCATAATTGTTTTTGTCACTAATGCCAAAGGGGGAGATTGTTGGCATAAAGTTATTTGCCATTAGTGATAGCACTCACAGTTCTAACTGAGCACTGAGTAACACAGTGCAGAACAAATGATGGCAACACAGTTCAAACTAAGTAATATAGTTCAGACCGAGTGATGGCAACACAGTTCAAACTAAGCACTGAAGACAGAGTTCAAATCAAGCATCGAAGACATAGTTCTAACTGAGTGAAGAAGGACTTAGTGTTAAATCGAGTGAAGATGCACTTAGTGTTAATCAAGTAAAGATGCACTCAGTATTAACCGAGTGAGGAAGCACTTAGTGATGACCTAGTAAAGAAGGACTCAGTCATAACCGAGCTCAAGAGGTTAATGAAGAAGTTAGTTTCTACTAAGTGACACTATATCTACCGAGTCACCAATGGTTACCGAGTTCCAGACAACGTTGTATGACTAGTATGAACCGAGCCCCTACCTCTACTGAGTGCATGATGATGTCGAGTAACATAGTGGATGCCGCATATCAGAAGGTCATCAAGTTTGTCTGAAGAAACTGAGTTTATTTTACCATTTGGCCGACTAAGTTATATTTTGTTTACTTGTATTTGGCCGACCTTGCATGAATAATTATTGGAATGGTATATATATGTAATGTATTATATCATTCGACATATAGATACAAGGAAGAAATACAAGATATAGAGTATTGTAAAAAGGAGGGACATAAGATATGATATGTGAATTCTTAGCAGAAAAGAATACTCAACAAGGTCTACCAGGAGCAGAAATGATTTCATCAATCATAGAAGGTGATCTACAATAAAGAATCTAGTCAAGTTGTAAGCTGATTTGTTGGTTCATCCTAACAGGTGAATCATTCTTGTAAATCCTTTAACATGGTAGACTTAACCATCTTTATTCAAATATCCTAACAAAGTGCATACTTGTAAAGTATGTTTGTAAATCCTCTAACAAGGTGGATCTAGCAATCCTCTGTGCTCCTAACAGGGCAGATCACTAGAAGTGATCATTGTAAGCCCTAACCGGCCAACTTCATACTACAGTAATGAAGCTTTGTGGGTATCATCCCTACCCCAATTTTACTTTCTATTTTGGAAGGTTTCTGGGTCACCAAATCTCTATGCATATATGGTTTAAATGTTTAACAGTTCTTTTATGCAGTAGGCTAGATGAGTGAATGTTGTATATGGTTATTCTAAATTGACTTAAAAGTTTTATTGTTATTGATTCACCCCTCCCATCTCAATAACCTATTATATCTTGAATATTTCCAACAGATATCAATATAATTCAAAACCAAACTATGTTGAAAATGAAATAGTGTTATAACTCAGTTAACACTAAAAATTAGATCTTAAGATGTTTACCATATTTAAAATTAATTAGCTTAGTTGTAAAATCATAAAGAAAATAACATGAACACAAGAGACACCAATATTTAATGTGAAAGCCCAATTTGGGAAAACCACCAATTGCAACTAGTTACTATTTTTCACTCTTCTAAACTAAGCCTTGTTAGGATCCAACCCTATTAAAGGTTACAAAACATACTTTTAGGTGTGACCTTGTTAAAGGATTTAGTTCACCCTATTAGGAGTGGCCTTATTAGAAGTCCTTAGACACTTGAATCTAGAAAGGCCAACTTGTTAGAGAATTTGGTAAATAGTTGTTTGGCTAACTCTATTAGGAGATTTGATCTAATGCTATAATTATTAGAGAGCAATAATGATATGACCTGATGTTTGATTTTGTTTTGTTTTTTGATTTTGGATCTTTATTTTGGCTTCAATACTTGATCATCCTTGATCAAAATGTTCTTTGCAACTCAATCAACTTGGATACTTTGATATCCTTCTAATTCACCTCCTTGATTTATCTTTTCAATCCCATGCTTGTTATTATTTCAATCCTCAACATGGCCTTATATTTATATGTTTTACCTAGTCAAGTTGGTTTGAATATACTTTCAAACAAATGAAATTCATCCCATGAGTTCTTTAGAACTAACATACAAAACTAGTAGATCAGATATATTGATGTAGGAAAATCCTTCATTAGCTAACCCAACTTATTCAATACTAACTTAGAAACAACTTTCCTTCAGATTTCATTTGGTAACTAAATAAGCTTAGTTAAAATTAGTTTCATGGAAACTTTGTTTGGTAACTAAGTGAGATTGGTTAATAGTCATTCCATGTAGACTTTCCTTAGGAAACCAAGTGAGTTTAGTAGATACTAACTCTAAACATGGTTAACATTAAAATGCTCTTCATACATTGGAAATTTCTTTGACTCCCAAGTGATTTTGATGTACATTGATTTCTCAGTATATAATTTGTTTTATATAATTGATTAATTGTGTATTGTCTTTGATGAACTACAAAAATTTCATATCATTATCAGCAAGTGTATGTCAAGCTCACTTGAGCATTGAAGAAAATTTTCTATGGCTACCAGGCAATCTAGAGTTTGCCTAGTTTAGAAGGTAGTGTCTACTTAGTTTACTCAACCACCAAAGGAAAATTTGTAGATAATTAGTGTTAATCAAGCTCTCTCAGTTAACGAAAGAAATATTGAATGCAACTAGTGCTAACTGAGCTCACTCAGTTATGAAAGAAACTTTTCTAGTATGCAATTTTGAGTGAGCTTCACTTGGTTAACATAGGAAAATCACTTTTGAGTTAGTGTCTACTGAGCAAGGTCAACTAACAAAGAATTTTCTTATTTTGGAATATTAAGTTTAATTGATTTATCTATTGGTTCTAGTTAATAGAGAAGATGAATATTAGTTGTATATGAGCCAACTTGAGAATGTGAAAGATATAAGTATAAGGTCAAGCTATGGGTTAGAATGTGTGAAGTGCATTGAAGATTTGATAATGCTAAGAGGAAGAAAATCAAAAGGATAAGCAAAATATTCTTGTGGGGATGAAAGGATACATTTGATCAGGAAGGATTAAGTACAAGCTAGAATAGAGATCTATAATCAACAATTTAGTTGCATGCAAATTTGGTCATCTCATTGTTACTATCTAACCATTGTAGTAGTGATCTAAATCTCTTAATAGAGTTGGTTTAATAGCCATTTATAAATCCTCTAACATGGTGGCAGTTCTATTGAATTGTCTAAAGATCTTTAACAAGGCCACTCCTATCAAGGTGATTAAATCCTCTAATAGGGTCACACTTAACATTGTGTTTTGTAACCTTTAATAGGGTTGACTCTTAACAGGGCTCACTTTAGAAGAGTGAAAATAGTAACTAGTTGCAATTGGTGGGTTTTCCCAAATACATTAAATCTTGGTATCAAATGTGTTCATGCCATTTCTTTTCTTTGTCTGCAACTAAGTTAAAGTAATGATAATCATAGATAAAATATTATGATTTTCAAGTTGATTAATTACTGAGCATTCTCACTATTTACCAAGTTACATCATTTCCTTGTTTGCAGAGCATTAATAGAATTAAGTTTTGACATAATTATTTTATTGATATCTAAGGGACCTGAGATTTATTTCTTTAGTAACTGAATCACCCCTCCCCTCTTAGTTACTCCTCATATATTTCCAACAATTGGTATCAAAGCTATTGATTCTTGTAGAGAAGTTTTTAAGGACCTAAGCTAAAGATTAGGATGCCTTACAAAAGAGAGATTCCCAAGTTTAATAGAGACAATTTTATAGCATGACAAGGACTTATGAGGTTACAATTAGCTACTATTAGTGATTCAAGTAGTAAATATACTAATATTGAATACAAGATTCCCGCTGGAACATTATCAGTTGAAGACATTGATGAAAAGAAAAATCATAACATCATGATGATTGATATTGCATTTACTCTTAGTTACACTAAATTTATTGAGGTAAAAGACTGTAAAATTGCTCATTAAATGTGGACCAACCTAAAAGACATTTATGGAGGATATGACAATGTAAGAAGAACAAAAGCCAAAAGTCTCAAAGGACAATTTGATCAGATGAAAATGAGAGAAGATGAAAACATTGCAAAATATATTGAAAGAATCAAAGCTAGTGTAAGTGCAATCAAAGCTTTTGAAGGAGACATTGGTGAAATGATTGTTGTAAGCAAGGTACTTAGAACTCTTCTTCATATTTTTGCAATTAGATTATCTTCTATTCCATAAATGAGATGTAATCCAAATTAAAAAAAAAACTTTTGATGCTCTAGTTGGAAGATTGATAGATTTTGAATTAGATAACTATGATAGCTATGTTTTTAGTTCCAAAAATATTGAGTCTACATTTGAAGCCAAACTCTCACTCAAAGAAAAGAGCAAGAAATCAAAAGCCAATCAATCAAGAAGTGAATAAGAAACTAAAGAAAGTTATGATAGTGATCTTGAAATTGTTGAAGCCCTACTTGCAAAGAAATACTCCAAAGGCAGAGGAGATTACAAAGGGAAAATTTCTCTAATCTATTTTTCTTGTGAAGAAATTGGTCATATTGCTACAAGGTGTCCAAATAGAGAAAATAAGGAAAAGAAGAAAAGTAATAAGTATAAAGGCAAGAAAGAATTCAAAAATTATAAGAACTACAAGGACAAATGTAAGAAATCTTATTTTATGGCTATATATTTTGATAACTATGAAGATGAAATGGTATATATTGGATTAAAAGATGAATCTGATGATGAAGGAGATAAGATGACACTTATCATTCATGTTAGGAAAAATGATACATGAATTATTGATAGTGGATGCTCACATCATATGATTGGAGATAAAATAAATTTTGAACACATGAAACATTATGATGGAGGTAGTGTAAGATTTGGAAACAATGAACCTTGTTGCATAAAAGGAAAAGGTTGTATCTCATTAACCAATGAACTTATATTTGATAATGCTTATTGGGTTGAAGGAATAAAGAATAATCTACTAAGTGTGGCACAATTGAATAAAATTGGATTCAAGGTAGAATTCCTGGATGGGAAGGCCAAACTACTGGATGAGAAATGAATTATGGTTGGATCTGGCAAGAAAACTAAAGGTAACCTATTTTATATTGATCTCAATGATAGTTCATGTTTGAATTCTTATGTATAAGAAAGATGGATATGGAAAAAAATATTATGTCATATAAACTTTGATAATATGGATAAGATAAGACAACACAAAAAGGTTAGAGGTATTCCTAGTTTGAAGAAAATTAATATGGGTCTATGCCAAAATTGCCAAATTGGTAAGATGGGAAAGGCTAGTTTCAAAAGAAAAAAATATCATTCTAAAGAAGTCTTAGAACTTGTGCATATAGACTTATGTGGATCTATTGGGATACAAAGTTATAGTGGAGAAAAGGTTTTCATTCTTTTTGTTGATGATTATTCTAGAATGACGATTGTAATGTATCTTAAAGAAAAATCTAAAGTTTTTCAAAAATTCAAGTGGTACTTGAAAAGAGTAGAGAAAGAAAATAGAAAGAAGTTAAAATTATTAAGATTAGATAGAGGTGTTGAATTCATCTCAAATAAATTCAATAAATTTTGCATTGAAAAAGGAATCGAAAGACAAGTATTAGCCCCTGGTACACCAAAGCAAAATTATATAGCTAAAAGAAGAAATAGATCCATCATAGATTGTGCAAGAACATTGATGATAGAAAAGAATGTTGCAATCAAATATAGGAAGGAAGCTATCAACACTATAGTTCATACCTTGAAAAGAGTACAATTGAAGAAAGACTCTAATCAAACTCCTTATGAATTATGGTATGACTAAAAACCTAATGTAGGTTACTTGAAAGTGTTTTGTAGCAAATCTTATATCTTAAAAGAATCTAGAAAAGGAAATTTAGATGTCAAAGGTGATGAAAGCATATTTCTAGGATACTCCTATAGAAGTAAAGCATACAAATGTTTGAATTTGTCTATTCATAAAATCATAGAAAGTGCACATGTGAGAATTGAAGAGTTTGTAGAAAAGAGTGAAGAAGAAAACAATAAAGAGCCAAAGGATTATAGAAGATTTGTTTACTATGAACCTAATACTATACCAAATATGTTTAAAAGAAAGGAAGCTTCACCTCTCAAATCCTCAAAATCTCCAACAGTTGTCAAGTTGCAGATAATACAACCAGTGTCACAGTCTAAAGGACCCAAGTCATAGCCAAAGGCTACTAAGCTACTTCAAAAGAAAATTGACTTTGATGGACTTGAGTCATAGATAATGGGACCTAATCTTGACATTGAAGTTCATAATGAAATTAGTGAAACTTATTACAAATCCAAAGAACCTATGTTAGAGAAATATATTAGAGGGCATCATGCACCTGATTAGATTATTGGAGCCAAATCTGATGGAACAATGACAAGAAAAAAATTGAAAGGTACATGTTTACTTGCTAAATTTGAACCTAGAAATATCAAACAAGCATTGGAAAATGAAAGTCGGGTTGAAGTAATGAAGGAAGAAATAAAACAAATAGAAAACGAACAAAACCTAGACTCTAGTTCCTTGACCCAAGTATAAAAATATAATTGGCACAAAATGGGTGTTTGGAAACAAGCTAAATGAAGATGAAAATGTATCTAGAAATAAAGCAAGGTTGGTATGTAAAGGTTATTCTCAAGAAGAAGGTACTCATTATGGTAAAACTTTTACCCCTATTGCAAGATTAGGTGTTAGAACTTTACTTGCATCTACAACTCATAGAGCATTTAAAGTTTATCAAATGGATGTTAAATCTACATTCTTGAATAGAATTCTTGATGAAAAAGCCTAAATTGAACAACCAAAAGGTTTTGTAGATCCTACCAAAAGAGACATGGTCTGCAAATTACACAAGGCATTATATGGTCTGAATCAAGCTCCTAGAGCTTGGTATAAAAGACTTCATAATTATTTGATATAGATTGGTTTTCAAAGAACAAATGATAATAGTAGTCTATATATTAAAGAAGGATCAGAAAAGAAGATTGTGTTGGTAGAATTATATGTTGATGACACATTATTCATAGGAAATGATGACTTGTGTAAGCCATTTTCAAAAGAAATGAGTAAGGAATTTGAGATTTCTATGTTTGTAGAGATAAAATTATATGTTGGATTATAGATTTAGCAGAAGAAAGATGGTATCTACATTACTCAATCCAAATATATCAATGAGATATTAAAGAAAATTGGAATGAAAGACTAAAGGCTAGTTGAAACCCCTATGTCTACTTGACATAAGATTTCCAAAAATGATGATTTTAAAGAGGTAGATCAAACTCCATACATATCAATGATTGTAAAACTACAATATGTAGTACATACAAGGCCTGATATTGTATTAGCAGTCAATATGGTGGCAAGATTCTCAACAAATCCCAAAAAAAATCACATGATGGCAATGAAAAGAATCTTCAGATATCTAAAAGGTACTGAAGAATATGTCTTATGGTATAAAATAGGAGGCAATTTTTACTTAAAAGTATTTACTAATACTAATTGGGTAAGAAGTATTGATGACAGGAAGAGCACTAGTGGTGGAGCATTCTTTCCTAGTAAAAGACTACTATGTTGGATAAGAAAGAAAAAAATTGCATCTCTTAATCCACAAAAAAGGCAAAATATGTGGCAATAGTAGTCAATTTTTCAAACATTGTTTGGTTCATATAATTGATGTCATGAATGAAGATAGAAATCAAGGACCCTATAGTCATATATTGTGATAACACTAGTGCAATAAATATATCAAAGAACCTAGTGATGCATACCAAAGAAAAGCATATTTCTATTAAATATCACTTCTTAAGAGAATTGGTGCAATGTAAAGAAGTTAGATTGGAATATGATGGAGGTACACTCTACTACCACTGACAAAGGTATGCTCTGATACCACTGTTCTAGGGCCGCACCACCCGTACCAACTCACAACCAAGATCACAACAAGATGGAACAAGATGGAGATAAAGAGATGACACAATGCTTTATAAAGCATCCATTAATACTTGAAATTCATTACAATATTCTCCAAATGGAGAAAGCCAAACTCTTATAATATAAGAGAGATTCCTCACTAAAGGCTTCCAACTAGAAGAGCTTACAACAAAAGAGCTTGAGAGCTTCCTTACAAGAAATTGCATTTGAAGAGTTTGATTACAAATAAACATAAGCCTTCCTTAAATAGGCACTTACCACCCAATGCATGATTTATCCATAGCATTCTAGAATATTCACAACCTTCTAGAATTACACCTACAACCTTCTACAATATCTACAACTTTCTAGAATTTCCACCTAAATACAACTAACCACCACCATGTGGCCCAATTAGAAAATTACATTTCCTTTATGGATCAAAACAAATATTAAATGCATGATTTAAGGAACTCTCCACAAACTTCTAAGATGCCACCTACACACTTCGATAAATGGAATGACATTATATATATATATATATATATATATATATATATATATATATATATATATATATATTTTAATTTATGCCACCTATGCACCTTGAAAACAAAAATTCCTCTTTTCTCCTTTTTTCCTATTTTTCTATTTATTATTATTATTTTCTTTCTAGTTTTATCACTTTCTCTCTCCTCCACAATCTTTTTTATTTAATAATAATTTTAAATTTCCCATGCAAGATGCTCTTACATCAAGATAATATGTAAATACAAAAGAAAAAATTATAGATATATTCACCATGCCACTACCTAAAGATGCATTTCTTTACCTAAGAGGTAAGCTACGGGTCATTCCCCTATCTAAAGCTCACTAAACAAAGATTAGTAATGAATTAACCAGAGTATATTCAAAATCAATTAGCTGGTGCAATATTGATAAGGGCATACTACAAATGAATCAATGGTGATGTCAAAGGAGAAGATTGAACTTGGTCTGATATCAAAGGCAGAGTTTTCTATTAGAACAAGTTGATACCAATAGAAGTTTTCTAACAGAAGGAGAAACTAATGATAGAAAGAATTCACACTAAAAAAGGGAGTTCTCATGGATATGAATCTGAATGTAACTAAGGATTAGAATGAAACTAAGGACATGTTCCTTACTTAATTCTTGTTTCAAAAATTTCATTGTGTTATGACATGTTGTGTGGCCATCAAAGCCAAAAAAGGATATTTTTGCATAAAATTGAATAGTTGTGTATTGTCTTTGATGTTACATAAATGTCATATCATTATTAGTTAGTGTATGTTGAGCTCACTCGAGCATTAAAGATAGTTTTTTGTGACTACCAAGTAATCTAGAGTTTACCTAGTTTAGAAGGTAGTATCTACTAAGTTCACTCAGGTGCCAAAGGAATTACTATGGATAAAGAGTGTTAACCAAGATCACTTGGTTAATGAAATAAATATTGGATGGAATTAGTGCTAACGAAGCTCACTTGGTTACCAAAGGAACTTTTCTAGTATGCAGTGTTGATCGAGCTTTACTTGATTAACATAGGAAAATCAATTCTAAGTTAGTGTCTACAGAGCAATGTTCTCTAATGAAGAATTTTCTTATGTTGGAATATTAAGTTTAATTGATTTATCTAATGGTTCCAGCCAAAAGAGAAGATGAATATTAGTTATATATGAGCTGACTTGACAATGTGAAAGATATAAGTATAAGGTCAAGTTGTGGGTTAGAATGTGTGAAAGAACATGCAAAGTACATTGAAGATTTGATAATGCTAAGAGGAAGAAAATCAAAAGGATAAGAAAAATATTCTTGTGGAGCTGAAAGGATACATTTGATTAGGTAGGATCAAGTACAAGCTAGAATAGAGATCTATAATCGACAATTTAGCTGCATCCAAATTTGGTAATCTCATTGTTACTCTCTAACCATTGTAGAAATGATGTAAATCTCTTAATAAAGTTAGTTTAATAGTCATTTGTAAATCCTCTAACAAGGTGGCAGTTGTACTGAATTGTATAAAGAGCTCTAACAAGGCCACTCCTAACATGGTGATTAAATCCTCTAATAGGGTCACACCTAATAGCATGTTTTGTAAACTTTAATAGGATTGGCTCCTAATAGGGCTCACTTTGAAAGAGTGAAAATAGTAACTAGTTGTAATTGGTTGTTTTTGCCAAATTGGGTTTCCATGTTAAATCTTGGTATCAAATGTGTTCATGCTACTTTTTTTCTATGCTCACAACTAAGTTAAAGAAAAGATAATCATAGATAAAATCTTAAGATTTGTATGTTGATTAATTACAAATTATTCTTAGTGTTTACTGAGTTACATCATTTCTTTGCTTGTCAAGCATCAATAGAATTATGTTTTGATAGAATTATTTTACTAACATCTAAGGGATCTAAGATTTATTTTTATAGTAACTGATTCATCCCTCCCTCTTAGTTACTCCTCTTATATTTTCAATAATAATTGACATTTGTGTAACATCAAAGAAAACATATAATTGAATGGTTGTATGCAATAATCTCCCTCTTTGAAATTGATGACAACACATCTCATGATATATAGAAATTTTAAAGAAAAATAATAGCATAATATCCTTAAGTCCATTCTAATTCTCATCCATGAGAATTACCTCTATCAATGTGAGCTCCCTCTTTTATGAATCTTTGATTGCAATGACTGCAATTTCGCCGTCTAATAGAAAACTCTCTCTCTTTGATTTTAACTCAAAAAAATTGATATGAAAAAAAATGAGAAATTCTCCCTCTTTGAAATCTTATTCCAAAGAAAAAAATCAATGTAGTTTCCATATATCTTTATGTATAGATTCATGTACAATCTACTTTGACAATACTATATCAACTTGATTGATCTTCAACATGCTTGGTTGATGCTTCACTAAAATCTAATTAGTGACCTTCATATAGGGGAATGACCCCTATCTTACCTATTAGATAAAAAAATGCATTCATAGGTAATGGCTTCATGAATATGTCTACAATCTATTCCTTCATATTCACATATTCCATTATAACCTCTTTGTCTTGCACCAATTCTCTCAAGAAATGATATTTTATTGCAATATGCTTGGTTTTGGTATGCATCACTTAGTTCTTGGACATGTTGATTGCACTAGTGTTATCACATAAGACAAAAACTAGGTCCTTGATCTCCTCCATCATGCAATTTTTGAATAACTGACTCTTGCTACAACATATTTTTCTGATGTTATAGATTGAGAGATATAGTTCTTTTTCTCACTTGTCCAAGATACTATCCTCTTTCCAAGAAATAATTCTACAACACTAGTGTTCTTTGTATTATTAACACTTCCTCCTCAATTAGCATTAGTGAATACTCTCAATTCAAATTTGTCTCCTTTCTTATAACACAAACCATAATCTTCAATACCTTTCAGATATATCATGATCCTTTTTATTGTCATCAAATGATTTTCTTTAGGATTAGCAGAGAATCTAGCCACCATACCAACTAGTATTGTTATATCAAGTCTTGTGTGCACTACATACGGAAGTTTTCCATTCATTGATCTTTATGTAGTCTAATCTACCTCCTTGGAATCATCATTTTTGGAAAGCTAATGTCAAGTAAACATGGGTATTCCAATTGGTCTAGAATCCTCCATTTCAAATTTCTTTGGTATCTTCTTGATATATTTTTATTGAATAATATAGATACCATCTTTCATCTATTGAATTTGTGAGAAAACAAAGAACTCAATCTCTCCAAATATTCACATTTGAAATTCTTTACTCATTTCCACAAAAAAATATTTGCATACATCATCATTTCTAGTAAACAATGTATCATCCGCAAAGATTTTTTCCAAAACAATCTTTTTATTTGTTCCTTATTTGATATATAGGTTGCTATTATCATTAGTTCTTTAAAAAAAAATCTTTATTAGATAATTATGTAACCTTTCATACTAAACTTTAAGGGCTTGTTTGAGACCATACAAAGATTTGTGTAGTCTACAAACCATGTTCCTTTTTCTAGGATCAATTGAACCTTCTACTTGTTCAATGTAGAATTCCTTGTCCAAGATTTTATTCAAGAATGTTGAATTTACATCCATCTAATATACTTTGAATCCTTTGTGTGTTGCATATGCAAGAAGTGGTATAACACCTTCTAGTCTAGCAACATCAGAGAAACCCTCTCCATAATCATTACCTTCTTCTTAAGTATAACCTTTGCATACTAACCTTGCTTTGTTTATTAAAGCTTCTCAATTCTTATTCAGCTTATTTCTAACAAGCTATTCTGTGCCATTTACATTATTATCCTTGGGTCTAGAAACAAGAGTCCAAGTTTTGTTCATTTCAATATAATCAATATTTTCATTCATTCCCTCAATCTAGCTTCATTTTGTAATTCATCTTTGATAGTTCTAGGTTCGAACTCAGCAAGAAAAATTGTACCTTTTAATTTGTTCCTTGTAATTGTACCTTTTAACTGATCTACAGTAATTTTCTTGGATGTATGATGCCTTATAACATATCAAACAAATCTGGGCTCCTTCTTTCTTAATTCACTTAGTTCACCATGATCTTATAAATCATTCTTGGCTCCCACTATCTATGACTCACATCCATTAGATGACTCAATTTGTATTGGTTGAAACTTAGGTCCTTATGACTATGACTTAGGTCCTTCAGATTATGACTTGAGTTGTACTAGATACAAATTGAGTTGAACTGGGGATTTCAGGCTCTTGGGTGGTGAATACTACTAACTTCCATTTTCTTAAACTCTAGGTCAAGTATCAAGCTCATATTAAACAAAATTTCTATAGTTTTTAGGCACTTTCATGCTTTGTTCATCACATTCTTTTGCAAACTCATTAATCTTTACATGTACACTTTTTATAACTTTCTGAGTAGATAGATTTAAATATCAGTATGCTTTGCTCTTATTGGAGTATCCCAAGAATATACCTCATCACTTTTCCCATTAAATTTTTCTTTCCTTGACTCCTTCAGAATATAACATTTGCTTCCAAATACTTTCAAATAACAAACATTAGGTTTATAGCCATACCATAATTTAAAAGGTGTCTAATTAGAGTCTTTCCACCAAACTTGGTTCAAGGTATTAACTGCAATGATGGTTTCGTCCTTCCAATATTTGATAGCATGTTCTTCTCTATCACTAGTGTCCTTGCATAATCCATGATTGATCTACTCATTTTGTTAGCAATTTAATTCTACTTAGGTGTACCAGGTGTAGACTCTTTTCTTTTGATTCCTCTTTCATTTCAAAATTCATTGAATTCACTTGACATGAGTTCACCTCCTCTATTTGACCTTAGACACTTTATTTCCTTTCATGTTTCTTTCTCAACACTACCTAGATACCATTTCAACTTTTGAAAATCTTCTAATTTATCCTTTAAATACATAACTCTCATCATCCTAGAATAATCACCAACAAAAAAAAAAATAGTTATCTCTAGGGTATCTTTGTATGCCAATAGGGCCACAAAGGTTTGTATAAACCAACTTCTAGAATTCTTTAGAATGGTAGTTCTTTCATTTAAAACTTTTCTTTCCCATCTTTCCAATTTGATAATTCTTGCACATACCCATATTAGGTTTGTTTAGACTTGGAATGCCTCCAACCCTTTTATTCTTTCTTATTTTGACCGTGTTATTAAAATTCACATGACACAACCTTTTATGCCGTAACCAACTTTCTTCTACTTCAACTATGAAACATGAATTCTTAGTTAGATCTAGGTAGAATAGATTATCTCTTGTTGATTTCTAGTCCCAACTAGATTTCCATTTCCATCTAGCATCTTGACTTTCCTATTCATGAATTCTAACTTGAGTCCAATGTTATTCATTTGTGCCATACTAAGTATATTATGCTTTAGTCCTTCAACCCATTAAGCATTGTCACATCTAAGCTCATTGGTTAGTGTAATACAACCTTTTCCCTTCACATAACAAGGTTCATCATCTCCAAATCTAACACTCCAACCATCATAGTTTTCTAAATGGTCAAATTTAGATTTATCACCAATCATGTGGTGAGAACAACCACTATCAATAATCCATGTATCATTCTTGCTAACATGAGAAATGAGGGCCATCTTATCATTCTCATCATCTAATTCATCTTTAACAGCAATGTAAACCATGTCAACTTCTTGACTACTATCATAATCTTTAGCCATGTAACAAGATTTCTTACCTTTTTAATTTTCATTCTTCTTTTCTTCTTTGCCTTCTTTGTTTCAACACCTTGCAATAATGTGACCAACTTCCTCACAAGAAGAGTGGATCAAAGGAATTATTCCTTTGTACTATCCTTTTCTGTTGGGAAATCTTCTTGTAAGAAATGTTTGAATGGATTGAAGACCTTGATCTGAACCATCTTCATCTTCATTGTTAGAATTCTTGATTTTAGACTTTGTAGCTTTCTTCGTGAGTGATAGTTTGGCTTAAAATGCGAATCTGAGGTTACTAGAGTTAGGAATATCAAATGCTGTCAAGCTTCCCACTAGTGCATCCAAAGTTATATCACTCTTAGGATCACATCTCATTTCTAGAATAGATGATACTCTAATTTCATAAATAGAAAAAATGGTTCAACCAATTTTGCATCATCAATTTTCCCACCTAAGGCTCTGATTTCACTTACACTTGCTTTGATTATTTCAGTATACTATACAATTTTCTCATCTTCTTTCATCTTAATCTAATTAAACTAACCTCTAATACTTTCTACCTTAGCTCTCCTCACATTATCATCACCTAGACATAGATATCCTTCAGTTTGATCCACATTTTATGAGCATTTATGTATTCTTTGACTTTATCAAATTCAACATAATTGAGAGTGGAAGAAATATCAATCATCATTATATTATGGGTCCTATTTTCCAAAATATGATCAATAGTCAATGTTCAATTTAGTGAAACATATTCTTTTATCAAGATCATATTATAGACTTGTGTTAGTAATTATTTCCAAAAGCTTCATAAGTTCCTACCATGCTTGGAAATTATCTTTGTTCATCTTAGGAATCTCCCTTTTGTAAGACATCTTGATCTCTACCTTAGGTCCCTGAAATATTCTTTACAAGAACCATAATCTCTAATACCAATTGTTGGAAATATTAAAGGAGTAACCTAGAGAGGAGGGGTGAATTAGTTACCATAAAAATAAATCCAAGATCCCATAATATGTAAATATAATTCAAAACCAAACTCTACTAAAATTGAAATACTAATGTAACTCAGTTAATACTCATAGGTACTTCTTAAGATGTTTAGTGTGTTTAACCTTAATTAACTCAGTTGTAGAATCATAAAGAAAATAACACAAACACAAGAGACACCAAGGTTTAACATGGAAACCCAATTTTGGTAAACTACCAATTGCATCTAGTTACTATTTCTCTATCTTCTAAAGTGAGTTATGTTAGCAGCCAATCCTGTTAAAGGTCACAAAACACACTATTAGGTGTAACTATGTTAAAATATTTAGTTTATTCTATTAGGAGTGGCCTTGTTAGTGGTCTTTAGAGACTTCATTCTAGAAATGCCACCTTGTTAAATGATTTTTCAAATAGTTGTTAAGATAAATTTTTAGGTGATTTGATTCACTACTACAATTATTAGACAGTAATAATGATATGACCTGATTGCTAATGAAACTATATTTTCTAATTTTAGATCTTTGTTCTAGCTTGAATACTTGATCCTCCTTGATTAGAATGTTCTTTGAAGCTCACTTAACTCAAATACTCTAATAATATTCCAATTTTCCTCCTCAATTTATCTTTTCAATCCCACACTTGTTCTTAATTCAATCCTCAACTTTAGCTTATATTTATATATTTTATGTTGTCAAGTTAGCTTGAATACACTTTCAAACAAATGAAATTCATCACATGAGTTGGATAGAAATAACCAACAAAACTGTCAGATCAAATATACTAATGCAAGAAAATCCCTTGCTAGCTTACCCAATTTGGTTAATACTAACTTAGAAATGACTTTCTTCAGACTTCCCTTGGTAATAGAGTGAGCTTTGTTAACACCGGTTCCATGCCAACTTTTCTTTCATAACCAAGTGTTCTTAATTAACACTGATTACATGTAGACTTTCCTTAGGAGACCAAGTTAGATCTGTAGACACTTACTTTGAACTTGGTTAACATTAAAAATTTTGTCATACACTGGAATTTTCTTTGACTCCTGAGTGAGCTTGTCATGCACTAATTTTTTTAGTGTATACTTTAAATTTGTTTGACATCAAAAAAAATATAAAATTGAATGATGGTAACCAAAAATGTCTATATTTTCTCTTCCCCTCTTTCCTCAAATAGATCTTTTCCATTTTTCAGTCTTTTCAAAAATTTATAACTCCTTTTCTTAGGCTTCTTTTCATATTTTTACGTTGCTACAGTGTTCTGATGATATTATTAGAATACTAGTTTCTCGTGCTTGATTTTATTTACTCTTTTCTATTTTTGTGGTTTTTTATTCTTTATCTCTGATTCAAGAGGTTCTAATAGTGATCTGAGGGATATTTTCACCAAAAATTGAAGTACTTCCAAAACTCCAATACATGGTATTAGTTCTAAGTTCTCAAAATTTTGCATCCAACGTAACTCGAACGGGCGAAAAAGGAGTTCATACGCAAAAGTTATAGCCAGTCAATGTTTGGTCAAACCAAGTGCAGAGGTCATCAAAAGGTGAAAAAGATAATCATCTCAAAAGTGGTCAAAAATGGGTTTCAAATTGAATATCTTGTCGAGAGCTTTCCAACGGCATTCATTTCGTCAAAAATGGAGTTCGTATGTGAAAGATATGTCCGATTGAAGTTTGAGATGATGTTGTGGAAAAAAAAATTAAAAAAATAATAATCGCGGTGTCGAGTTTTGATCCCACGACCACCAGCCCCTAAAATCTAGTCGGTGGTCATTACACCACTGACGATTTTTGAAATGTAATCAAGAAATGTTCTATTTATGGTTTTAGTGGCAGTGGTAATTGGAGTAAAAGACAAGAGGTCAGTGTGGGGTTGGAACCACCGACCTCCATTATCATAAAAGACTCCTTTGCCATTGTGCCACGTGAGTGGCTATGAATAGAATATGCATTATTTCTATTTAACTTTAAGCTAATGCTGATTCCTCTTGCCAATTGAAGGGGATTTGTTGGAAACTAACCCTCCAAAAGAGGATAATGACAAATTCCTAAAATGACTAAGGCCTAATTTTAAAGGTGGATAGTTGTAAAGGCCTATTATTAGATTTGTTTGTTTTGCCCTATTTTAGGCAAATATTTTGTATAAAAAAGGGGGGTTAGGGGCCTTTAAGGGAGAAATTATGCAAATGGTGAGAGAGATTTTATGTATTTGGAGACTTAGTGATTTTTCTTGCATAGAGGAATTTTGCTATGTGTAATTGAAGGGAATTGTCACAAATCATTTGTATTGCTTTATTGGAGTTAATCAGATCAGTCCCCCTATTGGAGCTAGACCCGGAGACGTAGTCCTTCCCGGATGAACTCCGAAATCAAATGTGTTGTGTCTCTATCTATCTTTCTATCATCTCATCTTGTGTTTTCTTATTTGCAATTACTTTAATTTTGCTTTATTAAAGATTTAAAATTAACTTTATGTAATTGGTTAACATTATCTGTAATAGTCCTAGATCCTAGAAATCAGATCAAATTTGGTATCAGAGCTTTTTTGGACTAGTATTGTAGATTTGAATGTTAACAAGATCCAGGTTGAATCAAGGCAAAGGTGATCTTGAAGAATATAATCCTGAGATCGAAAAAGGAAGAACTAATCCATCATTCCAGATGGAAGATAAAGGTGGTGGACAAGGTTTAGAAGATCAAAATGTCCAGAAGACTCTCTAGAGTTTGCAAACAATGGTAGAAGTTTTGTTACAAGAAAGAGAAGAGAAGATGCGAAGGCGTGCAACTTGTGATGACAAAGGGAAAAAGAAAGGTGTTGATCGTGATCCTAATCCTGAGCCTTTGTCTCCTCCCTCATCTCCCTCTTCTCCTTCTTCCCCTTCTTCTCCTTCTTCTACACATTCTGAGTCTTCTTATATTTTTAAAGGCGTACATAAGCCTTGAATTAAGTTGGATATAAAATTTGACTTGCCAAAATATTGTGGGGAGTTAAATGCCAAGAAGTTAGATGACTGGATTCAGCAAGTAGAAGTCTACTATAGAGTCCAAAACCTTGTAGATGATGTTGATAGAATTTAGTTAGCCACTCTTCGGTTAGGCAATGTAGCTCTAACTTGGTGGGAGAGTAGGACCCAGCATGAAACTTCAAAACATGGTAAGTTAAATATGTCTTGGTCAGAATTTGTTAGTGCTTTAAAGAAGCAATTCTACCCCCTAGGTCATATGCAACAATTAATGATGAGATGGCAACATTTTAGGCAAGGGAAAGGTCAAACTGTCCAAGAGTACATCCATGTGTTTCATAAAAGGGCTATTTCATTAAATGTCCCATTGTATACCCAGGGCACTTTACTCAAGTATATAGGTGGTCTTCATTCTTACCTAACGCATCTATTCTCGTCCTAAATCCTTGTAATTTGGATGAAGTATGTGTCCAAGCAACACATTTAGAGTCAAGAGGTAAGGGTACCTTCATTGATAAGTCTGACAAAAAGTCATCGAAGTCTGAGGAAAAGTCCAAAGGCAAAGGGAAGGGTAAAAAGATAGGTATAGTAAAGAAAGAAGGTGAGAAACCCACATGCTGACATTTTAATAAAGAAGGGTATGATGATTCTAAGTGCTAGAAGCTGCATCCTGAAAAGAGGCCAAAGCGATTTGGTGGAAATAAAGGGAAAAAAAAGACTACTGCTGTAGCTCAATAGGATCTTGGATCTGACTCCAGAGATGAAACAAAGATCATTGCTACCAGGATCCAAGGTAAAGGAAAAGATATTTCTCTTTCATCAGCTACCAGTTCTTCTAGCATAAGTGCAAGTACAAGTGAAGATTCTTCGCCTAAGAATGACAAGAAAAAGAATAAATTATTTCACATTTGAGTTTTCATCAAGCAAAATAAGGTTGATACATTATTTGATACGGGTTCTCAAGATAATTTGATATCTGAGGAAATTGTTAAGAAGCTCAATCTGACTACAACACCTCATCCAAAGCCATATCCTCTTGGATGGGTTTGCAATGATGTGCAATTATAGGTAACCAAGTAATGTAAGTTAAGATTTACTATAACTGCAAATTTTGTAGACGAGGTAGAAGCTGATGTAGTCCCTCTAGATATTTGTGGTCTTGTACTTGGGAGTCCTTATTTGTATGATCGACAAGCTATCTTCTATAGGGGGAAAAATAAGTATCATCTGTTTAAAGATAAAATTGAATACATTGTACGAGCACATAAGGTTAAGACTAATCTGGCACTAGTTAATGTTGGTCAGATGAAAAGGTTAGTCAACTCTAGTAATAATTTTTTGCTGATGATTGTAAAAGCCAAAGAAGATGAAACATTTGAGGCATTTAAGGGATGTGATCCAAAGCATAAAGATGAAATGGTCAAAGTTGTTTCCGCCTATGATGACTTGTTTCAGGAACTGAAGGGATTGCCTCCCAAAAGAGAGATACAATATGAAATTCAGTTGTAGCCAGAAGCACCACTTCCTAATATTGGCATGTACTGCTTATCAGTCTTGTAGAATGAGGAAATCAAGAAGCAAGTTCAAGAGATCATGGAGAAAGGAGTTATTCATCCTAGTACTTCTCCTTGTGGTTCTCATATTGTTTTGGTTCAAAAGAAAGATGGGACTTGGAGAATGTGCATTGACTACAGGGCCTTGAACAAGATAACGATAAAGAATAGGTACCCTCTTCCTAGAATTGATGATTTTCTTGATTAGTTGAAACATGCAATTTATTTCATTAAGCTAGACTTATGTAGTCGATATCATCAAATAAGAATTGCAAAAAGTGATATTTGGAAAACTTCTTTTAAGACAAAACAGGGACTTTATGAGTGGTTGGTTATGCCATTTGGGCTTTGTAATGCACCAGCAACATTCATGAGAGTCATGAATGATTTCTTTTGTCCTTTTATTGATGATTTTGTCATTGCCTATCTAGATGATATTCTTGTATTTAGTAAGTCTTGGGATGATCATGTAATTCATGTAAAGAAAGTAGTTGATATATTGAGAAAAGAAAAACTTTATGTAAAGATGTCAAAATGTGAATTTACAAAGACATCCTTAGTGTACTTAGGCTATGTCATAGGAAATGGTCAATTGAAAGTAGACCCTATGAAGGTTGAATGTATTATAAAATGGCCTAAGCCAAGTACAATTATAGAAGTTAGGAGCTTTTTAGGTGTAGTTTAGTACTGGAGAAAGTTCATTGCAAACTTCTCTTATATTGCATCACCGTTGCATGCATTTACCAATACCAAGGCAACTTTTCAGTGGGGAGGTCCACAACAGAAGGCTTTCGACACTTTGAAGAAAAAGTTGAGCACTGCACGAGTTAGGGCTTTACTAGATTTACACCAACCATTTGAGATTGAGATAGATGCAAGTGGGTTTGCCATGGGAGCTGTACTCATGCAAGGAGCTAAACCAGTCTACTACCACTCTGAAAATTTTTTAGGAGCAGTAAGTAACTATCCTACTTATGATAAGGAACTTTATGCTTTAGTTTAGAGTGTTAAAAAATGGAAGCACTACTTAATGGGAAAGGAGACTATAATCCACATTGATCACCAGCCACTTCAATATTTGCACTCAAAATCTAAGTTGCAACAGAGTAGGCATTTTAGGTGGATGGGTTTTCTACAACAGTTTCATTTGGTAATTAAGTATAAAAAGGGTTCCCATAACAAAGTAGCAGATATTCTCTCTAGGCCTCCTATTAAGAATGCTTTGATAATCCTTCAGAATAGTTCTATGATTCATGAAAGTTTTCAGGAACAATATTCTAATGATGAGGACTTTAAGGATATCTATACAACTTTAATCCAGGGTAAAGATGTGGAAGAGAAAGATTACCATGTGCAAGATAATTTGTTGTACCACTTGGGCAAACTATGCATTCCTAAAGATGAACAAGCACATATAATCCATGAAGCACACACCTCTTTGATTGCAGAGCATTTTGGGGTAAGTAAGACATTAGCTCAATTACAAAAATATTGTTACTGGCCTCGTATGCAGGAAACTGTCACCAAGTATATAAAAGGATGTGTAATGTGTGCAACCAGTAAGCCAAGTAATAGGAAATTGGGTTTGTACACACCATTACCTGTACCATCCCATCCATGGGAAAGTGTGTCTATGGACTTTGTGGGGGGGTTTTCCTATGTCTAGGAAGGGTCATGATTATTTGTATGTAGTAGTTGATCAGTTCAGTAAAATATTTATTTTAATGCCTTGTAAAAAGCAAGTCACTACTGAACTGACTACTCATTTGTACTTTCAAAATGTATGGGTTCATTTTGGGTTACCCACTTCCATTGTATCAGATCAAGATTCTCAATTCTTAGGGGAATTTTGGTCATCTTTGTGGGGACTCATGGATACTAAGCTGAAGAAGAGTACAACCTTCCATATACACACTAACGGACAGACAGAGGTAGTCAATAGGACAGTGGTTCATCTACTTAGAGGTTACTACAACAAGCATCCTAAGTTGTGGGATGAAAGTCTTCACCATGTGCAACATGCTTACAACCATGCAACACACTCTTCTACAAAGAGGTCTCCTTTTGAGACTTGCTTTGGATATTTGCCAAAAACACCAATGGATTTTGCTTTTGGAAAGGATGACATCATTGATGGATGCCATGATACAGAAAGGGCTTTGAAGTTCATCCAAAAGGTCCAAGCAATCCATCAGGTAGTAGAAGCACAGTTGGAGTAGAGCCAAGCAAAATACAAGGCTTGCCATGATAAGCATTGCATTGATCATCAATTCCAAATTGGTGATAGAGTTTGGTTACATATCAGTAAGGAAAGAATGCAAGGTGAAGGAAGGAAACTCAAGCCTATCAGGTATGGTCCTTTTGAAATCTTGGAAAAGATTGGTACTAATGCCTTCTGCCTTAATCTTCCTCCATACATGCAAATTTACTCAGTTGTCAATGTTGAGAATCTGAAGTTGTATGAGCATCCAATGGTCTTGGATGAAGACATTAGTGTTTAGGTTCCATTAATTGATGATCTTTCACCAGAGCATATGACAGAATTGCCAGAAGATGTCATCCTTGACAGGAATGTTAGAACTTCACGAAGAGGACCAGTTGAATACCTTCGGGTGGGATTGAAAAGGATGAATCCAAGCAAGGCAAGATGTATGGAGATTGGTAAAGTGAGGGAGAAATACCCTCACCTACTTTCCAAGTAATCAAACTTTGGGTGGTCCAAAACCTTCTCAGTGGGGAGGCTTGATCCAAGGGATATTTTCACCAAAAATTGAAGTATCTCCAAAACTCCAATAAATGGCATTAGTTTTAAGCCCTCAAAATTTTGCATCCAACGCAACTCGAATGGGTGAAAAAGGAGTTCATATGCAAAATTTATAGCCAGTCAAAGTTTGGTCAAACCAGGTGCAGAGGTCATCAAAAGGTGAAAAAATAATCATCTCAAAAGTGGTCAACAATGGGTTTCAAATTGAAGATCTTGTCGAGAGCTTTCCAACGGCATTCGTTTCGTCAAAAATGGAGTTCATATGTGAAAGATATGTTTGATTGAAGTTTGAAATGATGTTGTGGAAAAAAAATTAAAACAAATAATAATTGCGGTGCGGGGTTTTGAATCCATGACCACCAGCCCACACCACCGACGGCTTTTGAAATGTAATTAAGAAATGTTTTATTTATGGTATTAGTGGTGGTGGTAATTGGAGAAAAAGACAAGAGGTCGGTGTGGGGTTGGAACCATTGACCTCCATTATCATAAAAGACTCCTTTGCCATTGCACCACGTGAGTGGCTATGCATAGAATATGCATTATTTTTATTTAAATTTAAGCCAATGCTGATTCCTCTTGCCAATTTAAGGGGATTTGTTGGAAACTAATCCTCCAAAAGAGGATAATGACAAATTCCTAAAATGACTAAGGCATGATTTTGAAGGTGGATAGTTGTGAAGGCCTATTATTAGATTTGTTTGTTTTGCCCTATTTTAGGCAAATATTTTGTATAAAAAAGGGGGGTTAGGGGCCTTTTGAAGGCATGAAAATTAAGGGAGAAATTATGCAAATGGTGAGAGAGATTTTATGTATTTCAAGACTTAGTGATTTTTCCTGCACATAGAGGAATTTTGCTGTGTGTGCTTGAAGGGAATTGTCACAAATCATTTGTATTGATTTATTGGAGGTAATCGAATCGATCCCCCTATTGGAGCTAGACCCAGAGATGTAGTCCTTCCCGAATGAACTCCGAAATCAAATGTGTTGTGTCTCTATCTCTCTTTCTATCATCTCATCTTGTGTTTTCTTATTTGCAATTATGTTAATTTTTCTTTATTAAAGCTCTAAAATTAACTTTATGTAATTGGTTAACATTATCTGTAATAGTCCTAGATCCTAGAAATCAGATCAAATAGTATCCTATTGTGTTACTTATTCCAATGTCCTATTTCTTTTTGGATGAGTATTTCTCCCCTATATTGTTAAACTCTATAATGCTTTTACATTTCCTTTTCTTGTTTCTGTCTTTCAATAAAGCTCCTTATATTTCTTTCATTATTGCTTCTTTAATATTTTTGGATATCTTTTTTTTTTTTTTCCTTCATGCTCCTTATGCTTTGACATTTCCTTTTCTTATTTATATCTTTCAATAAAGCTGCTTATATTTCTTTCATTATTGCTTCTTTAATATTTTTGGATATCTATTTTTTTTTCCTTCATGCTCCTTATGCTTTTAAACTCCTAAAATTATTTGATCTTCTATTTTATTGTGTAAGAGAAAGACCTCATGTGTTAGTTTATTTAAGTTTTGCATGTTGATTTCCATAGCTTATAGACTGTCCTTCTCTTCTTGACATCCTTTGCATTCTTTGAATTTATTGAGTTTGGACTAATTCTCCAAAAATTTGTTCAATTTAATTGTCAACTCTTCCCTTGTCTTTATTATTTCTAATTGGCTTTCTTGTATTACTTCTTTTCCAACTTTTATGGTTATCTCATGTTTGTCTTCTTTTCCTTCTATTGTAGTTTGGAGATACATTCTTTTTCCTTCACTCTTTTTTTTTTTTTTTCTCTTTCCCACCCTACACTTATTTTCCTAAGAATCTCTTTGATATGTAATGGTATTTCCTAGCTTGATTCATTATTTAGTGATTCCTCGTATCTCTCCTTCAAGGTATGTGCAAGATCATCGTCAACCAAACTATGGCCTTAAGTGGCAGTCAAAAACCAACAACTCTAGGTTATGTCCACTTGACATATAATTTTAAAGTGGTTTTGGAGTTTATATCAAAAAGTTGTAAGAAAATAATCTATAAGAAATTGAATGCAGTTTCTAAATTACTAGGCCTTATCTGGAGAAAAAAGTATTTGATTGGTCAAAAGTTTGGATTTTAATGCAATACTACGAAAATTTCAATGCGAAAATAAAAAGTAGTTGTATGTCTAACCACCTTAATCAAAATCAAATGATAATATTTTTAATTATATTTATACATATAAAATGTAGACTCATGCCCAGATGTGACACATATTTTAAGGTATTTTTATTCCAAATAAATAATTAAATATGAATTTTCTACTAAAATTTTTTAGAATAAAATAACTCCCATGTTTGACTAGCTTAACTAATTGAAAACTTTACCAAATTAAATTGTTTATCTTTTTTCTTATACTAGGCAAAGCATAGAATGTGACTCAACTTTTGGATTTAAAAAATGTTATACTATTTGAAAGTTATAGCTATTTTTCAATCAATATGTTAATCAACACTTTACAATCATCTTCATTGAAAATTAACTAATAAATACTTATCAAACTAAGAATTTGACAACAATTATATCAATGGAATCTTGAGAGTGTTATAAAAAAAACCCTTTTTGTTTCATTCAATTTCAATAAAAATAACATAGTCAAATGGCTACTCAAAGTCTTAGTGTCAGTGAAACCCTTCTCGAACACATTTTTTTGGTTGACCAAATAGGTTTGGTAAATACCAAGCTTAATTAGATACTCAAATTCAAATTGGATAATCGATTACATATCTAATACCTGATATGAAATCGGGCATCCGATTACTCTGAATTTTCCAATTGGGAGGGAAACCATGCACATTGGAAATTTTGAAGGGAAATTTTAGAAAAAACTTTTAGAGAGAAACTTTAGAGAGAATTTTAGAGGGAAATTTATTTTTAGGAACTTTGGGCATTATTATTATTATATATGATTATGATTATTATTATTAACTATTATTATTATATATGATTATAATAATTATTATATATAGTAATATGTATGATTATAATGATTATTACTATTAAATATGGTATATTTATAAATATATTTATTATTATAGCTAAATATAATATAGTAATATAGATGATAAATATTATTATTATTAAATATCTATTAATATTATATGATTATTATTATATATAATAATAGGGTATGTGCAAGATCATGTTCAACCAAACTATGCTCTTAAGTGGCAATAAAAAAATAGAAAATTAGGGTTATGTCAACTTGACATGCAATTTTCTACTTGTTATTATCTTTATATCAAAAAGTTGAGAGAAAAGAATCTCTTGAAAATTGAATCTAGTTTCTAAACTACTAAGACTTATCTCAAAAAAAAAATTTGATTGGTCAAAATTTTGAATTTTAATGTAATATTAAAAATAATTTCAACTCAAAAATAAGAAGTAGATGTATGTCTGACCACCTTAATCAAAATCAAATGATAATATATTTTAATAATATTCTAGATATAAATAGTAGACTCATTCTTGGATGTGACACATATTTTTGGGTATTTTTATTCTAAATAGATAATAATTAATTAATTTTTGAATTTAGTATTTTTGGATTTAAAAAACTTTCGTGTCTGATCATCGTAACTAATTCAAAACATTGCAAAATTCAATTTTTCATTTTTTTTCTTTATAGTAGAAGAAACATAGAATGTGATGCAACTTTTAGATTTAAAAAATGTTGTACTATTTGAAAGTTATAGTTGTTTTTCAAGCGGTGTATCAGTCAACACTTTATACATAACTCCATTAGAAAATAAGTAATAATTACTTACTAACTCATAATTTGGAAAACCATACATTTATGGGAAGATAAGAACATTCTTAGGAAACCCTTTTCATTTCATTGAATTTTGCTGAAAAAAGTCATCAGCTACAGGTTTGAATTAAAATTCACATAAAAATAGGCCAAAAGCACATTTCTAGGATGTTTTTAAATTTGATCATATAGGTTTGGTATCAAAATATATAGTAGACCTTATAAAGATATTAATTGTTTTCATTTAGTATCAAGGTGGGTGGGAAAAAAGTTGGAATAAATTTTGAAATGGTTTGAGATATTTTAGAACTACAAATTTTTTCAGATTGCCACTTTTTGGCACACCATGATCCTACACATACCCAATATATATCGTTATTATTATTATTAAATATATAATCTAGTAATATATATGATTATTATTGTTATATAACCTAATAATATATCATTATATTAAAATATACAGTATTATCTTATTATTATTAAATATTATCTTATCATGAAATGTGTTGAGAGGTGTCATAGGTTAACCTACGACCCCTCTCGATGCATTTCAAGGCAACATATGTCTCTAGCGCCGCTAGTGACCCCTTTCAATGCATTCTCAATGGGTCCCTAGGTGTCATAGGGTACCTAGGGACATATGTTGTCATGAAATAAGTTGAGAGGGGTCATAGATTAACCTATGACCACTCTCAATGCATTAGAACCAACCAAAAGGGTCCCTAGACGTCCTAGGGCCCCTAAGGATATATGTTATCATTAAATGTGTCAAGAGGGGTCATAGGTTAACCTATTACCCCTCTCAATGCATTTGAACCAACTAAATGTGTCCCTAGGCACCCTAGGGCCCCTAGGGACATGTGTTGTCATGAAATGCGTCGATAGGGGTCATAGATTAACATATGACCCCTCTTGACACATTGGAACCAACCAAATGGGTCCCTAGGGGAGATTAACCTATGAACCCTCTTGATACATTGGAACCAACCATATGAGACATATATTGTCATGAAATGCATCAAGAGGACTCATGTTGGGTGTTCATTTTGAATGAGGTCAACAATAAGAATCCATTGTGTAATTCCTCTCTTGAAAGAAAATCTTTTTAAGGACCCACTCAAAGGTCCGGTATTTGTCTTGCAACATACCAAAATCTACTCACTAGAAGATAAATGTGAGTGTTCACAAGGAGGCCTTTGCTGGTTGTAAAACTCTTTTATCTTAAAATCAAAGTAAATTTGTGTGCTATTTCAAAATATCATGCCAAAAGAACAATACTTTTGTATTTTTGTATTTTTCAATGAATGCAACTTTAACAATGCAGCTACTATGAGGTCATATTCTAATAGGGTGTTAGTAAAGAAAATTACAAAACTAAAAGAAAATAATATGAAATTGAAATAACTTGAAATTGAAGTTCCTAAATGGACATAAGCTATAGAACACAAAATATTGCGAGTTAAACCTTTGAAGAAATTGGTAGGAAACTAATGAAAATAGGAGTAGCACCTCCTAGAATCCATTGATGCAATCGTCAGGTGAGAATCTTTAACAAATCGAATGATGTTTCACTCTTCATCAAATTGCAAAGCTACAAAAATTGTGCTCATGCAAGAAAAAAAGCTATGTAGACATAATCAGGTTATTTCTTCTCAAGCTTATCATGTTAGCAAAATTTGTATATTTGTAGCAAACACCAAAACTAAAAGATCACACAATGAGAAACCATGCAATAAACCTTTGCCTCAATCACAATCTCATGAATAGAATTCACAAAACAAGGGCACATTCGGGAAAGAATAACTACACTCCAAATGCAAGCCCGAAAAGCATAATTTTATTGCATAATACTGGTGACCTTTATTGCATCTTACAATGGGGTATTTATAAGAAATCATCTCCTCAATTTGTTTTGAGAGTAAGAGATATCTTTCATGCAATGAAATACTTTTAACAATAAAAATAAACTAAATATTTAAACACTAACAATATAACTAGTGCTTTAGAGGGACTTCATCCATATTTTATTCATTAATTGGATGCATGATCTCTTTACATGTCAAAAACCAAGAAAGTGTGAGACAGAAAGTAGGAGGAAGTCATCAGTCAAAGTGGAAGTGCATGGAGGCATCAAAAATAGAAGCTAGCTCTTCATTAGGAATGTGTCAGAGTTAACTTGCAATCAAAATGTGATTCTAATGCATGGAAAGTGTTATTATTTGAACTGGCAGTCAACTATTGGTGCACATATGAATTGTAGAACTATAGACTTGTATAGCTATGGAGTTGTGGACCTACAGAGCTAGGAGCCTATGGACCTCGACTGGGTGGGTCAAAATCTCAAAATTTTACTAAGGGTTAAAATTGAAATACTAGCATCTAGGATTTGTTGATCTTCATCCTAAATCTATGTTTGGATGTTTTCCCTTGAATTTCTCTATCACCTCAATAATTTTAGCTACATCTAGAAGATTGAAAGCCTCAACTTATCCTTGACCTTCTGTCTATAGTTGCCCACCTCGATTAAAGTCTCTGCAAAATCATTGAGTTTGGTGTCCAACTCTAATAGTGCTTCCTCTATCCTAAAGGCTTGTCTAATGTCTTCATCACTAGATGCTTCCTCTTAAGTCTTCTTGAAATTCTCCACTACTGCCTCAAATGGAAATAGCTTCTCTCATTCCTCATCTTCAAAAATGTCCAAGCATGCATCACTATACAACTTTTCTACTTCCAAAATTCACTCTCGAGCTTGGTCCTTGAGACTATGTATCTCATCATGCAATGCTTCTATCACTTTATTTCCATTTGCAATCTTCTCTATCTAATAATCTATCATATCTAACTCTTCTTTGATATATGCATCAATCAGTATGTGGTACCTTTTCCCTTTTATGGCTTGTAGTGTTTGCTAATCTTTGCTTGACGCCCATACCTTATCCACGATACTGAAGTCCTACCTTAAAATTTCCATGATCTTATCGACATTATCTTGTGTAGCATGCAGCAACTTCAAACTTCTTGTGATTATAGTCACACCTTTAACCTCAAGCCTAACCTACTATTCCTGACAAGCTTTCAAAAATGGATTGAGCCGTACACCTTCCCCTTCTCTAAGAATTGTATTCAAAGTCTCCTTGAGGCATTCAAGATCCATAGGACCAATAACTTCAGCTAGATATCCCTTTAGGATCTCAACTTTCCTATGTAGTGTTATGATTTCAATCTCATCCTATATCACATGCCTATGCACATCTTTGACTTTGATAGTCATCATCCATTGGGTTGTATCTCATCTAGGTTTTTCCAACATAATATCTTTCACTTCATAGTCCTCAAGACTAACAAATTTTGAATTTGTACCTTCAAGAGGGTGAGCCACTTGTGCAAATAAGTCTTGGTTTCATATAGAACTGATGAACATAGATGGTGTTAGATCATGTAATGGAGACTCGATCTTGCTAAGGATCTCTGCAATATCACAAATGTCATCCTCTAAAGCACAGAACTAATGGTTGGAACTTCTCATTATTTCTTTCCAAAACCATCTTGGGATGTGTCTCTCTACAACCTTGGCTCAAGATGATTAAGGGGTGTGTTCAACTACCTCCTTCACTTTATCACTCTTGTTCAAAGTCTCTTGTTGTGAGAACTCTTCTTCTATAGTCTTGGTCTCTGTAGATCCTATAGTTTGATCTTCAACTTCCTAAGAAGGTCATTGTGCATATTCTACTACCTATGCCTCTTTTGATGCTTAATCAGTAGCCCTTGGTTTAGGTTGCTCTTGTAATGTTGGTTCCTTTTGAAGATTTCCCTCTTCTAAACTTGGAGGTGGAGGAGTTACTAAATCCTTATCTACCACCATTGCCTATGGTGGAGATGGAGGAGTGAGATCAAGAACTTGTGCCTATGGTGGCATCTGCATCCAATCTTGCTATTGGAGTTCACCTATAGGGGTGTCTCTAATATTATCCCCAACTAATTCCATACCTAGAGGCATGAAATCAAAATCTGAGATGGAGAGAACATCTTCACCTTGTGAGTCCTTTGTTCAATCACCCATCATTTCCCTTCATCTTCTAAACAAGAGATTTATATAGGTTCTACTTGGGTGGGTGTTAGGGTACTCATGGCACTCTTCCTTCTCTCCAATTCTATGGCTTTTACCAATCAAGTTCTCCTTTTTAGAGGCACTTGTTCTTCCTCCTCATCTAATTATGTTTCTTCATCATCTATTTCTTCCTCTACAATTATTTCAAGAATTGATGGATTAGGCACTAATCTCATACTAACTCTTTGCCTCTTGTTCATCCTAACCTTGATCCTCTTTTTCCTCTTTAGAACCATAGGATAAGAAGACTCTTCTTGCATAGGAGGAATAGAGGTCTTTGAAATTTCTCCCTCTTCAGGTTGGCATGGAAAAATAGGAGGCAACTGAGGTTCATCCTGGATTTGAGAGGCTCTAATATCTTGGGATTCTTTTGAGCTCTATTTATGCTACCAAGAAGACACATATTCTATAACCTATTCTTTCTAAATCCTCTACAAAGAGGTTCTCTTCCTCTTTCCCTTCCTTTTATTAGGCCGATAATATCCTATTGGGTGATCAAGATGGTATATTATCTCTAGCCTAATAGGAGAGGGCAAAGATAGGAACTATGGCTTTCCTTCCCTTACCCCTTTCTAGGTGACCATGTGCATGAAAGATCACTATATCCATAATTGGATCAAGTGGAAAGGGTTTCTTAATCCAACTCTTTGTCATTTGAATGACATGTCTATAGTGATTAATTTCATCTCCTACTTCTCTATCAACTTCTGCATTCAGAATGGGTCTCTCACCATTTTTATCTATATTGAATAGGGTATCCTGTAGTTCCTTTGAGTCCTGTAGCCTTATCTCATCAAGGATGGTTAAATGGAGAGCCTAATCTGCTAGATGCAAAGTCATCCTACAATAGTCTCTGATGCAGACATCATAGTCATTTGTGGCATTCATCCAATGATCTTCAATGGCATCCTCATGATAGAAACCCTTCTTGGCCAGCTTTTCCAATTTTCCTACATTGTCAAAATATGGTCGAGGAAAGTTGTACTCTTCAAGAGGATAGCTCTCCCATTCCTACTCAAATGTACGAATATCCTATTTTCTCTTCACCTTATATGCTCCTACAATAGAGGCCAATCCAAAAAAGGTCTCTGTTGTTTTTTGATCCTCTCATAAGCTGACTCAATCTACTAGGATATTTCCATTAGGAACAACTAGTCACTCGGGTACCTCGGGAGTTTCTTTGGATTGATAGATGCACCACCTACATGAATATATGTAAATGTCTAAAACTAGATGAAATGTGCTGCAAGAGCTATGATCTGTGCCTTGGCTTCCTTAGAAAATCTCTTCCCATTGTCTCATTTGATGAATTGAATGATGGAAAAGATGAAGGAATCATTCACAATTTTGTACTCCTTGCTCTGTGGTGAGAGTTTCTTCTTTACCAAATGAGGATAGACTATGTATGGCCAAGCATTGGGGTCCTGTGTATTGCCTTTGCTGTAAGTAGGTACACCATATATGAAGTTACATAGAACTTCTTATTATCCTTTAATGTCCTCAGCTGGTCACACAACTTTTCACTAAGTGTGGTGGCCCAATTGAGTGGTCTCAATAAAGTTGACCATGAATGGAGCAAGATGACCTATTGTAGGTAAGCTGATTACTTTTCTCAAGAGAATGATAGAGTATCTAATGTCATCCTTCATGTATCCCTGATTCATATCCACTTTGCTAATTGTCTTTCCCTAAGGTGGCTTCTCAATGAAGTACAAGGAATGTATAATATTGATGGCTTCTTGGTGATGATCTTTATACAATCTTTCAGTTGCTCCATAGGAAAGTTTGATGAACTGATCGGTTCTAGGTAGATGAAACACTCGCTCGATGTTGTCAGGTTGCAAATCTAAGACCACTTCTCTAGTGACACTCTTCACTACCCTCTCATCAGGAACAAAATGCCAAGGCAAGGTCATAATCAACTTAACTTACTGTACCAACACAAAAAGTGATGCTACATTCACTAATCCTGATTGGATCAATGTGGACACCAAGGTTGACCTTTGTGTCAGATTATTGCAAACTCTCATGAATTCTCCCAAGTCTATGTGTCCAAGGTTATTATCTTTGATCTTAGCATACTCATCATGTAATCTTGATTTTGGGGTTACACCCTGAAATTTTTAAACAACTGGTTTTGATGCTAATTTGGATGTGGACACCATCTGAATGTGTTACCTATACATAACGAGAAAAAGGAAACACATTTAGTTATTAAATAGTGAAAAAAAATTTAAGAGAAAAAAAATCCCCCCTTGGAGACTTATTTATCTTTACTTCTTCTTTTTTTTTTTTAAGTATTTATTATTATTGTTTTTAAATTTTTTTTGATATTTTGAAAGTTTAAAACATTACATCTTTTACATTAAATAAAATAAAATAAAATATTAAAAATAATGAATGAAGGGTGTAGGTGTAAGCACTGACATGTGGTCACGGGCACCACTGCATGGGCGCAATGCTCCTATGTGGGCACGGGCATGTTGTACAGGTGCTATTGCTAGCACCACTAGGGCATAGGCACAAGTGCCATGCTAGCATCCCAAAGGGCACCACATAGGAGTTGTTCCTAGTAGTGCAAGGGTGCAAGTGCAAGAATTGTGCCTAGCATCTAGAGGGCATGGGTTGAGGTGTTGTGAGGGCATGGGAATAGGTGCTACAACTAACATCATGCAGGTGAGGATGCAGACACTATGCCTATGCTGCAAGGGCACCGTACTGCATGTTGTGGGCTTGTAGCGCATGTGCACCCATGAGGGAGCTATAGTGAAAGAGATAGGGGGAGGGGGAAGGCATACCTCTCCCTCTTCAAACACTTCAAGAAAAAGAATGAGGAGGAAGGAGAGGAGGGATGGTTTTATAACCCTCCTCCCCTTGTGTGCACTACACCTCGATGCATATGCATGGGTCAGTGGAGGTTTAGATCATGATTTTTTAAAAGAAACCTTTCACGCAATTTATAAACAAATTTTCTTCTCCCGACTCTCAAACTATGAGTCTAAGAGTAAAAAAAAGTAGGGGGTCCCATTTCTACTAAGGAATGGGGCATGTGTTGTGAATACCACAATAGCTCATAGCTTAACCTATGACCCCTCTTGACACATTATAACCAACCAAATGCATTGCTAGGGGTTCTAGGGCCCCCGACGACATATGTTGTCATGAAATGTGTTGATAGGGAACCTATGACTCGTCTCGATGCATTAGAACCAAAAAAATGCATCCCTAGAGGCCGTAGGGACCCTAGGGACATTCACTATGATGAAATGCATTGAGAGGGGTCAGAGGTTAACCTGTGACCCCTCTTGATGCATTGGAACAAACCAAATGTGTCACTAGGGCCCCTAGGGACCCTAGGGACATATGTTGTCATGATATGCATCGATAGGGGTCATAGCTTAAACTACAACCCCTGTCAACGCAGTGGAACCAAACAAATGGGTCCCTAGGATCCTAGGCACATATGTTGTCATGAAATGCATCGACCCCTCATGATGCTTTATAACTAACCAAATGTGTCCCTAGGGGTCCCAGGACGCCTAGAGACATATGCTATCATGAAATGCATAGAGTGTAGTCATAGGTTAACCTATGACCTCTATTGATGCATCTGAACCAACCTAATGCATCCCTTAGGGCCCTAGGGCCCTTAGGGACATTTGTTGTCATGAAATGCATTGAGAGGGGTCTTAGATTAACCAATGACCCCTCTAAATTCATTTGAACCAACCAAATGAATCTGTAAAGGCCCTTGGGCCCCTAGGCACATATGTTGTCATGAAATGCATCCATAGGGGTCATTCGTTAACCTATGACCCCTCTCGATGAATTGGAACCAACCAAATGGGTCCTTAGCGGCCCTACAGCCCCTAGGGACATATGTTGCCATGAAATACAACAAGAGGGGCCATAGGTTAACCTATGACCCCTTTCGACACATTAAAATCAACCAAATGTGTCCTTAGGGGTTCTAGCATCCATAGGGACATATGTTGTCATGAAATTCATTGAGAAGGGTCATAGGTTAAACTATGATCCCTCTTAATGGATTCAAACCAACCAAATTCCTCCCTAGGGTCCCTAAGGGCCTTAGGTACATATTTTTTCATTAAATGCATTGATAGGGTTCATAGATTATTCTATGACCCCTCTCGACACATTGGAATGAACCAAATGAGTCCCTAGGGGTCCTAGGAACCCTATTGACATATGTTTTCATGAAATGCATTGAGAGGGTTCATAGGTTAACCTATGACCCCTACCGATGAATTAGAACCAACTTAATGCATCTCTAGGGGTCCTACATCCATTAGGGATATATGTTGTCATGAAATGCATTGATAGGGGTCATAGGTTAGCTTGTGACCCCTCTCGATGCATTGCAACCAACCAAATGTGTCCCTAGTTGTCTTAGGGACCTTAGGGACATATGTTGTCATTAAATGAATCAAGAGGGAACCTATGTCTCTTATCAATGCATTAGAACCAACCAAATGCATCACTAGGGGCCCTAGGGCCCCTAGGTACATTCGTTGTCATGAAATGCATTAACAGGGGTCATAGGTTAACCTGTGATCCCTCTCAATGCATTAGAATCAATCAAATGCATCCCTAGGGGCCCTAGGGCCCCTAGGGACATATGCTGTCATGAAATTCATTGATAGGGGTCATAACTTAACATATGACCCCTCTCAATGCATTGGAACCAACCAAATGCATCCCTAGGGGTCCTAGAGCCCCTAGGGACATATATCATCATCAAATTTGCATTAGAGAAAACCAAATGCATCCCTAGGGGTCTTAGCGCCCCTAGGGAAATATGTTGCAATTAAATGCATCGAGAGTGGTCATAGGTTAACCTATGACCCCTCTTGGCACATTCAAACCAACAAAATCCTTCCCTAGGTCCCCTAGGGGCCTTAGGGACATATGTTGTCATGAAATGCATCAATAGGGTTCATAAATTAAACTATGACCCCACTCGATGCAATGGAGTCATCTGTTGTAATGAAATACATTGAGAGTGGTCATAGGTAAACCTATTACTCCTCTCAATGCATTAGAACCAACCAAATGCATCCCTAGGGGTCCTAGTGCCCCTAAGGACATATGTTGTCATCAAATGATTTGAGAGGGGTCATATGTTAACCTATGACTCCTCTCGTTGTATTAGAACCAACCAAATGTGTCCCTAGGTTTCTAGGGATCCTAGGGACATATGTTCTTATGAAATGCATCAAGAGGGAACCTATGAACACTCTTGATGCATCAGAACCAACCAAATGCATCCCTAGGGGCCCTAGGACCCCTAGGGACATTTGTTGTCATGAAATGTGTTGAGTGGGGTCATAGGTATTGATGATTTAGAACCTATCAAATTTGTCCCTTGGTGCACTAGGGCCCCTAGGGACATATGTTGTCATGAAATGCATTGATAGGGGTCATAGCTTAACTTATGACCCATCTCAATGAATTGCTACCAACCAAATTGGTCCCTGAGGGTCCTAGGGCCCCTAGAAACATATGTTGTCATGAAATGCATTCAGAGTGGTCATAGGTTAACCTATGACCCCTCTCGATGCATTGGAACCAACCATATGCATCCCTAGGAGCTCTAGGACCCCTAATGACATTTGTTGTCATGAAATGCATCAAGAGGGGTCATAGGTTAACCTATGATCTGTCTTGATCCATTGGAACCAACCAAATGTCTACCTAGGGGCCCTAGGGCCCTTAGCAACATATATTGTCATAAAATGCATCAATAGGGGTCATAGATTAAGCTATGACCCCTCTCTATACATTGGAACCAACTAAATTGGTCCTTAGGGGTCCTAGGGCCTGCAGGGACATATCTTGTAATGAAATGTATCAAGAGGGGTTATAGGTTAACCTTTGACCCCTCTCAATGCTTTAGAAGAAACCAAATTTGTCCATAGGGGTCCTAGAGCTTCTAGGGAGATATGTTGTTATGAAATGCGTGTGTCATAGGTTAACCTACGGCCCCTCTAGATGCATTTAAACCAACCAAATGTGTCCCTATGGTTTCCAGGGCCCCTAGGAACATAGGTTGTATCAAAATGCATGGATAGGGGTCAAATATTAACTTTTGACCTACCTCGATGCATTGGAACCAACCAAATGGGTCCCTAGGGGTCGTAGGGCTCCTAAGGACACATGTTTTCATGAGATGCATCGAAAGGGGTCCTAGGTTAACTTATAACCCCTCTCGATACATTAGAACCAACCAAATGTGTCCCTAGTGGCCCTAGGGCCCCTATAGACATATGTTATTATGAAATGCATCAAGAGGGGTAATAGATTAACCTATGACTCCTATCGACACATTACAACCAACCAAATGGATCATAGGTCATAATAATAATAATAAAAAAAATAAAAATATATGTTGTCTATACTATACATAATAGTTATTAATCATACATAAGTTAATGAAATCTGTTTGCATTCTTCATAAGTCCCTCCAAAATTTGGGAATTAATATCGAATATCTAATCTAATATCGGATATCTAATTTAATATCGAGTATCCAATCTGAGATCGCATACATGATTAAACTGCAATGATTTTTCCAATATCTTCCCTGTCATTGTGGACCTGATAATATCACTTTTTGTGGGCCATTTTCATGGGTTTTGTGAAAGATAAGTTTTTAGGGCCCAAATAATTGAAAATGGTTTGATAATATATCATTAAGTGTCTAATATTGTTACCTGAATGGGTAGCAATAGTCATCAAAATGCTAAATGCAAAAGGAAGGTATTGGATAAAGACATTACAACATTAAGGGAAAGGGACAAGGTAAATCACCGAAGAAAAAGATAAGGTATGTTAAATGTGAGTCAAGTTAATGATGTATTGGTCGAAGGTGAAATTATAGAGTTAGATAATCAATATGTGTAGTTGGGGAATGAAAATGTACCAATTGATAATGATAATGCTAGGATTGAATATTTAGAAAATGAAAATTTGGAGAATGAAATGTTACTAGGTCATAATGTATATTGCATGATTGACCATGTTGAACATGACAATCTATAATAACCTTACATATCTACTAATTATAATCAACATGAAGGTTCTAGAATACCAAAATGGATAATTGAAATTGTTGAATCAATTATTACCAATTTGAAAAGGGAAAAATTAGAAAGAACCATTTGGTTATGGGGTTCAAGACTATATAAGATGTTTTTTGGCAATAAGATAGTGGTGGAGCAATTTCAGCTTTTTATGCACTTATAAAAGATGCAAAAGATGAGACCTATGCTTTCGAAATTGAAGATTCATGTCAATAAAAATTTGGAAAGAAATTCCATTATTGTGAAGAATCTTTTCAGTGGTTTGAATAGCATTGGGAAAAATAGTAGGGAGAAGGATAAGAGAGCTACTTGAAGGGTTATTACTACCTCTTTGGTAAGTCATCATTTGATAAAGGGTAGATATATGAGACAAACTTGTATTGACTTGAACCTAAATTGTATAACTTTGAGAAGACCACTTAGTAGACAAGAGAGAATTGATGATCCTCTTACAAATGAAACATGGGCTTTTGGTGGGAGACTTCCACATTTTGATAGTAAGCTCACCGATGATGTGAAGGAAGAAATTACAAAATTTTGGCACTCTAGCTCTAGAGTGTCATCCAATGCTAAAAACATGTTAAAGTTGAGAATTGGCATTAGAGACTGCATGCCACATTTGGAACATTATTTGGAGGCAAGTCAAACTATGTTATTCAAACAATTTAGAGAGAGTCATCCAAGTTTTCATATATCACAAAGGGCTTTTGAATCATTGAGTTTATTTTATTGTGTGCCATTTAAAATTCTAAATAAATATTGTTGCAAATATGATGTCAAGTTTTCTATACACCATGAACTATTATGCTCCATCTATTCTCTTTTTCATAGTAAAGAAATGTTAGAGAATTGTGGTGCTAGTGGTCTTCCAAAATCATCAAGAGACTAGCTAGATCAATTTTTATATCAGAGTTGATGGTTGTTTCTTTTGTAGAAATGCTTGCTTAAATGAGAAGTGTTTAGAATGTGGTGGCTTATCCAAGTTTGACACATGTTTCCATGAGGGTGCAAAAAAGATCTTGTGAAGATCAGAGTTAAAAAAGAGGTATATTAAAAAGTGAAATACACATTGAAGAGTGGGGTTGATGACTCTAGCTGTCAATTGGTTGGAGAAGAAATCAGTGTGACTTGTTTTATTTCAAATTTCAAGACAAATCTTTTCTACAAGTATGCAAGACATAGTCACAGATCTCAGTGGTTAGATCAACAACTTAGAATGTGTAAGGAGACTTTTTCTATTGTCACTATTATATCATTTGTTGACTTTGCTGATAACTACACATTGCAGCCTCAAAATGAGACACAATCTAGGTATTACAACTCCATTCAAATTTCTATTTTTGTCCATATAACATATGGACATGCCCTTGATAGTGTAGAAGATAATCAAAACATTATTAGAGAGTACCATTTTTATATGAGTGATGATAGATATTACTCTCACAAGCTTGTGCAACATTGTTTCAAGAATTATTTTGATTTCTTATGAGAGCATGCAATTGCTATCGATAGATGTATCATTTGTTGAGATAATTGTATAAGTCAATTCAAGAATTCTCTCATGTTTTATTGGTTGTGGAGGATGCATTTAGAGAGGGGGGTGCCTCATATTTTTAGTTTTTCTAAGTCTGGCCATGGGAAAGGGGAATATGATGGAGTAGGGGCATGTGTGAAGAGAGCTCTAGTTAAGGAGCAATTGAAGATTTTAGGAGTAGAGCTTCTTGATGCTCATAGTATTATTGATTGGTGTAATTCAACATTATCATGAGGGGGAATCTTGATTCATTAGTACACAAGTTCTTTTGGTTGGTTGAGGAAGGGTACACAGGTGATAGATCAAATTGTGCTATAGTGAGAGAGTCATCAAAAATGCATTCTTTTTGGAGCTCTGATTCTAGTACATGGACCATTTGGACATCGAAACTAGCTTGCTTTTGTTCTAGTTGTTTTTAGTGTGATTGGGATCACTGTGAGTCAAGTGACCGGGTGGAAACATGGGCTCCACATTATCTTACTCCATATGGAAAGTTCACTTGAGCATAACCATCTATCAAATCTTCTTCAGCTAGGAAATATCTTTGCATTGGTTGCACCACATGGGAATAATGAGAAATTAGATTATTGATTAGCACGTTGTGTATGAGGTAAAAAAAAGCTTGCACAACTGATCACAACTGATAATGGACTCACATATCCTATTTGTTCAGTGGTTGTCACTGGAACATGGCTGCAGACATACATGCTTAGAAGGAATTGAATTATTTCATTCGAAGACTATTAGAAGTACAAAATAATTCTCATTTATTCACATCTTATTTTAGCAAAAAATGTTAAGTTGTTAAAGCATCAAGGAAGAGCAAAAGTAAAAGAACTTTTTACTATTACTAATGTTGATCTTGAAGCCCTATTGGAGAGCCTACAACAGAAAGAGAAACCTACTACAACACTCAACTAGGTATATTTACTTCTTATGTTATTTTGTTGATAACGATTCAGTAAATTGATGATTATCTTGTTTAATATAGTAAATTACTAATATTTTTTATGATATTGGAATGTAGGTACATCATGAATAATAACCATACATGAAGATAAAAATTAAATAAGGAGAAAAATGAAGAAAAATCTATTCTATGTTTGACACTATGACTTTTGACAATACTTTTATTGACACTACAATTTTTGACACTATGATTATGGGTAGTTTTGTATTGATGTAATAATAATGAAACAATTGACATATTGTAAATGTAAAATTGTTGGTTTAATGTAAGAAACAAAGATGATTTGACTTAATGAAATTTGTGGAGGGACCTAAAAAATGATGATTTTAATACATACTAACACAAAACTTGCACTATTCCCAATGCCAAAAACTTGAAAGAGGTAAAAAAATAGTTTTTATTTTAATAATAACCCTAATGACACCTTTTTTCTAGCCACAAAGAGCCTTCATCGTCCATGGCCACCCCATACTAAGGAATCTGCAAGGTGCTCTAAGTGTGTGTCGAGGTTGATCATTTAAGGGTCATAACTCAAAGCTCATCGGGGCTATTGATGAAATGTAAAATGCTAAAAGAATATCATGTTAAGGCCTCAAATAATATTTCTTATTTTTGAAAGATCACATTCCATTTGGATTTGGCAAAGAAATCTCACTTGATGCCAAAACTCATAGTGTGCCTCAATTCATAGGTGCACCACAACATAACTTTGAAACCATTAATCTTGGCATCAAATATTTAGTGCCATTATCTCTAGATGGGTGAATGAACACTAGTGACACCCTTTTTCTTGCCACAGAGAGCCTCCATCATTTTTCGTCACCTCGTACTAAAGAGTCTCCAAGGTGCTCTAAATGTGTATTGAGGTCAATATTCCAAGGGTCATAACTCAAAGGTCGTGAGGGATATTGATGAAATTTCAAATGATATAGGATGGGCATGCCAAGGCCTAAAATAACCTATCTTATTTACAAGAGATCATACTATGTTTGAATTTAGCATAGCGATCTCCCTCGATGCCAAAATTTGTAGTGTGCCTCAGTTCATAGGTGCACCATAGCTTAACTTTGAAACAATTGATCTTGACATCAAAATTTCAATACCATTATCTCTAGATGGACAAGTGAACCCTAGTGACACTTTTATTCTAGTCATAGAGATCCTCCATCATTTGTGGCCACCCCATATCGAAGAGTCTCCAAGGTGCTCTAAGTGTGTATCGAGGTCAATATTTTGAGGGTTGTAACTTAGAACTCATGAGGGTTATTGATGAAATTTTGAATGCTACAAGATGGTCATTTCAAAGTCTAGAATAACCTATCTCATTTTTGAGAGATCACATTCCATTTGGATTTAGCATAGTGATCTCGCTCAATGCTAAAACTCGTAGTGTGCCTCAGTTCATAGGTGCACCACAATGTAACTTTAAAACAATTGATCTTGGCATCAAATCATTAGTGCCATTAGCTCTATATGGGTGGGTTAACCCTAGTGACACATTTTTTCTAGCCACAAAGAGCCTCCATCATCCGCGACCACCCCATACCAAAGAGTCTCCAAGGTCCTCTAAGTGTTTATTGAGGTCAATCTTTTGACGGTCATAACTTAGTGCTTGTGAGGGCTATTTATGAAACATAAAATGCTACATGATAGTCATGCTAAGACCTAAAATAACATATCTCATTTTCAAGAGATCACATTCCATTTAGATTTAGCACAATGATCTTGCTTGATGCCAAAACTTGTAATGTGCCTCAGTTCATAGGTGCACCACAACATAACTAAGTTGAAACTGCTAATCTTAGCATCAAATACTCAATTTCATTAGCTCTATATGGTGGGTGAACCCTAGTGAGACCCTTGTTTAGGCTATTGAGAGCCTCCATCATCTGCAACCACCCCATAGCAAAGAGTCTTTGAGGTGCTCTAAGTGCGTATCGAGGTTGATCTTCTGAGGGTCATAACTTGGAGCTCATGAGGGCTACTAATGAAATCTAAAATGCTACAAGATGGTCATGCTGAGGTCTAAAATAACCTATCTATTTTTCAGGAGATTAGATTCTATTTGGATTTAGCACAGCGATCTCACTCGATGCCAAAATTCATAGTGTGCCTCAGTTCATAGGTGCACCGTTGCTTGACTTTGAAAACACTAATCTTGGCATTGAATAATAAGTACCATTAGCTCTAGATGGGTGGGTGAACCCTATTGAGACTATTATTCTAGCCATGGATATTTTCCAGCATCTATGGCCACCCTATACTAAAGAGTCTCCAAGGTGCTCTAAGTGTGTATCGAGGTCAATCTTCTGAGGGTCATAACTCAAAACTCATGAGGGGTATTTATGAAACTTTGAATACTATAGGATGGTCATATTGAGGCCTAAAATAACCTATCTCATTCTTTAGAGATCACATTCTATTTGGATTTGGCATAGCGATCTTGCTCGATGCCAAAACTTGTATTGTACCACAGTTCATAAGTGCACCACAACATAAATTTGAAACTTTTGATCTTGGCATTGAATCATTAGTGCCATTAGCTCTAGATGGGTGGGTGAACCCTAGGGACACCCTTCTTCTATCCATAAAGAGCCTCTAGCATCTGTGGCCACCCCATACCCAAGACTCTCCAAGTTGCTTTAAGTGTGTATCGATGTTGATATTCCAAGGGTCGTAACTTAGAGCTCATGAGGGCTATAAATGAAATGTCAAATGCTACAAGATGGTCATTTCAAGGCCTAAAATAACCTATCTTATTTTTTAAATATCACATTTTGTTTGAATTTTCCATAGCAATCTCACTTGATGACAAAATTCATAGTGTGCCTCAGTTCATAGGTACAACATAGCTCAACTTTATAACCACTAGTCTTGGCATCAAATAATTAGTGTTATTAGCTCTATATTGATAGGTGAACCCTAGTGACACTCTTGTTCTAGCTGCAAAGAGCCTCCGTCATCTACCACCACCCTATATCAAAGAGTCTTCAAGGTGCTCTAAGTGCTTATTGAGGTCAGTCTTCTGAGTCTTTTAACTTAGAGCTAGTGAGGGATATCAATTAAATGTCAAATGCTATAGGATGGTCACTCCAAGGCCTAAAATGACCTATCTCATTTTTGAGAGATCACATTTAATTTGGATTCAGCATATCCATCTCACTTGATGCCAAAACTACGTCGAATTGTTAGCACCATTAGCTCTAGATGGATAGGTGAACCCTTGTGACACCCTTCTTGTAGCTGTAGAGAGCCTCCATCATCTATAGCCACCTCATACCAAAGAGTCTCTAAGGTTCTCTAAGTGTGTATTGAGGTCATTCTTCTAATGGTGATAACTTGGAGCTTAGGAGGGCCATTGATAACCCCTTACCAAGTTTGGTGAACTCCTCTAATTAAGAATTTAAAGTTATAGCAAAAATTCCTCAAATTTTCAAAAGTTGCAAAATTACAATTTTGCAACTTTTATAACTTTTTCTTGCAAAATGAAAATAAGTGCAAAGAGTTAGTTAGGGGTTTGAGCATGCGAATAAAAGGTTGGAAACACTTGTATAAGGTGTGAAATGATAGAATGCATTAATGAAGCTAGTTTACATAAAAGTTCCATTATATGCAAAATATGGCCCAGAAGGCTAATCATGGGAATTTAAGGGATTATAGGGTTTGTAGTACTATATAGGGTGAAAAATATCTCATTAGGGCCTTTAGATGTTGATTAGATCGATAATGGGCAAACAATGCAATGAAAATTTAAATTACATTTAAAACTTGACAATAAGTTGTCATCAATCGATTCAAAGGGAGTAGAATTCAGTTAGTGGCGAAAGTTGGTTAGTTTATAAATCTTAGAGAGTATCTTTAAGGTATATTGTTCAAATAAAAAGAAGATGTACATTTATATCATTTTTCAATATTACACTTTGTTGGTAAAATGTTTTTAATGAGATTGTCAAAGGAAGATTGTTTTGTCACGAAATTTTTTGTACTTTTGTGGGGGCCATATCTAAATTTTCCATTGTTGGATTGGCCTAATTTTTGGATATGTTATGGAGGGTCAAGAGATATAATTTCTCAATGATTGGATTGAGGAAGTGAAGTATGATTCAAAAGTTATGAATGATATGTTATAGAGGGTCAAGTTATCTAATTATTCAATTGTTGGATTGAGGAAATGAAGTATGGTTCAAAAGTTATGAATGATTATGTTTGGGTCTATACAAAAGACAACAAGAAGGTATGTTTTGGATGATTTTTTTCCTAAGTTTTGTTAAGTGGATTAGTATGGGTAATATGATCAATGTGAGAAATGTATACATGTTATTCATATATATATGGTATTGGGAAACCAAGTTAAAAAGGTTTTATCCAATCAAGTCTCTTAAGTTGGGATATTTTATGGTTATGTTGAAATTGAAAGTTTGTAGTATGAGGATAGTAACAAAGTGAAGGGCTATTTATCAAAGATTATGAGTCTAGGAAAGAGTTCATGACTGGGAATAGAATCCATGGTTGAGGATTGGAGTCCTTAAGTGTGTTGAGATTATATTTGAAGACAAGAGTTAGTTTCAAGGTTGAAGGTAGAGTTTAAAATCAGATATGGGGTTATGTGAACCTTGTGTAGGAGGTTGAAACATGTGTTGATGTTATTGTCTAAAATTTCATGGATCCTTTTTGAAGCCTTTGATTTCATCCCAAATCCTTGATAGACTAACATCCTTTTGTGAATCCCACTACTTAAATTGCTATTTATTAAAGGTATATGAAATAGCTCTACACCATTCTGCAAAGATAAGGAATAAATCCAATCTAAAACTAAAACCACAAGGGAAAAAATGGTTTTTTGTATGTCATTCATTTCTATGGTTTCTCTCTATAAATAAGGTTTCCCTATTTTTCTTACTCTAAATCACATGATAGAAAGTGAACTCTCATATATTAACTATAGATTTTTTATAGAAAAAAATATAACTCATGATAGCATTTCAAATTAAACATTGCATCCAAATTTGATGATAAAGGTTGTTAAAATTTTATTCACAAATAATTTAATTTGAATCAAATAGGACAAACATGATCAAAATTAATGATATTCCATAAACATGAACAATACGCATGATCCACGATAAATTGAACAATAGTAGATACTAAATTAATATGTATATCATTGTGCACATAAATGAGAAAAATATGTATCAACATACATGTATTCATAGACAAATTACAAAAATATATATCAAAGTCTATGTATCCATAGACAAATTAAACAAATATATATATATATATCAAAATACATAGATCTATATACAAAATGTGGCTAATCATGCCATCAGAATGTGTATAATATCAATATTTTTATAAAGAATGTGGTATACGTCATCTCAAAATGTCTCATGATGCATCCTATTAAAACTATACTATCCTAGGTTACTAGTGGATGATCAAAATGTAGCCCCTTCACTGCACTAGGTGGAATAGATGCCTTCTACATAAGCAAAAAAGGAAAATCCAAAGTTAGACCACTAAATTTATATGACTCTTTGTATCTAACATTGAATTACTCAAATGCATAATGATATTTTTTTACTGAAGATTTATACTATTAAAATTTCATCATAAATACCTCCCTCATTGACCTCCTATGCTAGTTAGGAGTCCTCTCATATGTCCTTGGAAATGCTTGTATCTCACTAATTATAGCCTGTGTATGTTCAAATATGTTTCTTAGATGAATCTACATCTTAAACTATAACATTATAATTCATAGCATGCTAAATTTATAACATATAATTAGGAATTCAAACTGCAACTTACCTGTGTCAGCTCCTCGTCACGATATAGTGGCTACATCATCAAAGATACAATACTCTATCATCCACCTCCTATGCACTAGGAGTTTCCTACGAGATACAAAATACTAGTTGTAAATATCACATAAATTAGCTTTGAATTTATTTATGAAAATAAGGAAAATAAGAAATAAATGATACTTGTACATAAAATGGGGCTCTTAGTGCGAATGGAAGTGCTAGAGCATCTACTATGCAAAATTTGCATGGGCTCATCACCAGTAGCCATGCCCTATACAATAAAGAATGTAATTAAATTTCATTACCATAAAAATTTGACAAAAATAAATCGATATTTAATCAAATAAAAAGAATCTAATTATCTTTCCCTTGTCAATGGATCCTGGCTCATCCCCTACACTTTGTCCCCTAGGGACAAGTGATACCTGTAAAAAAAAAAGATTACAAACCATATATGCTACAATATCAAATAGGAAAAATAATGAGAACACAACATAATGTATAGTAGATGTCTCAAGGCTAAATGAAATAGTATAGAGTGTGGCATCATCAACCTATCTCAGCTCCTCCTTAGTTATCAACTAAGAAAGAATGAAGATCATGTACATGTATAAGTTAGTATGGCTTAAAAATTCAAATTACTATATTATAAAGATTAACTTTAAATCACATGTGTCATAACAAAAGGATGTATACTCATACCAACATACAAGAAGTCCATGCCTCTACATGTCTCTCCTCTCTTGCATCAAGGTCTATAGCCTCTGCATGCACATCTAGTGTATCCTCATCAAATACAAACTGATACTTAGTAAGATCACCTATGGTACCTAGTCAAATATTATTGCATATTATGCAAGTATGGGGCACAAAAATATTTGATGAGCTCATTGATGATGAACTCATCACAGAATCATCAACACATAGAGGCAACACTGACCTAGCCTATAATATGAATAGGCTACTCAATATATGGATCACTCTAATAGTCTATGAGCTAGCCTCTGTAATGATATCAGGATGCTACACTTGAGGAGGGGGAAAAAGTGCCAACTTTCTTTCATTGGGCAAAGGTTCTATCTTGAGGAGCTCCTCTTGCTACACCAATGTTGGGCTTCATGATCCAATTGTTGATCTGGAGCTTCAACACAAATTTTGCATACAATTTTCTAAGGAAATAAAATAGAACCTCTAAATTTCTATGTGGAGAGATATCAAAAACCATCTGTGAACAATCCCAAAAGTTTGCATTTATGTTGTCATTTTTGCACCATTTAATTGATAGTTTGGGATTTTTGCAATTTTTGGGTTCACAAAAAGGGAAACCAAATCATCTTTACTTATATTGAGGGCCACAACCTCATCATATTCCAACCCATCATCAAATATCTCATGCATTTTGTCACACTAGTGAACAGTGGCATTTTGTTCATAGGTAAGTGTTTTAATGTTATCCATTATCGTGTTCAATGTGGATCACATAGGAGCCAATGTACATATAGTATTATATGTTGTTTGCAAAGCCCTCAATTTAGTGAGATTTTCAAATATAAAATCATCAATTTGAGGAGGGTTTTGAGAGGGTAGGGGATCATTTGGTGGATGATTTATGGTTTTCTATTAGGGTTTCTACTTTGGGGTTATTTTCCTTACTAACTCCATCTTTGATAGTATTAATAGGTCATTTTCTATGTATAGGGATGTATGCTCTAGAACATTTGGATAAAGTAGATAAGTTACTCTGCCTACTAGTTTGATCTGAATGCAAGAGTTTAAAATGTCCTATAGAGATGTTGCTAACAACCAAAATGATTCTAGCACAAGGGTTATCAATAATAATCAAAGAATGATTTAGGGAATTCTCCTTTGAGTTTGTAGATCTCTAGCACATTCCCTATTTTTTTGATACTTTTTCTTGCTATAGAGAACTCTTTGATTCTTGAACCTCACTATTTCTATTTTTCCATTTGCACTTGTTTTCCTTATATTTGATGAGTAGTTTCTCCTTTAGTGTTTTGGTAAACTACCTAGTACCACTTAGAATCATCTTTTTCTTCATCATCCTTTTGGGCTTTGAAAATTTCTACATTTCTTGCTTCATCAAGTTCAACCAAGGAATACAAAGTGTTATTCTTTACTACATTTTTGGTAATCTAGTTTACTTTTTGCAATTATGATAGAATTTCAATACTCTTACTAGTACTTAAAGGAGGATGTGACATTGAGATCTACCTTCTAGGTTTGAATGGTATAGCTGACGTTTGATTTTTCCTGAAGGTTTTCATTTAATAATGCACCGCTATTTTTTTGCATTTATTACTTAATTCACATACTCTAATTCTTTTCCCATTTTTTTTCTTTTATAATAATTAGTTTATTAGATATATTATTATAATATATTATTAATATAAAATAATATTATTATATAATATAATATTCTTATATGAATTATTATATTTTAATACCTTATATAATATGATATAATATATAGGATATACTAACTAATTACTATAACATATATATAGTATGCCTATTAAAATGAATATAGTACATGTCTTTAAGGGTCTTAGGTGACCTATGCACATATGTTATCATTGAATACATACGAAGGGGTCCTTAGATACCCTATGACCCCTTTTGACCACTTAGATGATAACATATGAAATTCTAGGGGAATATATGTTAATGGTGAATGAGTCAAAAAGGGACATACGGTAAATTATGATCCATTTTGACCAATTAGAATGAATTGAATATGCCCTTTGGGGTCCTTGGACTCCTACAAACATATTCTATCATGGAATAGCTCCAAAGAGGTCATAGTTTAACCTATGATGCCTTATAACTCATTAGATGTTAACATATGGACTCCTATGAGTCATAGGACCCCAAAAATATATGGTATCATTGAATTTGTCAAAAGGGATCACAAGGGACCCTATGGCCCAATTAAACTCATTAGAAAAAATTTAATATATCCCAAGGGGTTCTAGGACCCCCTGGGTCATTTGTAATTGTGGATTCATAGGACAAAAGGAGTCATAGGGTAACCTATGACCCCTTTCCAACCATTAGGTATTTACATATGAACTCCTAAGAACTTAAGTTATCATTGAGTGAGTCAAAAGGGGTTAGAGTGTAGTCTTTGACTCCTTTTGACCCATTAAAATGAATTTAGTATGTACCTAGGGGTCCTAGAACTCCTATCAATAAATGTTATTGTTGAATGGGTCAAAAGGGGGCATAGGGTAACCTATGACCCCTATCAACATATTAGAATGAATTTAATATGTCGTTATGGATCTTAGGACCCCTAGAAACATATGTTATCATTAATTAATTTAAAAGGTTTTTTTAACACATTAAAAAAAGCTTAATATGTCTTTAGGTATCCTAGGACCCCTAGGGACATATGTTATCATTGGCTAGGTTAAAAGAGGTCATAAGGAGCCATATGACCCATTTTAACATATTAGATGTTAAAATAAGACCTCATAGGAGTCCAAGGACTACTAGGAACATAAATTATCATGAATGGGTTAAACTATGACCCCTTTTGAGCCATTATAACACATTTAATAAGTCCCCAATTGTCCTACAACCTCTCAAAATATATACTATCATGAGATATGTTCAAAGGGGTCATAAGGTAACCTATTACCCCTTTTGACACATTAGATGTTAGCATATAAACTCCTACAGGTCGTACGACCCCTAGGAACATATGTTATTGTTGAATGAGTCAAAATGGGTTAAAAGACACACTATGACCCTTTTGGACCCATTAGATGTTAAAATATCAACTCCTAGGGGTTGTAAGACTCCTACAAAATTGTTGGATACAATTGTTCAATTCTGTGTTGTATTTGATATTACACAAATGTCATATCAGTTATTAGATAGAGTCTATTGAGCTCAGTTGGTTGGCAAAGCAATAGACAAAGTCAATCAAGCTCAGATGATTAGAAAAACAATTTATAGAGTCTATTGAGCATTTCTAGTAGTTACACTATGGAGATAGTTTCTACCAAGCTTACAGCGTCAGTGAAGTAAAGTTAGTGTTTATTGAGTTCACTCGATCTCCAAAGGATTTTGTAGAATTTTCAATGTTTATCGAGCTTCACTTGGTTAACACAATTTTTGGAGTAGTGTTTTGTTGGAAATAGAGATGGAGTAACTGAGAGGGAAGGGGTGAATCAGTTACCACAAAAATAAATCCACAGATCCTTAGATGTCTTAAAATATAGTTGCTATTGATGCTCGGTAACCACACAAATAAATGTTGAAACTTGATAGAAGTTATGTTAACTTATTAAGAATTTCAAGTGATTAACATGCATGCATAAGGAAATAATATGAACACAAGAGACACTAGATTTAACATGGAAACCCAATTTGGGAAAAAACACCAAGTAACTAGTCACCAATTTTCACTCTTCTGAAGTGAACCCTGTTAGGAGCCAACCCTGTCAAAGGTTACAAAACACACTATTAGGTGTGACCCTATTAGAGGATTTAATCACCCTGTTAGGAGTGGCATGGTTGGAGGTCTTGAGAACAATTCAACTGAATTGTCACCTTGTTAGAAGATTTACAAAATGGCTGTTAAACCAACTTTGTTAAGAGATTTTGAATCAGTGTTACAATGATTAGAAAGAAACAATGAAGTGATCTGAAATATATGCAACTTATCTTTGCTAGATACATATCTCTGTTCTGCTTCACTAGATCCTCATTGATCAAATACAACTTTGCAGCTCCATAAGGATATCTAATCTCTCCACAACATTCACTCATATATTCAATATTCTCTGATTCCATTTACATCCATACATTCGCACTCTTATGCATCCACACTTTTACATCTTCATGAATTCACAACTTGACCTTTCATATATACCTTATAGATTGTCAAGTCAGCTCAATTACAAGTTACAACAACTGAAAAAAATTAAATCAGTCAGCTGCAAACATTCAATAAATCAATTAGACTCAATTCTTTAGAACAATAAAATTCTTCACTGCTTGACCCAACTCGGTGACCACTGCTCCAGAATGGTTTCCCAGTGTTAACCAAGTGGAGCTCGGTAAACACTGCAAACCTTGCAACTTCCTTCAAAGATCGAGTTAACTTGATAAACACTGACCTTCCTTCACTTACCGAGTGAGCTCGGTAAAAACTAACTTTCTTTTCGATGACCAAGTGAACTTGGTAGACATTGACTTTCTCTTTGTTAACCTTGGGAGCTCGGTTAACATTAACTTGCTGCTACAAAATCCTTTGATGGCCGAGTGAGCTTGGTAAGAGCTAACTTACTGTGTAATGTTAAAAAATGCTCGATAGTCACTATAAATTGCTTTGCTGACCGTCTGAGCTCGGTAAAATCTATCTGATGGATGATATGAAATTTGCATAACATCAAAGATAATACACAATTAACAATTGTATCTAGCAATCTCCCTCTTTGGCATTGATGGCAACGCAACATGTCATAGCAGAATGAAATTTAAAAACAAGTCTTTCTCTTATATGGCAACACAACATGTCAACATAACAATTCTCCCTCTAAGATAGAAAACTCTCTATCTTACAGTAATCTCCCTCTATGAAGGAATTACATAGAAAACTCTTTATCTTAAACAAAATTCAGAGAGATATGATAGTAAACTCTTCCTCTTTGATAACACATGCAAAAGGCAAGTCAACTTAAATGAATTTCAGTGTACCTTTAGTACTGATTCATATGCAATATTTCCTGATTATGCTGCATCAACTGATAGATCTTCAACCTTGTATGAGTTGATGCATCACTAAAACTTCATTTTAGTGAACTTCAGATAGGGGACTGACCCCTAACTTACCTCTTAGATAAAAGAATGCATCCATAGGTAATGGCTTTGTGAATATGTCAACAATTTGTTCCTTTGTATGGACATATTCCAATCTGATCTCCTTATCTTGCACCAAAACTCTGACAAAATGATATTTTATTGCAATATGCTTGGTTTTGGAGTGCATCACTAGATTCTTAGATATGTTTATTGCACTTGTATTATCACAAAACATAACAACTAGTTCTTTGATCTCTACCTTCATGCCTTCCAACAATTGTTTGAACCAAACAATGTTAGAAAAATTTACTGTTGCAGCAACATACTTTGCCTCTGCTGTAGATTGGGATGTACTATCTACTTTTTGCTTGTCCAAGAAACCAACCTCTTTCCAACAAAGAATGCACCTCCACTTGTACTTTTTCTATCATCAAGGTTTCCTGCCCAATCAGCATCAGTAAACACTTTAAAATCCAAATTACCTCCAAACTTATACCATAAACCATACTCTTCAGTTCCTTTCAAATATCTCATTATTCTTTTGATTGCCATAATGTGATTTTCTCTTGGTTTTGCTAAAAATCTTGCTATAATACCAACTGCAAGGGCAATATCTGGCCTAGTATGAACTACATACTGCAACTTTCCAATCATAGATCTATACAATTTTTGATCTACTTCTTTTGATTCATCTTCCTTGGTAAGTTTTAATCCGGCACACATAGGAGTCCGAACTGGTTTACAATCTTCCATTCCAAACTTTTTCAATATCTCTTTGATGTATTTTGATTGAGTGATGTACATACCATTTTTATTCTATTGAATTTGAAGACCAACAAAGAATTTGATCTCTCCAAACATAGACATTTCAAATTCCTTTCTCATTTGTTCTGAGAATTCTCTGCAAAGATCATCATTCCCTGTGAAAACAGTATCATCTACAAATATTTCTACCAAGACAATCTTATTATCTGGTCCTTCCTTAATATACAAGATACTATTATCATTAGTTCTTTGAAAACCAATCTGAATAAGATAGTTATACAATCTTTCATACCATGCTCTAGGGGCTTGTTTCAAACCATACAATGCCTTGTGTAATTTACAAACCATGTTCTTCTTATTTGGATCAACAAAACCTTCAAGTTGTTCAATGTAAACCTCTTCATCCAATATACCATTGAGGAATGTTGACTTGACATCCATCTGATAAACTTTGTATCCTTTGAATGCAGCATATGCAAATAAGGTTCTGACTCCTTCCAATCTTGCAATAGGAGCAAAAGTTTCTCCATAGTCTATTCCTTCTTCTTGAGCATATCTTTTGCATACTAGTCTAGCTTTGGTTCTTGATACCTTACCATCTTCATCCAATTTGTTTCTAAATAGCCACTTAGTTCCAATCACATTTTTGTCTTTAGGTCTAGGTACAAGAGTCCATGTCTTGTTTTTTTTAATCTGTTCTATCTCTTTATTCATAGCTTCAATCCAACTATCATTTCCCAATGCATCTTTGATTTTTTTAGGTTCAAAATCAGCAAGTAAACAAGTACCTTTCAGCTTATTTCTTGTCATGGTTCCTTCAGATTTATCTCCAATGATCTGATCTACTAAATGATGTCTCATGACATACTTAGCTAATATAGGTTCCTTGCCTTTTGAATGAATTTCATTATTATCCTCTTGCATTTCAACTTTAGGTTATGTCTATTCTGTCTTGGTAGATATTTTCTCGGTAGATGTTGGCTCGAGTCCTTTAGACTCGGTAGACACTAAATTTAACTCAATTTTTTGTGGCTTGGTTTGAACTTCTTGTAATTTGGTTACAGATGACTCTAGAGTAGAAGATTCATAATTCTTTGATGTAACTGATACTATATCAAGTTTAGTGAAGACAAACCTTCTATAATCTTCTAGTTCCCTTTTGCTTTCTTCTTCAGTCCTTTCTACAAACTCATCAACTTTCACATGTGCACTTTCTATGACTTTGTGAGTAGACAAGCTCAAACATCTATATGCCTTACTTTTGCATGAGTATCCAAAGAATATACCTTCATCGCCTTTCACATCAAATTTGTCTTTTCTAGATTCATTCAAAATGTAACATTTACTTCCAAATACTTTAAGGTAACTTACATTAGGTTTATAGCCATACCATAACTCATAGGGAGTTTTGAATGACTCTTTCCTCAGCTGTACTCGGTTCAGGGTACGAATTGTAGTGTTGATAGCTTCCTTCCGGTATTTGATAGCAATGCTCTTTTCAATCATTAAAGTTCTTGCACAATCCATGATGGATCTGTTCCTTCTTTTGGCTATTCCATTTTTCTGGGGTGTTCCAAGGGCTGATACCTATCTTTTGATTCCTCTTTCAATGAAAAAGTTATTAAACTCATGTGAAATGAATTCTCCACCTCTATATGACCTCAAGCATTTTAATATTTTCCCTGTTTCCTTTTCTACTATGGCCAAATACCATTTGAACTTTTCAAATGCTTCTGATTTGTTTCTTAGATACATGACTATCATCATTCTTGAGTAATCATCAACAAAAAGAATGAAGAACTTTTCTCTAGTATAGCTTTCAATTCCAATGGGTCCACATAAATTAGTATGCACAATTTCTAATATATCTTCAGACTGGTAGTTTTTACTTTTAAAACTAGTCTTTCCCATTTTACCAATTTGACAATTTTTGCATAGACCAACCTCAGGTTTCTTTATGTTAGGAATGCCTCTTACTTTCTTGAATTTGCTTATCTTTACCAAATTATCAAAATTTACATGACACAACCTTTTATGCCATAACCAAATTTCTTCAACTTAAGTAATGAAACATGAACATTCACCTAGTTCAAGATAGAACAAGTTACCTTTAGTTTGAGTACCTAATCCAATCAGCTTTCCTTTGCCATCTAGCAGTCTTGCTTTACCATGCATGAATTCTACTTTGAATCCATTATTGAGTAGCTGAGCCACACTTAAAAATTCATGCTTTAGTCCTTCTACCCAATAGGCATTATCGCATATAAGTTCCTTCATTAGAGAGATTCTTCCTCTTCCTTTTATGTAACGAGGTTCATTATTACCAAACCTTACACTACCACCATCATAGCCTTCAAAATGTTCAAACTTAGTTTTATCACCAGTCGTATGATGAGAGCAACCACTGTCTATAATCCATGTATCATTTTTACTTACATGAGAAATAAGTGCCATCTTATCTTCCTCATCACTATCAGAATTATCTTTCAGAGCAATATAAACAAGTTTATCTTCACTATTATCAGAATCCTTAGAATCTTTAGCCATGAAACATGATTTCTTACCTTTGTTCTTGAATGATTTGAAATCTTTCTTTCCATTTCATTTGTGATCTTTCTTCTCATCTTTATTCTACTTTTTTGGACACCTAGCAGCAATATGACCAACTTCTTCACATGAAAAATAGATTAGAGGTACTTTACCTTTGTATTTTCCTCTACCTCTAGAATATTTCCTTGCTAGAAGGGCTTCAATTACTTCAAGATCACTGTCTCAACTTTGGTCTGATTCATCTTCACTTTCTAACTGAGATTCCTTTTTCTTTTTGCCTTTCTCCTTGAGTGAAAGCTTGGCTTCAAATGCTGATTCAATGTTCTTGGAAGCCGAAACGTAGTTATCAAAGCTGTCCAATTCAAATGTAGTCAATCTTCCAACTATAGCCTCTAGATTTATCTTATGATTTACTTCACATCTTCTTTCTAGAATTGCAAAAACTTTGATTGCATAAATGGGAAGTAGAGTTCTAAGAACTTTACTTATAACTATCTCTTCCTTGATATCTCCTCCAAATGCTTTGATTGCACTGACACATGTTTTGACTCTTTCAACATATTTTGCAATGTTTTTATCCTCTCCCATTCTCATTTGTTCAAATTGTCATCTTAGACTTTCTGCTTTGGCTCTTCTAAAATTTTCATCTCCTCCATAAATCTCTTTCAGCTTTCCCCACATTTCAAAAGAAGATTTGCAATCCTTAATATCATCAAATTCCTCATAACTTAGAGTAGATGCTATATCTATCATCATAGTGTTGTGGGTCTTCTTTTCAGCAATATCATTGATAGATAGTGTACCAACTAGTTCTACATATTTTTCATCGAGGTATTTTAGTCCTGTGTCTCCAACAGAAGCTAGATGAAGTCTCATCAACCCTTGCCATGCTGAGAAGTTGTTCCTATTAAGTCTTGGAATTTCTCTTTTATAAGACATCTTGATCTTTGGCTTAGATCCTTAAAATCTTATCTTGCAAGCACCAAAAGCTCTGATACCAATTGTTGGAAATAGAGATGGAGTAACTAAGAGGGGAGGGGTGAATCAGTTACCACAAAATAAATCCAAAGATCCTTAGATGTCTTAAAATATAGTTGCTGCTGATACTTGGTAACCACACAAATAAATGCTAAAAGTTGATAGATGTTCTGTTAACTTATTACACATTTAAAGTGATTAACATGCATGCATAAGGGAAATAATATGAACACAAGAGACACTAGATTTAATGTGGAAACCCAATTTGGGAAAAACCACCAAGTAACTAGTCACCAATTTTCACTCTTTTGAAGTGAGCCCTATTAGGAGCCAACCTTGTTAAAGGTTATAAAACACACTATTAGGTGTGACCCTGTTAGAGGATTAATCACCCTATTAGGAGTGGCCTGGTTGGAGGTTTTAAGAACAATTCAACTAAATTATCACCTTATTAGAGGATTTACAAAATGGCTGTTAAACCAACTCTATTAAGATATTTTGAATCACTGTTACAATGATTAGAAAGCAACAATGAAGTGATCTAAAATATATGCAATTTATCTTTGTTGAATGCAGATCTCTATTCTGCTTCGCTAGATCCTCATTGATCGAATACAACTTTGTAGCTCCATAAGGATATCTAATCCTTAGACAACATTCGCTCATATATTCAATATTCACTCATTCCATTTACATCCATACATTCACACTCTTATGCATCCACACTTTTACATCTTCATGAATTCACAACTTGACCTTTCATATATACCTTACAGATTGTCAGGTCGTCTCAATTACAAGTTACAACAACTGAAAAACATTAAATCAGTTGGCTGCAAACATTGCATAAAACAATTAAACTTAATTCTTTAGAACAATAAAATTCTTCGCTGCCTGACCCAGCTTGGTGACTACTACTCCAGAATAGTTTCCTTCTTTTAACCAAGTGAAGCTTGGTAAACACTGCAAACCTTGCAACTTCCTTTGGAGACCGAGTTAACTCGGTAAACACTGACCTTCCTTCACTTACCGAGTGAGCTCGATAAAAGCTAACTTTCTCTTCAATGACCGAGTGAACTTAGTAGAAATTGACTTTCCCTTTGTTAACCTTGGGAGCTCAGTTAACGTTAACTTTCTGCTACAAAATTTTTTGATGCCTAAGTGAGCTCAGTAAGAGCTAACTTACTGTGTAATGTTCAAGAATGCTCGGTAGTCACTATAAATTGCTTTGCTGACCATCTGTGCTCAGTAGACTCTATCTGATGGATGATATGCCATTTTTTGTAAAATCAAAGATAATACATAATTAATAATTGTATCCAACAGTGTTTACCCAGCGTGGTTGGTGAATGAATGATTTCATTGTTTTAGGAAATAAAGTTTAATTGTTTCAAGTAAAGTTTGTAGCTGACTAATGTAATGATTGTTGGTAATTGTAACTTTTAAATGAGTTGACTAGACAATTTCTAAGGTATAAATAAAATGTCAAGTTATGAAATCTAAATTTTGTTGAGTTAGCATGCAAGTGAGTTAATTGTGAAGAAGAAGTGTGAGCAAATTTTGAAGAAAGATTAGATATCCTTAAGGAGCAACAAAGGTGTATTCTATTAGAGAGGATCTAGTAAAGTAGAATAGAGATCTATAATAGCAAAGATTAGTTGCAACTCATTTAGGTCATTTCATTACTACCTTTTCATCATTTTAGGAGTGATTTCTAAATCTCTTAACAGAGTTGGTTTAACAACCATTTTTGTAAATCATCTAACAAGGTGGATAGTTCTATAAAAAAAAATTTAAAGTCCTCTAGCAAGGCCACTCATAGCAGGGTGAATAAATCCTTTAACAAGGTCACACCTCACAATGTGTTTTGTAACCTTTAACAGGGTTGGCTCCTAACAAGGCTCACTTCAAAAGAGTGAAAATTGGTAGCTAGTTACTTGGTGGTTTTACCCATATTGGGTTTCCACGTTAAATCTGTCGTCTCTTGTGTTGATGTTATTTCTTTTATGCATGCATGTTAAATATTTGTGAATGCTTAAAGTAATAAGTTAATACACAAACATCTATCGAGTAACAACATTTTTTCTATGTGGCTACCGAGTGACAACAGTAACTATGTTTTAAGACATCTAAGGGATCTATGGATTTTTTTTTTGGTAACTGATTCACTCCCCCTTCAAGTTATTGAATCTATAATTCCATTAATCAATATCAGAGCTTTTGGTGCTTGCAGGAAGAATTTCAAGAATCTAAGCTAAAGATCAGGATGTCTTACAAAAGGGAAATTCTAATGCTTAATAGGGATAAAATTTCAGCATGGCAAGGTCTCATGAGACTCCATCTGGCTTCCATTGGAGATACATATTTGAAATATCTTGATGAAGCATATGTGACTCCTTTTGGCACAATATCAGCTAAAGACATCACTAAGAAGAAGATTCACAACACCATAATGATAGAAATTGCATCTACCCTAAGCTATGAAATTTTTGATGATGTCAAAGACTACAAAACTACCTTTGAGATGAGGAACAAGTTGAAAGACATCTATGGAGGTGATGATAATGTGAGAAGAGCCAAACTAGAAAGTCTAAGAGGACAATTTGATCAAATGAAGATGAGAGGATGAAAACATTGCCAAATATGTTGAAAGAGTCAAAGTAGTTGTTAGTGCAATCAAGGCTTCTAGAGAAGACATTGAGAAGGAAATAGTTGTAAGTAAAGTTCTTAGAACATTACTTCCCATTTATGCAATTAGAGTTTCTACAATTCAAGAAAGAATTTGTGAAGAAAATCATAAGATAAATTTAGAAGAAATGGTAGGAGATTGACTACATTTGAGCTAGATAACTATGAAAACTTTGTTCTAGCTTTCAAGAACATTGAGTTAGCATTTGGAGCCAAGATTTCACTCAAAGATAAAGGCAAGAAGATAAAGGAATCCCAGTCAAAGAGTGAAGAAGAATTAGAGTAGAGTTTTGAAAGTGATCTTGAGGTAGTTGAAGCTCTACTAGCAAGGAAATATTCTAGAGGGAGAGATAAATACAAAGGTAAGGTTCCTCTAATCTAGTTTTCATGTGAAGAAATTGGACATATTGTTACTAGGTGCCCAAAAAGGAAAAAAAGTATGAGAAGAAAGGTCATAAGTGCAATGGAAAGAAAGACTTCAAATCATTCAAGGACAAAAGGTAAGAAAACATTTTTCATGGTTGAAGATTCTAATGATTCTAATGATGGTGAAGATGAAATTGTTTGCATAGCTATGAAAGATGAATCTGATAATAATGAGAAAGATAAAATGACACTTATCTCTCATGTGAGCAAAAATGATACATCGATCATAGATAGCGATTGTTCTCATCATATGACTAGTGATAAAACTAATTATGAACATTTTGAAGACTATGATGGTGGGAGTGTGAGATTTGGTAATAATGAACTTTGTTGCATAAAAAGAAAAGGAAGAACCTCACTAACCAAAGAATTTGTATGTGATAATTCCTATTGAGTTGAAGGTCTAAAAAATAATTTGTTGAGTGTCGCACAGCTACTCAATATTGGATTCAAAGTGGAATTCATGCATGGAAAGGCAAGACTGATAGATGAGAAAGGAAAGCTAATTGGACTAGGCATATAGGAAAAAGGTAACTTGTTTTATCTTTAACTTGGTGAATGTTCATGCTTTATTGCTCAAGTTGAATAAATTTGGTTATGGCATAGAAGGTTGTGTCATGTGAACTTTGATAACTTGGTGAAAATAAGAAAATTCAAAAAAGTAACAGGCATTCCTAGTATAAAGAAACTTGATGTTGGTCTATGCAATAGTTGTCAAATTGGTAAGATGGGAAAAGCTAGCTTTAAAAGTAAGAACTACCATTCTGAACAAGTTTTGGAAATTGTGCATATTGAGTTGTGTAGACCCATCGGAATTGAAAGCTATACTAGATCAAAGTTCTTCATTCTTTTTGTTGATAATTACTCTAGAATGATGGTTGTCATGTCTTTGAGAGAGAAATCAGAAGCATTTGAGAAGTTCAAATGGTATTTGGCCAGAGTAGATAAAGAAATAGGGAAAAGATTGAAATGCTCGAGGTTAGACAGAGGTAGTGAATTCATCTCCCATGAGTTCAATAAATTTTACATTGAAAGGGGAATCAAAAGATAGGTATCAATACTTGTAACTCGTGAGTAAAATGGAATAGCTAAAGGAAGAAAAAAATCTATCATGGACTATGCAAGAACTTTAATGATTGAAAAGAATATTGCTATCAAATACTGAAAGGAAGCTATCAACACTATAGTTCATACCTTGAACTGAGCATAGCTGAAGAAGGACTCACTCAAAACCTCTTATGAGTTATGGCATGGCTATAAACCCAATGTAAGTTACCTAAAAACATTTGGAAGTGTTATATTCTAAAAGAATCTAGAAAAGGTAAATTTGATGTGAAGGGTGATGAATGAATATTTTTGGGTTATTCTTGCAAGAGTAAAGCATATAGATGTTTGAATTTGTCTACTTACAAAGTCGTAGAAAGTGCACATGTGAACATTGATGAGTTTGTAGAAAGGACTAAAGAACAAAGTAAAAATGAACCAAAAGATTACAAGAGATTTGTTTTCATTGAACTTGATACAGTGCCAGATACATTTGTCAATTAGGAATCTTCTACTCCTGAGTCTTCAGTAATCGAGTTGCAAGAAGTTCAAACTGAACAAGAGTCACAGTCAGATGCTATTGAGCCAATCCTTACTAAGTCTTAAGGACCCAAGTAGTAGACATAATAGCCAGAACCTAAGATTGAAGTGCAAGAGGATGGAAATGCAATTCATTCAAAAAGTAAGGAACCTATTTGAGCCAAGTATGTTAAGAGACATGATGCACTAGATCAAATTATTGGAGATAAATCTGAAGGTACTATGACAAGAAGTAAGCTAAAAGGTACTTGTTTACTTGCTGATTTTGAACATAGAAATGTCAAAGATGCATTAGAAAATGAAAGTTGGATTGGGGTTATGAATGAAGAGATAGAGCAAATAGAGAAGAACAAAACATGGAATCTGATTGGAACTAAGTAGGTATTAAGAAATAAGCTGAACGAAGATGGTAAAGTGTCAAGGAACAAAGCTAGACCAATATGTAAAAGATACTCTCAAGAAGAAGGAATAGACTATGTAGAGACTTTTGCTCCTATAGCAGAATTGGAAGGTTTCAAGACTCTACTTGCATATGCTACATACAAAGGATATACGATATATCAAATGAATGTCAAATCAACATTTCTCAATGATACAATAGATATAGAAGTCTACATTGAACAACTTTAAGGTTTTGTTGATCCAGATAAGAAGAACATAGTCTGCAAATTACACAAAGCATTATATGGTTTGTAACAAGTCCCTAGAGCATGGTATGAAATATTGCATAACTATCTTATTTAGATTGGTTTTCAAAGAACTAATGATAATAGTAACTTGCATATCGAGGTAGAACCAGATAAGAAAATTGTTTTGGAAGAAATATTTTTGGATGATACTTAGTTTATAGGAAATCATGATTTATGCAAACATTTTTCAGAGAAAATAAACAAGAAATTTGAGATGTCAATGTTTGGTGAGATTAAAATCTTTTTTGGTTTTCAAATTTAGCATAGTATGAATGGCATCTATATTACTCAATCTAAATACATCAAGTTTGGTATGGAGGATTGTAGACCAACTGGAACTCCTATGTGCACTTTTTTAAAGCATACTAAGGATGGTGAATCAAAAGAGGTAGATTAGACATTATATAGATCAATGATTGGAAAGTTGTAGTATGTAGTTCATACAAGGCAAAATATTGATCTTGTAGTTGATATTGTGCAAAGAATTTTAGCAAAACCAAGAGAGAATCACATTATGATAATCAAAAGGATCATGAGATACTTGAAAGGAACTAAAGATTGTGGATTATGGTACAAATTTGGAGGTAATATAGATTTGAAATTTTTTACTAATGCTGATTGGGTAGGAAACATTGATCATAGAAAGAGTAGAAGTGGAGGAGCTTTATTTCTTGGAAAGAGGTTGGTTTCTTGGAAAAATAAAAAGAAAAATTGAACATTCCAATCTACAGTAGAAGTAGAGTATGTCACAGCAGCATTAAATTGTTCTAATATTATTTGGTTCAAACCATTATTGGAAGGCATGAAGGTGGAAATCAAAGAACCTATTTTGATGTTTTGTGACACTAAAAGTGCAATCAACATATCTAAGAATCCATTGATGCATTCAAAAACCAAGCACATTGCAATAAGGTATCACTTTGTCAGAGAATTGGTACATGATAAGGAGATCAAATTGGAATCTGTCCATACAAAAGAACAAATTTCTGACATATTCACCAAACCATTACCTAAGGATACATTCTTGTATCTAAGAGGTAAGTTAGGGGTCATTGACCTATCTGAGGCTCACTAAAATGAAGTTTTAGTGATGTATCAATAGGTATCAAGTTGAAGATCTATTAGTTGATGTAGTGTAGTCATGGGAACATTGCATATGAATCAGTACTCAAGGTACATTACTACTCATTTGGTTTGTGTTGTCTTTGGAATGTGTTGTCAAAGAGGGAGAGTATACTATCATATCTTTCTAAAATTTGAATTTTTTTGTGGAGAGTTTGATGTTTGATAAGAAGTTATGTAATTCCATCACAGAGGGAGATTACTGTACTTTTGAAGTTTGTGGAATGAAATCTAAGAGGGGGAAATATTCTATTAGAAATAGACTTGTTCTCAAATTTCATCTGCTATGACATGTTTTCTTGTCATCAATGCCAAAGAGGGAGATTGTTGGATACAATTGTGTGTTGTCTTTGATGTTACACAAATGTCATATCAATTATCAAATAGAGTCTACTGAGCTTAGTTGATCAACAAAGGAAAAGATAGAGTCTACCGAGATTAGATAGTCAACAAAGCATTTTATAGAGTCTACCGAGCATTCCTAGTAGTTACACTATGGAGATAGTTTCTACTGATCTCACTTGGGCGATGAAGGCTTTTATGGTAGAAGTTAGTTTCTACCTATAGGACCTAGAAAATGGGCTAAATTCATAACATACTATGAGAAATCACAAAACTGAATCAACATACATTAGCACCCACTAGTCTACCATGAAAGAAAAACTAATAAAGATAGCAATAGAAACCACCTCTTTCATTTATAGCTCCCATGTCCTTCTTTCTTCTCCAAATGATGTAGCTCCAAAGTTGTCTATAGTGCACACAAAATTCAAGTAAAGCCTATGGTCATGGTGATAATGCTATTAGAGTATTAGAAGTCATAATTTGAATATGAGAGCAAGAGTGTAGAAGATGAGAAAAGCTAAGGACTTAAAAAATGCTCAAGAATTAGGACCTAGGGACCACAAATGAGAGGAAGAATGCTCATTTTATAATTGGCATGGAGGATGAGAGCATTGGATTTTTTACCCATAGATATGAAACTTGGCATGAGATTCCATTGAGAATCCATGAAACATATGTCACAAAATGACAAGTGTAGGATTCTATGAAGCATGAAAGTCAAACTTGGCTAAATGTGCAAGAGAATCTATGACATGTCATAAGACACCACAGTCCCACTTAAAGCCAAGAATCTATGACAAATAAAAGAAATAAAAATGTGCGTAAGAGAATAAGAATATTTGATCATGACATATTTTATCCAAATGTCAAAGGAGAATGCACAAGGTGTCATGATGATGCAAATATTTCATGGAATATTTGAATTAAAAATCCTTTTATTCCACAAAATTAGAATTAATAAAAAATGGAATTAATGATGGAAAATGTGACTTAGGAAATTAAGAATTTCCATGGTTTGTGGATGATGAATCAATTAACTGAGGATGATAATAAGGAAGAATAATTAGAAAGAATAATAGGATTATATTATGGTTTATTTAATCTTATAGAGAAAATTAGTAGATTATTGGCCAAAATTGATTAAATAAGTGTGATAATATCCTTTGATGAGAATGTGATGATAATGAATATTGCCTAGGATGATGATAGGCAGACCAAAGCCATGGTCAAATTGATTGATTGAATATGATAACATGCCAAGGACACATGACATGAATTGATTGATATGTAACATTTAATCGACATTGTAAATGCTATAGGATCAAAATTGATTGATAAGTTTAATTATAATAATATCGACAGACACATCCAATATTATTAAAGTGGTTTGATGATGTCAAAATCTCATGCTGAGAGCCTCAAAAATATCAAAGATCAAATGACATTAATGATAGTTTTACCTAGCACTAAGAGCCATGACAATACTAAGGGCAAATTGATAAGATTGATAGGTTGATAGGTTTCCAAGACATTGAAAGCCACAATACCTAGGATCAGATAAATGATGATTGATTTGGGATGTTTGATATGTTTTGGGTTGATTATGGTTGATTTCAAATGATTCCAAGTTGATTTGGGGTGATTTTGAGTTGATATGAAATTGATGGGAAAAGGGATACAAATGATGAAATATGATCAATTGTGGCCAAAAGATCAAAGTTAGTAGAATGAGAAAATGGGACAAATTATTATGAATAAGTGATGAAACTATAGATGTGAACCATTTTTTAGCATCTAAATTTTGTCCTTCTTTGATACAATGTGATTTAGAGTGTTGCATCAAAGAATAACTGATGAGAAAGCAACAACATGCCCCAGTAGTGATGATCTATATGGGTGCCCCCTAAATAAATTGAGTAAGATAAGCATATGATAAGTCAATTTATCAAAAAAGAGAAGACAAAACCATATCAATTGATGGATCACGAATCAAAGCTAAAATGTGAAAGTTATGAGGTCTAGAGTGTAGAACAAGCTCAATCAAGAGCCTGAGAGTAATTTCATGGATTAAAACTCAAAAAGACAAAAAATGATCAAAATGATAGTTCATTTTTTCCAAAATGAAGCTACAAATCCTATGCAATTGATGGATTGCAAATCTGAATTAAAATACAAAAGTTATGGGCTTTAGAGTGGAACATAGGGGCTCAAGGAGCTATTTTGGGCATCCTCCTACCCCAAGTGCACCCAAAACTCATCCAAGTGCATCTAGTGAACACTTGGTAGGCCCAAGTGTGCCATGATAGTATTAAGTGTGCCCATGCTGCACTTGGGAAGCCCAAATGTGCTCAAAAATTGTGAAATGTGCCCTAGAAGGATTTGGGAGCCAAAATCAACATGATGGGGGATCAAGCAAGAGCCTAAGAATAGTTTCAAGGATTACCATTCAATATGGTGACAAAATAATTAAAATGATAGCTCATTATGTTCACAATAAAGATATGAGTGCAATGTAACTGACAGTTCATAAATCAGAGTTGAACTACAAAAGTTATGGCCTCTAGAGTGCAACATAGGGGCTCCAGGAGCAGCTCTAGGTACCCTAGGTCCCCAAGTGTGCCCAAAACTCAACCAAGTGCATCATGATAGTACCAAGTGTGTCCTAGATGCACTTGGGAAGCCTAACTATGCTCTAAAAAAGTAGACTATGCCCTAGAAGGCTCCAAGGGCCATAATCAGACCGATTGGACTCAAAATGACTCAAAACTATGCCAACATGCCCAAAATGATGGAAAGATGTCCTAACATGAGTGAAATCATAAAACATGGTCAGATTTTATCAAAGATGGTTAGAAAAATGTTAGACTAAGGTTGAACCAGGTGGAAAGTGTTAGTCTAAGAATGGTTTTGACACTTGAGTGCCAACACACTTAACCACTTTCTACATTAAAATTGAGTACATTGTGTATGCCAAGCCACAGGTTGTGCCAAGTTAGGAAAGCCATCAAGTGCCGAGTGAAGATCAAGCACCGAGTGCCTACAAGTGCTGAGTATGATACAAGTGCCAAGCAATATTTAGGTGTCGAGTCATAAACAATGTCAAGCAAAATAGGAACAATATAGGAGCTGAGTTACAAAAGGTGCCGAGCATCAAGAAGCAATAAGTGTTGAGTAACTCAGAATCAACATATGAGTTTTTAACTTCACAAACTCAGATGTAAACCATTTTCATGGCTGAAATTTGATGAATCTTGAAGGATTTAAGTGATAAGATCAAACCATTTAAATTTCCTATGATGCAGCCAATAAGGAAAATGGAGAAGGCATGCAACCAATGATAAAAGTGCAAGGAATAAGTGAGAATTAGAGATTCAATATGGATCGTAGATCAACATCTAACCCTAACTCTTTGAATGTCTTTATAAGGAAGACTAAGTCTCATCGTATGAAGAGGGATGAAGGTGTGGAAGGAAAACTATTTTAAGAGTGGAGTATAAAAGACTTAGATGAAGAGATCAGCAGTTAAATATCCAGTTAATCAAAAACAAAATAGGGGATACAAACGAATATCAGATCTCAAAGGATCAAGATTAGAAGAAAGTAGATCAAGTGCCTATATTCAACAATCAAGGATTGTAAGCTATTAGGTTTATTATACCTAATACTCTTTAGCCATTCTATTTGAAAGGAAATCCTATGATTATAGGTTAGCTTAATAGCTATCTTGTAGATCCTTTAAATAGGTGGTTAAATCTTTTGACAAGGTAACACTTCATGTAATGTGTTTGTAAATCCTCTAACTAGGTCACTATTGATATAGTGTATAGCCTTTAATAGGGCAGGCCTTTAATAGGGCAAACCATCAGAAGTGGTTAAACTTTATTGCTGTAGTAATTTTTGTGGGTATCATCCCCACCCTAGTTTTACCTTCTTATTCATAGAGGGCTTGTGGGTTACCAAAATCTCAAGTGTTGTGTGGTGATGCATATTTATGTCTCATGATTGCTTAATGTTTATATGCATGTATGCTCATTTCAAAGATATGTTATTAAGGATCTAAAAATAGGTTAAAAGCTAGTACTTCTAATTCCCTCCCCTCCCCCCCCCCCCTCTCAAAAGAATTCTTTCCAATAAGACATTCCAAAAATTGGTATCAGAGCTCAATTCTCTCAAGAAGGAGCCTAACATCTTGGAGGAAAAGATCTAAAGATGGAAGACTTCGAAAGATCATTGAGAACTAGGTGATAGATGTGCATCTCACTCTACAAAAAGTAGAGGAATCTAGAGTGGAATTAAGAAAATATTTGAAAAGAAGAAAGGAGATAGCCATAGATGAAAATGATATAGACTACAAGGAGATTGATACCACACAAGTGTTTTCCAATGGAGACACTAAAGAATTTGATGCAGCAATAGCAGAACTAATGGAGAAAAACAAAGCTCAAGTAGAAGAGATAAGATCTCTCAAGATGGAACATGACTCACAGGCCATAATGTTATGTGAAATCACTAAACAAAAGAAAAGGGTAGTTGAGGAAAAAGTCATGATGGAAGATGACAAAAGGAATCTTACAAATAGACTGCAAGAAAAATGTACAGAATTAACAAGGATCTCAAACATACAGATGGATACACTTGTTCAAATGATGAATCTTCATCATGAACTTAATATGAAAGATATTGAGATCTCTACTTTGAGGATGTAGAATGAACAATTGCAAAATGAATTGAACAGAGAGAAAGAGATAGTATAAAATCTCAACAAGTCAAGCAAAGCCATAAAGTACTTTCAACAGTTGCTGAAATCCCCAAGATCAGTCCATGATACATCAAGACTTGGATACAACAGCACTGAAGTTGGTGAATCATCAAAGAATGTTGAGAAAAGAAGTGACAAAGGTAAGGATTCTAAACCTATTTTTCATTACTATAATAAAAAGGGGCATTCTGCTAATGTTTGCAGGAGTAGAAGAATCAATCAGCCAAACACACCCTAAATCAAGAGTTACTATCACAAATGCAACATGCAAGGACATATGACACAAGATTGCAGATCCAAAGTCCCAAGGACACAAATATTTAATGGACATTGTCATAATTGCAAGAAATATGGACATAGGGCATTTGAATGTAGATCAAAACCTATGTGGACATCAAATCAACTTGCAAAAGAGAATGAAGGTCACTACCATTGGGATAATAACACCAGATATAGTTGTCACTATTGTCAAGAGTATGGACATATGCCCTAGAATTGCATAAGAACACATTTCAAGGGTAACTATAAAATATGGTTGAACCAAAATACTTGCTTCAATTGCTTAGAAAATAGACATGTCAGTAGAAATTGTCCAACAAAGGCCAAGGCACCCAAGATTGAAGTAAATAAGGGCAAAGAAAAGATTGATGTGGAACACATAAGAACAAACATGAAGAAGACATGGTACAAAAAGGATGGATCAAGTACATCCTATGAAAGGGTCACTTCACCATGAGGTCAAGGGATTATTTCTCATCTAACTAATCACAAGAAAAGCTTGTAGGGTTGATACATAAGGAAGTATCAAACATCAGCCCTAAACCATGAAGAAACACTGCAAAGTATAAATTTGCATAAGACAAGATGCTAAAACTAAACTTGAAAGATGATGCCAAGTTGTCTTTAGATTTTGAGTGAAACTACTTTGGATATCGAGTTATTAACAAAATAAGTAAATTCCAAGTAAGTATAGCTACGGAGTGGATGCCTAGTTGTAAAACATTTGGAAGCTGAGTGACAGGTGCAGGTACTAAAATGCATTAAATGAAAAGTTTCATCTATTACTTAAAAACAAAAATTGATTCATTTTTGAGACATTCAAATGAACAAAAATTACTTTGAGCACCTTTGAGCGATTTTCAAGCTTTCAACTAGTGTTTTGCAGTCATTCAACATCTACCCAGGCGATCTAAGCACTTATCCAAGTATCTCCTTCAGGTGCCAAGTTTTACAGTTTGAGAAGTTTGCTTTAATCGTTAAAACTCTAGTTCAGATATAAATGACATGTAGTTCAAAAATGGCCCAAGGGAAACTGAGCCATGAGATTCAACTTGTCAGTAATGAAGTTAAGCAACCTGAGTTGAGACCTATACTAGAGGTTGCATACAAAAATGATCCTGTTGGTGCCCTATCAGTCATCCCTAAAAAAGTTGTTATGGTTCAAGATGTGTGAAATCTTTAATGCCTATGACAAACTCTATGAAAATGGTATCCTGAAAGATGAGTTTTTTGTTATAGAAAACAAAGGTTTAACTAAAGCCCTAGTTTTTCCAATTGTATTAAAAAATGAGTGGATATGCATAATACTTAGCAGAACCCATGATGGAGCATTCTGGTTAGAACAAGGACTAGTCAAAATTACTAGGAAAATGGTTCATAGGGTTATAGGTTTTCCAACCCCAGATCGACCAAAGACATTAAGAAGTGAAAAGAAGGAAACAATTGAGAAGAAAATAGGAGAAAAGTGGAACAATAGAGAAATGACTATAGACACCATAACTAATCCCCTTCTAGAATTTTCTATAAGGATCATATCACATAAGTTTTATCAATCCAACAAGTTAAATAGTGTGCCATGCATAGCAGTAGATGTGGCACATAAGCTTGTAAAGAAAGATCGCACCTATGACCTTGTAGAGCTCTTGTTGCAACAGATCAATGAAAATCTTGGAGCTATTAGAAAGTCCAAGGGAGCACAACATAAATTTGGTTCACTATTGGTTTGTACGTTCTTCTATGTAAGGAAGGAATTCCCTTCATTTGGAAAAATTAATTGGAGTCAGAATAAAACCATTGTTGATCAAATTAATGATTTAATTGCACAAATGGGAGATAGCTTTGATGATCAAATGTCTATCTATTTTGAGGATTTCAAAAATGCAATGAAGAAAAGAATGAGAATACCAGTTTCACTAGTAGAGAAGCATGTAAATGACATATGTTTTCTTGTTGATATTGATTATACTTATATTCAAGCAGTCCTTCCAAGAACAAGATGGCTTAGACCATTGCGATATGAGCTTGATGTTGACCAAGCTTCTACAACCATCACAACATTACTTGTAGATGAAATGGAAAAATCTACCAAGGAATTTGGGACATATGACACTATTAAACCAAGAGTTGTTATAGAACTCAAGACAACCACTGCAGTCAAGAAGAAGGACAAGTTGGTAAAGCAGATAAAGAAGAAATTTGGTGTTGAAAAATCAAGTGCAACAGGTGAAGAAAAAGAGATTAGTGAAGGAGAAGAAGAAGGTGAGCCAGAACAAGAACCACTTGAATTGACACAAAGTCAAGATGAAGAGAAAGATGAGAGTACCGAGGAAGTAGAAACCAAGGAAGTACCCATCAAAGGTAGAATCATAAAAAGGAACAAAAAGACACCTCCTACTTCTTAGCCTTCACCAAAGAAAGCTACCATGCAAACACCCAAGAAGCCAACAACCAGAGCTACAAAAAGGGCCACTACCCAAAAGGCCACAGAGGAAGCCACAAAGAAGAAGAACACAAATGCACAAGAAGAGCCAAAGAAAAGGAAAAGATATGTGGCCCAACCTAATACTGATGAATAAGATTAGACTAAAGGGGTAAGTCATCCTCCTAAATCTTTAGTAGATATATTATGTGAGAAGATTAGGAATGGAGGCTTAAGTGAAATGGAAAAGATTGATTTCAACAAGTTTAGTAAAGAGGAACAAAATAGCATAGAAGAATCAGTCTATGCATTAATGGTACAATTCAAGTATACACCTCTTGATCTAGATGGACAATTTCCAAAGGAATTGTGTAAAACTATAGAAGACATATGGCATTTCTATCTATTGATGGAGGAAGAGATGAGGGAATCAACCCTAGCAAACCTACTACTTGATTTAACAAAGGAACAGGTAACACAAGCAGTCAAAAGACATAGTAAAAGGTTTACACCGAAATATAGGGCATTCTCCATCCTACAAAACAAAATTGAAGTTGTACAAATAACTACAAGAGTTTGGAAAAACTTGTACAAGACAACTAAAGATTTCCTTGAAGAGGTATACAAAGAGAAAACTATTGCTAAACCTGAAGAAAGAAGGAAGAGGAGAGAAGAGAAGATAGAAGAAGAGAAAAAGGTTGAAGAAGAGGAAAACAAGAAAGAAAGAGAGGAGGAAGGAAAAGATGAAGATAAAGGTACTAATGAACAATAAAGTGTGCAAGACACACAACTTTCACCTCCTAGCCTACCTCACTCTACTACCACATCTACAGAGATCATAAAGATAAAGGATTTTTTGACACCACATGTCAAATCATCAATCCATTAACTATAGAGGATCTTACTAAGACCCTTGACCAAACAACTCTACGAGAAAAATTGTGTACAAGTCCTATATTGGTCAGTATGGATAATCTTCAAAAGTTAGAAGACAAACTCAAAGAATCCAAGGTGTTACCAAAAGAACCACCTCAAATCATTCAAACTACTAGGCTTACATTTCTACCATCTCCATCACCACCAAGAATAGCCACTCAAGCTCATCAGGAGTTGAGTGCAACAACAAAGGTAGTCATAGGGATAATAGTTCAGATAGTGAGTACACCTCCAACAGTAGTGACACAAGAAGAAGTCAATCGAGAAGAAGAGGAAAAAGAAGAAACACAAGATAAAGAGGAGTCTGCAATACAAATATTAGTTGAATTACAAAAAATAGGAACTCCCACCAAACCCAATCATAAGCTAAGTACTGAAATGATGACCTTACATATTAGTACACCAAGCTCAAGCTCAACTAGGGTAGCGAGGATCATTCATTATGGTATTCCTAAGTTGGATGAAGAAATTAAAATACCCTATTATGATTCAAGCACTCTAAATGAGGAAAAGATGAATGAAATACAAAGTGCATTGGATAAGAGACGGAGGTAAGAGGCAATAAGGAAAGACTACAAATAAAAGTAGGAAATGAATGAGATAAAAGATATATTCATGGATGCTTTTAGTCTTCAACCTCCAGATGCAAACAGGCCAATACTTGAGTAATTATCTGATATAGTTGACCAAGTGAATAATGAAGACCATGATACTAATGTAAAACTAATGGAATGGTCAAAAAAGAAGTTTGTAGGAAAAGTCAACCAAAAAATAGCTGATAACATAATTTTGGGACAAGTTGACCTAGCTAAGAAATTGGAAAATGTAAAGAGTGTATTAGGGAACATATTTTCCCTTTATAAAAAAATGTGTGATTTTTCTAGGTTGACACAAGAAATAAATCCAAAAATTTTGAACCTTGAGAGTAAATTAAAGCTCTCTAGCATGAAACCACCCTCAGATCCTGCATAGAGTGAAAAGCAATTTTCTCAAACACTTCACACTCAGAGGAAATTAGCTACATTGTCAACAGAAGAGGCCACTATCAAAGAAAAGCTGATGCAAATCCAAGCCTCCATCACCCCTCACTTAGAAGTATTACAAAAGGAGCAAATGAATGAAAAAATAGTCCTAAAGAAGGATCCAAATATTTTTTCACATGAAGGACTTGTTGATCTAGTAGCAGAGCTTGCAATCCAACAAAAGTCATTAGATATTGCCTTAAATAACTGGGATGCAGCTCTCCAAATACCCCTTGAGGTAAATAAGACATTTTTGGCCAAGCATGGCATTACTATTTAAGACCCTTTGACATCAATATCAAAAGGGGGAAATAATATTCTAAGGGGGAGATAATATTGGAGATAATTTTGTGAATATTGTGAAGATATATTAAAGAAAACATTAGGCATATCGGCACAAGACATCAGAATGATCAACTCAGGGGGAGTTATAATAATTTTTGAGGTATATATTGTAAGTTACAACATTTTAAAGTTTTTAAACCTCTGTACATATACCAAGCATATCAGTGAACATACTCATAAGATTAGATAAATAATGCTTAGTTAAGTGTTTTTGACACTCATGTCAAAGGGGGAGATTGTTAGTCTAAGAATGGTTTTGAGACTTGAGTGCCAACACACTTAATTAATTTCTACATTAAAGTTGAGTACACTATGTATGTCGAGCCATAGGTTGTGCCAAGTGAGGAAAGCCATCAGGTGTCGAGTGAAGATCAAGCATCGAGTGACTATAGGTGCTGAGTATGATACAAGTGCTAAGCAATATTCAGGTGCCAAGTCATAAACAATGCCAAAAAAAATAGGAACGATACAGGAGTTGAGTTACAAAAGGTGTCAAGCATCAGGAAGTCGTAAGTTCCAAGTAACTCAAAATCAGCATATGAGTTTGTAACTTCACAAACTCAAATGTAAACCATTTTCATGGCTGACATTTGACAAATCTCTAAGGATTTAAGTGATAAGATCAAATCATTTAAATTTCCTATACAATCTAGATGTAGCCAATAAGAAAAATGGAGAAGGCATGCAACCAATGATAAAAGTACAAGGAATAAGTGAGAATCAGAGATTCAATATGGATTGTAGATCCACATCTAACCCTAAGTCATCGAATGTGTTTATAAGGAAGACTAAGTCTCATTGTATGAAGAGGGACAAAGGTGTGGAAGGAAAACTATTTTCAGAGTGAAGTATAAAAGACTTAGATGAAGAGATCAGTAGTTAAATATCCAATATATCAAAAAAAAAAAAGGGGATAGAAATGAATATTAGATCTCAGAGGATCAAGATCAGAAGAAAGCATATCAAGTGCCTGTATTTAGCAATCAAGGATTGTAAGCTCTTAGGTTTATTATACCTAATACTCTTTAGCCATTGTATTAGAAAGGAAATCCTATGATGATAGGTTAGCTTAACAACTATCTCATAGATCCTTTAAGTAGGTGATTAAATCCTTTGACAGGGTAACACTTCATGTAAAGTGTTTGTAAATCCTCTAACCAGGTCACTATTGATACAGTGTAAAGCCTTTAATAGGGCAGGCCTTTAACAGGGTAGACCATCAGAAGTGGTTAAACATTATTGCTATAGTAATTTTTGTGGGTATCATCCCCACTCCAATTTTACCTTCTTATTCCTAGAGGGTTTCTGGGTTACCAAAATCTCAAGTGTTGTGTGGTGATGCATATTTATTTCTCATGATTGCTTAATGTTTATATGCATGCATGCGCATTTCAAAGATATGTTATTAAGGATCTAAAAATAGGTTAAAAGCTAGTACTTTTGATTCACCCCCCGCCTCTCAGAAGCATTCTTTCCAATAAGATATTTCAATAGAAAGCCACAAAAAGTTGATTGATAGTGTAGGAAGATGCAAGAATGCATGAATGCAAGATGAAGATGATTTGGTGAATTGGAAGACATGATCATGGTGATGGAGAATGACATGAAGAAGAAAGATGAGATGAGGAGATGTTACTATGATGGAAAGAATTTTTCTTTTGTAAAGTGCACTATTTGTCAAATGGAGCTTTATTTTGATATGGAAAATGGAATGCAATGCATCATGGCATAAAGGGCCAAAGTGCAAATGCAAGCCTTTTGTGTAAACAAGCACAATGTAGATAGAGAATGACCTTGTCCTTAATGAGGCATATGTACATGACCCATACTCTCAAAGGTACATTTTAATAGATAGAAATAAAAAAAGATGACCATGAACCATCCCGACCATTCTCATAGATTAGTTTATATCATCAAGTAGCATAGGAACATGATCAAAGAAAAATAAAGCCAAAAAATAAATCACTCATTAAATAGCATGAGCCAATAGTTATTCTTGTCCATTATTACTTTCTTTTTAGTTCCTTTAGATGTTTAGATGGTGCTTGACAAGTTGATGGTGTGATAGTTTTGGTTTTTGATTCAATTGATAGGTTCATAGTGACATGTTGGATTGACTGTTGATTCACATTGCTTAGATATTGTGTTTTTCATTGAAGTGTAGTTCTTTGAGTTTCAATTTTCAAAGTGGAAGTGTTTATGCAAAATGGATTGTTATCCATAGTGAATATTTACAAATTTTATTGCAAATTTTTGATGGGTTTTGTAATTTTTAGGGTTTTTGAGGATATTTGATTTTTTTGTGTGACTAGTTTTTTTAGGATATTTTACAATTTTTAGGTTTTACTTAAGGAAATTTTCTAATTTTTAGTATTTTTTGAGGACATTTTAGGATTTTTACGATTTTTCAAGGCTTGTATTTGAATACTTAGGATTTTTTCAAGATTGTATAAGCATATACAAGGGTTAGCTCCAATCTGTTATGTGATAAGTCCAATGGATAAAAAGTGCTTAGTTATATGCCTCTGGTTCAAATTTGAACTCATGCACCATGTAGGCAATATGCCCCCAAACAAGAATAAAACTATATAAAAAGATCGATGACAGAGTGTGTGGAGACTGGTGATGCTTAGGAAAAATAACAAAGGACATTAACCAGTTTGTGAGCCATGATAAGGGACCAGAGATGTCTTGCAATATGAAAGATATGATCAACGAATAATAGAAGGGGAAAAGACTAGATGGAATCTTGATAGATGGAGGAGAAACAATTGATTACACTTGGCACCTATTTGCCAAGTTTTCACCATGGTACTTGCCCAAAGTGCTTGTTTGCTAGGTTTTCAATTTTGGATGGAATTTTTCTCTTGACTCAAATTTTCATGTCAAGATGCCTATTTGCTAGGTTTTCATTAAGCCATCCATTTTTTCATGGCTTTTTCACTTTTTTCTTTTCTTTTTTCAAGACTTTTTGCTATTTTTTTAATATTATTTTTCAAGGCTTTTTTCAAAATTTTTGATATTTTTTAGTACTTTTAGATGGAGTCAAGAATGTTGTTAACAACTACTGATGAGAAATCTATTGTTGCTACTACTGGCTGATAATCTCTGGGTCCATGAATGACCATAACTATATAAGATTTTTTCTGAGTCTATAGCTAAAATCAAATCACTAGAAAGGCCTCAAGATATACCATCGTGTACCGTATGTAAGACAATGTCTGCCTCTTGCGAATCAAGGCATCTGAGGATAAATTGGTCAATAGATATGTCATGTGAGATGTCATTGATGATGACATATGCAAAGGCTTGTTGGATAAAGATTGGAGCTTGGGTGTTCGGCAAATTTGGTAGCTAGATTTGGCTATAAACAATTGGATATAAGGGAGGGTTGGGAGGGTTGAGACCAATGACTTTCCACATGAATGCTGATTGAGAAAGCTTCGAAAGACTTCATGGCATGTTGAACACTAGAACACTAATATTCATGGCATAATATTTTTCATTTTGTATCCTTGGGAGCTACTTTGCTTTTTTTTTTTATGGTCTAATGGCAACTTTCAGTTTTCACCAACAAACCTATGCTTGTTATTTTTTTTCTCTTTTTGCTTTGTAACTAGAAGGTGGAGTTGGCTCCACAAAGTATGCTAATGTGTTCTCTTTAGAAGAAATTTCTTCTTTATGATCGTCAATGATGATTCCTTCATAGATTTCAAAGTATATTATAAGAGTGTCCTCATTGTCAAATTGATCAAAAATGGGTGGTCCATGTTGGTTCCCATCCAATAGTTTAGGATAACTTGAGGGGATGTCATCATTAGTGTTGAATGGGCTTTGGTGAAAGGTATGGATATGGGCATTAGATTCTATTAGGTTTTTTGGGGTTATTATTAGAAGCTAGAGGATTGTTGGTTTTAAGTGGGATATCCTCAGATGCTTTTTCATCATTCAAAACATTCAAACCATCCATAGTCTTATATATAGGTAATGTAGTACTAGGAGGACCTATTTGTAATGGTTTAAATCCATGCCCCAAACTAGGAGGTTTTCCTTTTGTAGTGATAGGTTAAATTATACCTTGTTCCTAAGATCCAAGACCAATACATCCATCATACATTTTTTCTTGTATGATAGTAAACCCAAGTCCATACTTGCTAGGAGATATCAAAATGGGTTTTTGTTCTACTTTTGCTTTCTTAATACACATGATCTATTCTAATTGATAGAAGTAGCTTTTTGTGTACTGATCTCAAAGTGTTTGTGTTGTAATAGTTGTGATTTTCCATCAGATTGGGGAGAAATTGGTGACTCCCTAATGTGTGATACTTGAGACATAAGGTACTCTCCACACCCCTTATCTTCAATCTTCATCTTTTTCTTAGCCTTATTGAGGAGTATATCAGCATCCACATACCTAGAGGAATCCATGGGTCACGCTTCATTATTTGTTGGGACTTGGTAGGTAGTAGCATCTCTCATATTAGCACAAAACTAGAAAGTATCTAGACCACCAGGGATGGTAACCTCTACATTGTTATAGGAAAATTTTAGACATTGATGATATGTAGAGGGTACTGCTTTCATAGCATGAAACCATAGTCATTCTAGTTTTATGTTGTAATTCATTTCTATATCTAGGACATGGAATATTGTGTCCTTAGTAGTTGTGCCAACTCTAACAGGTAATGTGATGATGCCCTTGGAGAAGCGTTCACCATCATCATAAGCTTTTATTGTGATTCTTTGAGAGGGATCCACATCATCTTCAAAATAACCCAAACCTTTGACAAACTTAAGAGTGCAGATGTTTATTCCTACTTGTCCATCTATTAAGACACATCTGACTATGGCATAATGGATGAAGACTTTGAGATGAAGGGGATCATTGTGGTTAGGTTTGTCCTTAAGAATATCCTAAGGGGAAAAGGTGATATGTTATGAGACGGATAGATTCCTAACCATGGCTTAGAACTAGGCAACATCCATATTATCTGAAACTACAAACTCTTTAAGGGCTTGATCTAAGATCTTCTAGTATTTGGAAGATGTATGCAGTAGGTCCAAGATATATATTTATGCAGCGGTTTTGTTGAGCTATTCAACAAGGCTATAATTAGATGAAATATGAGCCATAGGTCTACTAGGGGCTACAAGTCTAGTAGAAGTAGTAGGTCTAGATGGAGCTCTAAGTAGGGTAATCTTGGTACAATGTGTAGTGACAGCAAAATGACGATCTTCAACCTTTAAAGTGAATGTGGATAAGTGAGAATCTAACTCATTGAAATAGTTGATAGTGTAATAATATACCATGCAAGTGTGATTCAAATTACCTTGTTAGTTTGAGTTTGAATTGGAGATTTTCTCTTTGTTGTGATTACACAAAGGATCTTTGAAGATAGTTTGATCAGAGTTGGATGCTAATAGTGATGGATCAACTGTGATTACACCATCAACAATAAGGTCTTGTATTGCATGTTTTAGTTGGAAGCATGATGAGGTCTTATGTCCTTTGGTACGGTGGTAATCATAGAATTTTTTGTCATCCCACCAATCTACTTTGGTTAATGGTTCATCTTTGATCAGGGGTAACTATAGGAAGTTATTACTAAGTAAATGTTATAGTGTAGTCTCAAGAGGTATCCCTAGTGGTGTGAATTTCTTGTCCTTGATTCTAGGATGTCTTCAAGGTTTTTCTTCTGTGCAATTCTCAATTTTTTGTTGTGGGGCTGATCTTTGATTAGAGGTTTGTGAATTTGTATAGTTTGCACCTTTCAAAGTCAGTTGAGGTTGTGTTGTGCTGATTGTTTGTGCATCCATGATACCATCATTAGTCACATTCTTGTTTTTGGAGAAATTTTTTGGCTTGTCATTAGAAGAAGTAGTGCTTGTGTTTCCCTTGTTTGTCTTGAGGATTTTCTCATGGATAAGAGCATCTTCAGTACTCACCCTCTTTTTCATCAATTTAGAAATAGTGCTCGGGCTCTTGATTTTGAGTGCATACATTAAATCAGGGACTAAGTTTTTGATGCACAAGTTAATTTGTTTCTTTAGGATTGTCTAGTGAGCATTGACTGACCAAGCTTCTCTAGTGCAATAAGAATGTGATAAATGGTTCTCACATCTTTTGTTTGGTTGAACACAAATAAAAAAGTGTTTCCTCATTTTTAATGTTAAAGGCAAAGTGGGAGATGAACTTGTTTGCTAGTTTCGACTAGGATTTGATATTACCGAGATGTTTGGAGTACCATTCAAGTTCGGGTCCACGTAGAGAATGAGGGAAAAATCTCATGAGGTAAGTGGGCTCATCACTAAGTTTAGTGCATGAGGCACAAAATTCATAGATGTGATCAATGGGGTTTCCTCTTCCTTGGTATTTTTTGAACCTTGGAGCCTCAAAGTGTTTTGGGAATGGAGGCATATATAGACTTTTATGGAATGGATTAGGATGTAAGTCCCTTTCTATATATAAAGAATGTTTCTTTTGGACTCCCAATTCCTTGACTTTTGTGGAAAGATGTTTGAATTATTGTAATAGCTCTTCATTGGGATTTTGTGTGATAGGCTTTCCTTCAAGTCTTTTGTCTTTGTGAGTAGACTATTTTCTGAGGTGAGAACTATGTCTACTCGGCTCTAACATTTCTATATCTAATGAGTCTGGTGATATGTCATGATGTGGTGGAGGTATGTTGATTTCTCGAAGAAAAAAGGGTTGTTTTTGTGATACCTATTGGGGTACTTATTGTGGTTTTTGATGGGGAACTTGTTGTAGTATTGGCTACGATTGATATACCATGTGTCGTTGTTGTGTCATTTGTTGTGGTTATTGTTGGGATACCTTTGTTGGCTATATGTGAGACCATGTATGTGATTATTGTTGTAGAGGTAGTGGTCCAGGTTTTTGTGGCACATGTTGTTAGAATAATTGTTGCTGGTATGCAATTTTTTGCTCAATTCATCTTTGATATTCCAACTATTGCTTAAGTTGCTCTTGCTGCTTAGCAAACATGGCTTGTTGTTGTTGGAATTATTGTTGATATATTGCATAGAAGTCAAGTTGGTTTACATTGGGTTGTGTTTTGGGGATGTTGGATCCTTGCACGACTTGAGGTTGTTGCTGTTTTGGTGATGTTGTTGTTGTTGATATATTGAATGTGTGTTGGAAACATTCAGTCCTGGGACTATTGTAGGTTGATGTTGCTAAGGTGGTTGGTTGTGTCCTTGTGAATTGACCACCATGTTCGTATTGTTGTTTTGGCACCTTTGTGTGTTAGAGGTTTCTACTTGGGACATCATATTAACTTGACAATGAGGTGCATTCTTTTTGAGAATAGGTGTAATGTAAATAAGGCTTTTCCTTTGTGCATCAATAGGGATTGTTGTAGCTGAAGTTGCACATAGTGTACTCGTGGGAGGCTTCATAACATTTGATGTCATACCACTTTGTAGGCTTAGAAGAAAAGGTGCACTTTGTTGATTTGCCTCCAAAGAAGGTATGTCTAGAATCCCTAGAGCACAAGTCCCTTTAGGTGCATCTTTTTGTTGCATCATGTGACTAAAATGAAGTCTTAATGTCCTTTTGGGGTGCTTAGGAATTGCTGGTATTTTTTTGAACAAGGGGTTAACATTGGTGTGTTCAAATATACTTTGGAGGATTTTGATGGTTGATTTTTGATGGGACCTTATAGGTGCCATTATCGTGTTTGAAAACTCCAAAGGTTGTTTTCCCTTATCTAAATCTAAATCTATCATGGATTGTATATTTTCAATGGTTGTGTTGGTTTGATGTTTGGACTTTGGTCCTTCCACATTTTTGTTAAATTTGACAAATTCTTGGGCTGCCAAAAGTTTGAAGTTTTCACAAAATTTTTTGTCTTGACATGCCCTAGCCATTTCTGCATGAGTGATGCCATAATTAGTGTTAGATTCATCACTAAGGTGTACAGTACCTTGTTGTATGTTTTATGTGTTATGGTGGAAGGTACTTGTGTTGGGTTGGCTGAATTCAAAGGAATGTGATTGTTCATATTTGGGTGTGGTTAGTACACTTTCTCCTCCTAGCAGTATTTGCATAGATATAGGTTCAAATATAGGACTCTATTAAACCATCCCATGTGTGGGGGAAGTTTTTGGAGGAAATCTCATGGTAGGTGCATTGTTCAAGGTTTGTTGTGTCGTAGCTTGATTATGGTGCTCTTGTAGATACATGTTGAAGGGGCCTACTTGTAATGGTTATGACACCTCAATTTGGTCTTTGTCAAATGTCTATTGGGTTTTCTTTCTCTTCTTATATCTTGGACATGGTTTTGGTTGTGCTTGTGCCTCAAAAAACAAAGGTTGATAAAGTTTCTTGGGTGTCTGGGCTGATTGTGTCCTATTAGATGCAATGGTAGGAAACCTAAATGGACTTTTTGCCTCCCAAGTGTACACCTAAACTACAAACTATGCTCAAATAGTACCAAATGTATCCATGATGTAGTTGGGGGCATAAAGGTAAGTAGTTGGTGAGTAGGAGACATGCAATGGGTAAATAGAGGTGCTTGGATGCCTAAAATGCAAATTTTGATTGTTTTGAGTGATTTAGAGTGCTTCCTACAGTCTTGGGATGCAATGCAAGGTGTGGAAGTGCAGATTAGGGTTCTAGAACATATAATGAAACACCTAATTACCAAGTGTGTCCTGAAACTACCAAGGTCATCCTGAAAACACAAACTACGCACTTGAATTGTGCAGTTGGTAAAAGAGGTCAAAACCTGATAACTAAGATGTGGGTATAAAAGATATGAATGTTTTTGGGATTTTTAAGTGTGTAGGGATGTTATGAAATGTAAGGAAATGCTAAATGAAGTAGGTTTTTGACATGCAAAGTGAAAATGTCCTAGGGGTCTTATGTAAATGCAAATGCAAGGTGTCATTTTGAAGTTTGACTCGAGGGGATGAAAATGACTCTAAGGTGTACAAAATGACAATTAGGGTTATGTTTTGGACTTGGTAAGGATGTGAAAGGTTGATTTATGCAAGGTATACTATGAAAGGGATTGTGTTCTAGGGTTGATAATGACATTTGGGATATGCAAAATGAGGGTAAATGATCAATAGGACAATTTGCTTGATGGACACTTTGATAGGGTTTGGTAGTGAAAATGATGCTAGGATTTTGTTTAATGAAATATTAAGGGGTTATGCCACTAGGGTAAGTCAAAATGACATTTAGGAATATTATTATACTAATGATAGAGGTATATGCAAGGTTTTGAACTTAGGTGAAATCTGTATAAGGTATTAACCTAAGAGTTTAACATTATGACAATAGACTTTGGATCTTGACCAAAAAAAAAAGGACAAAAAATGATAAGATCAAATGAAAAAGCCAAATATACCTTGACATAGGTAGAATTTGACCAAATAAAATTATAAAAGAAAATGATTAAATGACCATGGTCAAGATCCATTATCCGTTGACAGAATGTAATATTCTAGAGTTCATTCCTTTGTTTAGATTTTTGACTAAATTCAAAGGTTTTGGGGTTCAGAATGATGTTTAGGTGACTTGAAATTGTGATTATGCTGATTGGATATGTTATATGGACAATGTGTATGATGCAAAATGAGATTTTGGGTGCAAGATGCAGTTTTGGGTCAAGTGTAGAATGGGGAGTTACAAAGGCTCCTAGATGTATTTTTAGGGTTTTAAAGTGCAAATTGGAGGCCCAAAATGGTCATGTAGGTTCCTAAGTGCACCTTGATAGTGCCAAGTGCACTCAAACTCTACCAACTATGTCCATGACATAGTTGGGCCAAGTTTCGGTTCAATTGGTAGTTTTTTGGTTGCATTTGGTAAGTTGGATTGAATGTATGTTGATTATGAAAGGTATGGTTACCAAATTTATATGCTAGGAAGCTAAGATTCTAAGGTTGATGTTATGATGGGTTGTTAGATGTAGAAAAAAGGTTATTACTAAACTAATGATCTCCTAAGTGAAGGTAATGAAGACTAGGTGATGCAGAATGCAGATCTGGGCAAGCTAATGCAAGGGGAGCTAACTAGGTACCTAAAGACACTATAAAAGCCTCAAAATGTTATTTGGAATCCCAAACTACATCCTCAAACCACCAAGTGCACTTAGATATTACAAACTATGTCCATGCTATAGTTGGTATTTTCAAGACATAGTTGGTAAATTGGGCTGAAACTAAGGCAATATTGAGTGCTATGTTTTCTAGATTGATGGCAATATTAAGACTACAATGAAGGTTCAAAATGATTTTTACGATACCTGAAATGAGGGTTAAATTGTGCAAGATGATGGTTAGGTATCCAAAGATGCAAGGTGGTGGATGCAAAGTGCAACTTTTGAGATTGGAATGCAAAAACTAAGGGAGGTAAACTAAACCCAAATAGATGCAATATGAAAGGTAGTGAACACTAAATGTGGACTAAAAGGTGCAATATGAAATCTATATGATGCAAGTATGAGGCCTAGGCTAGGTTTAATGTAGGTGGAGTCTATGCAAGGTTGAGATCTATGTTTTTCCAAGTACATTTAGGAGCACAAGTTGCCATGTTTTCCAAGGTTTGAATGTGTTGAACAAAAGTTTGCAAAGTTTGGACAAAGGTTGAAATGTTTTGACAATGTGTAATGTTTTGAAAAGGTTCAAGGTGTAAATTTGAATGCTGGATATTATCTTGATTAATGTTTTACATGCACACAAGACACATTAAGACAAGAATAGATTTTGTTAAAAGTGAATAAGCACACCACAACCTAGGCTTTTAGGACTATATCCGTTGAATTCCTACTTTCATCAATGTTTAGCTACACTTATCCAGAGTGGACAACCTAGGATCTTGGCACCATAGGCTCCCCCCTTATAGCACACTCACTTCTCAAGGCTACCAAGATCCTCTTCCCAAGAGGTATGACTTCCCAAGGGATCGTTGCCTCTAATAAGGACCACAAGAATGTAGGATGTCTTCACTGGCATGGGTGACCCCTTGAGCCAGTGGATAGAAATGATTTTGGCCACTAAAACACTATTTTTAGTAAGGGCATTTCATTCAGCAAGTGAATGATAAACTTTTGCAGAAGGTCTCCCAGCCTTGAAAACTATGGTTTGATGCACCACATGGGTACTAGAGGAGAGCTATTACATAGCAATACCATTGACACAACTTTCATCATAATGAAATTTTATATACTAGCTGGAACATTGACCTAGCTTTTGGCATGTTCCCACTCTGAGGTCATCCCCTAGTATACCCAATATTGAGTATCTTGGTCCAAGGCAGGCCTCCTATAGAAGTTACATGTATTTCTGTTACACCCAAGATCCACGAATGGCAAGGGGAGAGGATATGTCCAATGTAACTCCTAGGGATTTAAAAACTATAGAAACACCAAGAAAAAGAGAAAATTTTCATTTTAAGCATTAAACAAAGTGTTATCTAATCTAGGAAATCTACACACATGATTTTGACAAACACATGACGTCTTCAACAATGTCCTGCAAAGCAAGCATTAGTAGTTTGTCATGATCATGTCTTCATCCCTCAAATTCCACATGCTGCAACTAGACCATTAGTAACACAAAATCATCTAATCTATGTCCTAGAAGAAAATGGAAACATTACATGTAGATTCTTATTAATGTATGTGTTTTATCCAAGTGTGCTCTAATAGAGTAGATTGCACCCCAAAAGGCCAAAATGGATTAGAACATGCCCAAGTGTGCCCAAATAGTGCTAACTACATCAATGATGTAGTTGGGGTCCATTTGGGTGTGTCATGCCCAAAATACAGAGGCAAGGACACACAAATAATATTTAAAAAAAAAAGAAATATGCTTGCTAAGTTTTGATAAGTTTTAAGCCAGTTAAAACACAGATACATTGCAAGGCAACAATCATGTTTTCCCTAATAGTGTCTTGACACTTTCGTTTAAGTTTCAAGTCAATGTAGAGGAGTAGATCCATAAGGTTGAACATTAGTTAAAAGATTGATTTTGACATTATGTTTGTCATATGCTCATTCTAAACAATATATTAATTGATTCAAATATTAATAAAAATATAATTCAATAATTATAATAACAAAATAGATAAGATAGATCTAACTATAAGCTTAACATAGTTTAGTAACCAATTTTCAACTTTATTCTATATTAATTATATTATCTAACACCTATCATATTTTAACACAATTATTGTCCACATTAACCATACTAATTAAATCTCATTGTCTGTTCATCACTCTGCATTTAATCTAATAATCTTACTATTTTAAAATTAAATAAATTAACTAATCATGACTTAACCAACATATTAAACAAGTCATAAATTTAACTAAACCTTATACCACTACTAGTTCCAAATATAATCTAGAACAAAATAACACAATCCTTTGATTTAAAACACCATATAACCACTTGACAAAAAAAATCTAATTTATTTGTAAAACAAATTAAATAGTACAAGAAATTCATTTTGACAACGTATTAGACCATACTTAAAACTAATATTAATTATATACAACAACAACAAAAATAACACTCAAGAACTAAACTAACTAAATCTAACATTCACTTAGATAACATGTTAATTTAATAATGAAACCATCTTATCTAAATCTAATCCAACTTTAATTATTAAAACATACTAAGATTTTAATTTAACAAACACCAACTATATTCAACTTACACTTAATATACTTTACCATAAAACAATTACTAACTAAAACCACCTTAATTCAAAAAACTACACATTTAACCTAACACTAATACACACTAAACAACTTTTACTAACTAGATCAATAATTATAGACAATTTAAATAAAACAACTAACAACTATCTATACTAAATTATCATACTAATAGACATGTTAAAGCTTGTAACAAAAAAAAAACTAAACTAACTTAACTAAATTAGAAACTTATTTCCAATATCTAACTAACCTTTAATCTAAAACTAAATTTAATTAGCACTCACATAAAACAATAACTAACATATATCTAACATCTAACTATACTAACTCACATACTAACCAAAATTACCTACACTACCCTCCTTACCTTCTTATCCACATGGCCACTTTGCACAGGTCAAACTCCTCCCCTTACCTAAGGCCTTGGCCGCTTCCCCATAAACTTCCATGCAGACCAAGGTTCAAAAGAACTGTAGGGATGGCAGAGAATGCTACCCAAGGAAGGTTTACGAAAATGCATTTGATGAGGGTAAGTCATAAAGTTTTAGGAGAAAATTTTCTAGGATATTAAAAGGAATGGAAGATGATCTGCCCAAGACAAGACATAAAGCAATCCAACTCATGCATGATGATGGAAACATCAAGCAATCCATAGGTGTATAGACCAATCACTCCCTTGCACAAAGTGGCTTAAATTCTTATGAAAGATGTGCACTAAAATTAAGGGAAAGGAAGTAGCTTTGATGAAGAAGCCTAGAAAACAAGACTTCTCATCCAACACATTAAAGTGAGATGTGACTGGGTCTAACACTAATTCCAACCCATCAAATTGCCAAGTTCCAAGCACAAGATAGAAGTCAAGGGGGATTTTAATGCATGGGAGTAAGAGAAACATAAAGCAAGTGGGTAATCTAGGTAAGTCATGATGAGTGGAGAGCTTAACATAGGTCTTAGGATAGTAATTGTAAAGTTTTATTGTTAAGTCAAGGATTATAGGGATATATTTAAGATATTAAGATTCCTAAAAGTATTTTCTTTTTTTGTTTGATTTTAAAAATAGACAATTCAGAGAGAATATTCTCTGTCACAATAAGTGGAATAATTCGTTATCCCATACAAAATCCAGAGAACTCTTTTTTGCTATAGGATGGCTTTTTTTTAAATTTTCTTCTAAAGGCAACATTTTTGTCTAAGTATAGATTTATGAATAAGGTTTATATTTTTGTCTTTCATCTTATAATTTATGTTTTATCTATTCATCATACATCAAGGTGTATGTTCCTTTCTTTTTGAATTCAAGGAAATACATAATCTCTTGATCAAATTGATTTTGTTCATAATGAAACTTAACAATGAAAGTGATAACTTTGTGATCACAATGTAGGGTTTTGATTACATTTAATACTTAGACATCAATTTGGAAACTTCAACATAATAAATTGCCTTTCATTAACATAATTGAAACTTGAAAATTCATAATTCAAATTCATTATCTATCAATCTATTTCCTCACAACATATGTAAAATTTGAAATCACATGAGAGTAATACAAGGATATTTTCATAATACTTTTCTTTCTCTATTATTCATCCTGGTTCAAGGCTCCATCACGAAAGAACCAGTAAGAAAACTTGATGTCTTTGCCAATACATCAAAATTCAAATACATTTTACATAATATTACAATTCAAAAGAAATATCTTCAAAATATTTCACGAATACTCTCTTCTAATACCTTCAAATTTCAAGGAAACACAAGGAGAAGACAAGAGCTAACCTAGGTGGATCATCGCAACATCAAGAACAATTCAAGCATGTACCCTAACCCGATTTTGTACAATAGGTCCAAACATAAAACCTGAATAGGGGGGAGTTGGATTTTCTCAATGGGAGACATCAATCACCATGCCATAACATAGCCCTTTTGAGGCTAAAACTTCAAGAACTTTCGTTCTTCTACAAGGCCCTTTCGGGGCTAATACCACAAGGATTTTCATTCCTTTCCATATTCAAGAATTCACAATATCAACAAGGCATGTGATGACAAGTAGGGGCCCATACACCCTACCCTCTTTCCCTCCTCTCACCATGAGAGGATACTCTACACCATTGAGGTCCAACTAAGGCCCTACCCGCATACATGGTCACTTCTTCCCTATCCAAGGTTGAGTAATGCCAAAAAAATCCCCATGAAATCCCATAAAAAAAAATTCATCAAGACAAGCATAAGAATGCATCAAGAACAAGCAAAAATCCCTCCAAATCCAACCCAACACCAAAGCAAGCAAAAACTAGAAAAAAACAACACTTTGAGCAAGATTCAAGCATGAAAAACATGAAGAAAAAAACCAAAAGAGTGAAGAACTCCTACCTTTACCAAAAGAGTTATGGAAAAAATGGTCTATTGAGAAAAGCTCTCCCTTTCTTCCTTCAATCTTCTAATTTTCTCCAAATCTAGAGATTGCGTAACAACCACAAACTACTCCAAAATCCTCTAAGTATCATCCCTAACTCAACTAGACTTCAAGAAAACTCAAGATGGAGTTTGAGTCACCAACACATGTAGATGACAATCAATTTTTGCAATCCATAAAAAATAGGGCTTTTGAGTAACCCTAAAAGTCAAACAAGGAGGCTAAGGGGGTGGAAAGTACTCCCCACCCATACCCTTAACCATAAGGCACTTAATTTTGATGTTTTTAAGCCTTAAAGACATAATAGGAACAATTAGAAGCTAGGACAAATAATAGAATCAAATAAAAACATTCTAAAGATAGACAATGCAAGGATAGCACAAAATAGACAAGGGGTTCAGCTTTGGCTTTCCATTGGATTTCCCAGCTAAACTTCCTACACACTTATTACACCCATTCCTAGGTTCAAGAAATCACATGCATTATGAAATTTACATATCAAAAAAATCATATAAATTAAAACATCCACTTTTATAATGATCAATTATTTATCTAATTCTACTCATATTTTCGACTGTTAAAATTGCATAATAAAAATGTTAGTTTTGCATTCATTTACTTCATCCTCGCACATGTTCATAAAGCATTAAATGACGAAAACAATTATTTGAAAGTAAAGCATCACACATCATAAATAGCATAATAATGTTCAGTGCATCAAATAATGTTCTGACATATCGAGTCATGAGTATCAAATAATAATGTATCATCGATGCTAGGATGGGTCAGGGCGAGGCCTCACAAGGTCTAGCTGGTAGTTTTAGGATGCAATTGGGAGGTTAGGTGCAAATTGTGGGGAAATGGTGTCTAAATAAGATCTAGAAATTGAAAATTTTGAAAAATATACTCCCAAGTTTGCCCTAATAGTATAGACTATGTCAATTATGTAGTTGGTAAGTTTTTGATATAGTTGGTAAGTACAAAAATTAAGAAAGAGGTTTTGGTGGCTTCTAGACTCCTAAAACTACTCCTAGGGGTCCCAAGTGTGCTTTGATAGAGTAGAGTGTACCCTAGGAAAATAAGCTAATAGAATGCATGAAATAAAAGCATACAAGCATGTTACTAGACCCCCTAATTAATCTAGGTGTGAAAAGGAAGAGAAGATAGTTGTTATACCCTTCTAAGTGAGCTCCTTCCTTGCACCTACAAACACAAAACAAGAAAACCCAAGTTAGATGAGCATGTCCAGGTTGGGTTCACCAAATGTAGGACCTAGAAAATGGGCTAAATGCATAACATACTATGAGAAATCACAAAAATCAATCAACATTCATTAGCACCCACTAGTCCACCATGATATCCAAACTAATAAAGAAAGCAATAGAAACCCCCTCTTTCGTTTGTAGCTCCCATGTCCTTCTTTCTTCTCCAGATGATGTAGCTTGAAAGTTTCCTATAGTGCACACAAAATTGAAGAAAAGCCTATGATAATGGTGATAATGCTATGAGATTACTAGAAGTTGTAATTTGAATATGAGAGCAAGAGTACAAAAGATGAGAAAAGCTAAGGACTTGAAAAATGCTCAAGAATTAAGACCTAGGGACCAAAAATGAGAGGAAGAATGCTCATTTTATAATGGGCATGGAGGAGGAGAGCATTTGATTTTTCACCCATAGATATACAACTTGGCATGAGATTCCTTTGAGAATCCATGACACATATGTCACAAAATGCCATGTGTAGGATTCTATGATGCATGAAAGTCAAACTTGGCTAAATGTGGAAGAGACTCTATGACACATCGTAAGACACCTCAATCCCACTTAAAGCCAAGAATCTATGACAAATAAGCCAAATATGGATGTGTGTAAGAGAATAAGAATATTTCATTATGACATATTTTATCCAAGTGTCAAAGGAGAATCCATGAGGTGTCATATCCAAGTGTCGTGATGATGCCAATATTTCATGGAACATTTGAATTAAAAATCTTGTTATTCAACAAAATAAGAATTAGTAAAAAGTGGAATTAATGATGGAAAATGTTACTTAGAAAATTAGGAATTTCCATGGTTTGTGGATGATGAATAAATTAATTTATATAATTAATTAATTGAGGATGATAATTAGGAAGAATAATTAGAAAGAATAATAGGATTAAATTATGGGTTATTTAATCCTATAGAGAAAATTATTAGATAATTGGCCAAAATTGATTAAATAAGTGTGATAGTATCCTTTGATGAGAATGTGATGATAATGGATATTTACTAGGATGATGATAGGTAGACCAAAGCCATGGTAAAGTTGAATGATTAAAGATGATAACATGTCAAGGACACATGACATGAATTGATTGATATGTAAAATTTAATTGACATTGTAAATGCTACAGGATCAAAATTGATTGGTAGGGTTCATTATAATAATATCAAGGGACATGACCAATATTATTAAAGTGGTTTGATGATGTCACAATCTGACACTGAGAGCCTAAAAAATGTCAAAGATCAGATGACATGAATGATAGTTTGACCTAACATTGAGAGCCATGATAGTACTAAGGTCAAATTGATAAGTTTAATAGGTTGATAGGTTTCCAAGGCACTGAAAGCCACAAAAATACCTAGGATCAGATAAATGATGAATGATTTGGTATTTTTGATATGTTTTGGGTTGATTATGGTTGATTTTGAGTGATTCCGAGTTGATTTGGGGTGATTTTGAGTTGATATGAAATTGTTTTGAGTTGATATGAAATTGTTGTGAAAAAGGATACAAATGATGAAATATGATCAATTTTGGCCAAAAGATCAAAGTTACTAGAATGATAAAATGGGACAAATTAGTATCAACAAGTGATGAAACCATAGATGTGAACCATTTTTGAGCTCTACACTACTAAGGTCAAAAGGTCAGTGAAGGAAAGTTAGTGTTTATCGAGTTCACTCAGTCTCCAAAGGATTTTATAGAATTTGTAGTGTTTGTCGAGCTTCACTTGGTTAACACTAGATATCATTTCTAGAGTAGTGTTTACCAAGCAGGGTTGGCCAATGAAGGATTTCACTTTTTTAGGAAATAAAGTTTAATTGTTTCATGTAAAGTTTGTAGCCGACTCATGTAATGATTATTTGTAATTATAACGTGTAGATTAGCTAACAGGACAATTTGTATGGTATAAATAAAAGGTCAAGTTGTGAAATCTAAATTTTTTTGAGTGAGAATGCAAGTGGCTTAATTGTGAAGAAAAAGTGTGAGTGAATTTTGAAGATTGATTAGATATCCTTGAGAAATAGAAAAGGTGTATTCTATCAGGGAGGATATAGTGAAGTAGAATAGAGATTTGTAACAATAAAGATCAGTTGCATCTCATTTAGGTTACTTCATTGTTACCTTTTCATCATTGTAGTAGTGATTCCTAAATCTCTTAACAGGGTTGGTTTAATAGCCATTTTTGTAAATCCTCTAACAAGGTGGATAGTTCTATTGAATTGTTCTAAAGTCCTCTAGCAAGACCACTCCTAGTAGGGTGATTAAATCCTTTAACAAGGTCACACCTCATAGTTTTTTCTCTAACCTTTAGTAGGGTTGGCTCCTAATATGGTTCACTTCAAAAGAGTGAAAATTGGTAGCTAGTTATTTTGTGGTTTTTCCCATATTGGGTTTCCACGTTAAATCTTGTGTCTCTTGTGTTGAATGTTTAAAGTAATAACTTAATACACAAACATCTACTGAGTTACAAAAATTTTTCTATGTGGCTACTGAGTGATAGCAGTAACTAAGTTTTAAGACATCTAAGGGATCTATAGATTTGTTTTTGTGGTAACTGATTCACCCCCTCTCCTCTTAGTTACTCCATCTATAATTCCAACATAAAACATATTTAAATACTGATTAGATTAAGGGAAATCATATGACAACATATTATGTGATTAGACCCATTATAATTAATTTTATATGTCCCTAGGAGCCTTAGAACCTATAAGGACATGCTATTATGGGATATTTTGAAAGTAATAAAAATGTAACCTATAACCACTTTTGACCCATTAGATGCTAGCATATGAACTCCTAGGTGTCCTAGGACCCCTACAAATATGTGTTATCATTGAGAAACCCTAGGCATATATGTTATCATTCAATGAGTCAAAAAGGGTCATAGTGTAACTAATGACCTCTTTCAACCAATTAGAAAAAATATTAATATGTCATTAGGGGTAGTAGGACCCTTAATAACATCTATTATTATTTAATGGATCAAATTTTTACCAATGTGAAAAAATCTAATATGTCCCTAACAATCTTAGAACCCTTAGCATCCTACATGCTATCATTGAATGAGCCACAAGGGATGATAAGATACCTCATGATCCCTTTTGACCCATCAAGCTAAACTAAATATGTCCCTAGGGGTCTTATGACACCTAGACTCATATGTTATCATGCCATAGGTCAAAAGGGGTGATAGGGTAACCTATTATCCTTTTCAACTAAGTGGATGTTAACATATGAATTATTATGGTTGCTATGACATCTAGGTGGATATGTTATCATTGAATGAGTCAAAAGGGATCATGGGGTACCCTATGACCCCTTTTGACCCATTCAACATATGGGATAGTTGAATCATTAAAAATGGGTCATTGGGTACAATATGACCCCTTTTGACCTATTAGAAATTAGTATATGACCTCCTAGTAGTCTATATGACCTCTTTTAACCCATTAGATTTAACATGTGAAATAAGACATATGTTATTTTTGAATGAATTGAAATGGGTCATACGGTACCCTATGACCTCTTTCTACCCATTAAAGAAAATTTGATATGTTATCATGAAATCATTTGAAAGGGGTCATAACATAACCTATGAACCCTTTTTGTTGACTTATATATTAACATATAATTTTTTGGGGTCTTATGATCAATAGAAACATATGTTATTGTTGAGTGAGTCAAATAGGGTTAGAAGGCATGCTATGACTCTTTTTGACCCACTAGATGTTAACATATGAACTCCTTAGGGTACTAGGTCCCTTAGGAACATATGTTAACATTGAATGGGTTGAAATAGCTAATAGGATGAATTATAACTCAATTAGAATGAATTTAATATGTCATTATGGGCCTTAGGACTCCTAGGGACATATGTTATCATGGTATATGTTGAAAGGGGTCATAAGGTAACCTATGACCCTTTTTCAACCATTAGATGTTAACATATGAGCTCCTATGGAAGATATTTTATCATTGCATGTTTTAAAATGGGTCAAAGAGTATTTGATGACCCCTTTTAAACCATTAGATAAGATTTCAAATTTCCTTAGAAATCATAGGACTCCTAGGGAATAAGGTTATTGTTGAATTGATGAATTTCAACCCATTTGAAAAATAATAATTTCTCTAGGGATCCCAGGATCCATAGGACCATATGTTATCATTTAATGGGTTACAATAGGTAAAAGGGTACCCCATGACTCCTTTTGATCCATTAGAATGAATTTGATATGTCCAGGCCCCTAAAAATATATGTTATCACATAATAGATCAAAAGGTGTCACAAGGTGACATGTGACCCCTTTTAACTATTAGGATTAAACCATAGACAAAAAAAACAATTACATGCAAATATAACCAATAACATAAAATAATAGATCACACAGATTTAATGTGGTTCACCCAATCCTTGGACTACATCCACCAAATAGAAAGTCCAATATTTTTATGATCTAGTGATTACAACCTGATTACAACAAGAACCAATTCCACATCACCCCTTATGAAACAATCCCTAATCGTAAGCCCTTTTATACAAGTATTTAAACTGCTTTAGGGTTATAATTAATAGTAGGGCCCAAACAAAAATTGCCAAAGAATTTATGAAGTATGTAGTATACTTTATTGATCAATCACCACAATTTAACAATCTCCCACTCAGGGACTAATTAGGCTCCACACTAAACAACAATCTCCCACTTAGAGACTGATCTTGTAGCTATGCCGCTACTCCATGAGGCTCCCACTGGATCAAACCACCCTAGAATCTACTATTATTTTATTCATATTTAGTCTAGAAGACCAACCAAAGCTAAAGAGGAGTTTAGCTTCTCCCTTGTTACTACCTTTGTCAACATATTTGCTGGATTGTCATTGGTATGTATCTTCTCTAGCTTTAACTATCCATCCTCAAAAACTAACTAAATGAAATGGTACCACAACTATATGTGTTTGGTATTTGAATGTAGAGCTAAATTATTTGCAAGATGAATGGCACTCTAACTATTTGTGAACAAATAATTATCCTTCTGAGGATGTCCCAATTCTTGCAAGAAGAGCTAAAGCCATATAATCTCCTTGGCCGCCTCTGCAGTAGCTACATACTCTACCTCTATAGTGGATAAATCATTAACCTTTTGTAACCTAGAAACCTAGCTCATGGCTACCCCACCAATAGTAAAGATGTAACTTGTAGTACTCCACCTAGTATCAATATCCCCTACCAAATCTGAGTCAATATAGCCCTGTAAATCAATAGTAGAGCCCTAAAATTGTAAAAACTTATTGGATGTTCCTCTCAAATATTTGAGAATCCATTTGACTACATTCCAATGCCCAATTCCTAGATGACTTATATACCTACTAATAACTCCCACTACATGTGCAATAGTTTAAATTAGACATAAATTAGACATAATGAAATATCATCAACATATAGAAATAAATTAATGTAGCTATCATCATCCAACCTATTAAATTAGACATAATGATCTAAATGACACCTAGTTTAACCATTCTTATGCACAAAACTGTCAAATTTTAGATACCATTGCTGAGGTTCTTGCTTCAAGTCATATAAACTTTTGCACACCAAGTTCTCCTTATCTTAGAGTACAAATCCGTATCACTAAGCCATATATATCTCTTCATCCAAATCACCATGAAGGAAGGATGTTTTAACATCGAGTTGCTCTAAATGTAAATCTTCAGTGGCCACTAGATTTAAAACAATATGGATAGAAGTCATTTTAACAATAGGAGAAAATATCTCATCAAAATCAGTCCCCTTTTGCTATGTAAATCCTTTTACAACTAACCTAACTTTAAATCTTTTCTTACCTCCATCCTCTTCTTTTAACCTGCAAACTCACTTATTCTATAAAGCCTGTTTACCTATAGGCAACTTGCACAAATCCCATGTCTTATTCTTTACCAAAGAGTCCATTTCATCTTTCATTGCAGACTCCCACTGAATCTTTGTATCCATCTGCATAGCTTCATCATAACTTTGAGGTTTACCAACAATAGTAAGTAAAATAGAATAAAAAGAGGGAGAAAATATTTATGAAGGTTTGATTTGCCTTTTTGACCTTCTAAAATTCACTAGTGTGTGTGGTATTTGTTTTTGTGGTTGTTGCACATCATGAGGAATGGATGGAACATCAACTTTTGGAGTATCATCTAGCACTACATAATCATCTTCTTTCTTCTCATGTTGCTACAATAGATCTTTGTACAATACTTTCTCATGGAATATGACATCCCTGCTTCTTACAATATTATTATTTTCAAAATCCCAAAGAAAATAACCAAACTCATTAATGCCATATCCAAAAAATACATATATCTTTGGCTTAGCTTCTAGCTTGGTTCTATTTTCATAATCTATGTGAGAAAATGCTTCACAACCGAAGGTTTTGACAAAAGAATAACTCACCTTCTTACCAGTCCATGCCTCCTCAAGAATGCCACAACCCAAAGGAGTAGAGGGACTTCTATTAATCAAATTTACAATAGTATTGACAACCTTCACCCACATGTGTAAGGGCAACCTAGCATGCAACCTCATGCTCCTTCCACGTTCCATTATAGTCATGTTCATGCATTCAACAACTACATTTTCATATAGAGTCCTTGGAACAATTTTCTATCTATGAATACCATTAGTGGAGCAATAATCTTCTAATTCATGATTGTAATACTCACGACCATTATCAGATCTAAGAAATTTTAATTTTTTACTAGCCTCATTTTCAACCAAGCATTTCCATTTCTTAAAAGTTTGAAATAGATTAGATTTTTGTCTAAGGAAATAAACCCATACTTTTCTAGTTGCATCATCAATAAATGTAATAGTGTAATGAGAGCCACAAGGAAAGATACTTGAGTTGGTCCCCATACATCGGTATGCACAAGCTCTAATTTCTCTCTTTTATTTTCCTTCCAAGTCTTTGCGAAACTCACTCTCTTTTATTTTCCATACACACAACTTTCACAAAACTCCATATTAATACATTTCAGACCTACTATAAATTTCTTTGAATGAAGTACTTTCATACCTTTCTCACTCATGTTCCCAAGTCTATTGTGCCACAACATTGTATCAAAATCTATAGTAGCTATTTGTTCTCCCTACTCAACTACAACAATTGTACCTGAACATTCATGTTTCTTTGAAACAATTAAAGTAGAAGGGATAATATGACCTGTACAAATATATAAGGTGCCTACTTTCACACCTTTTTCTACTACAAGGGAACCTTTTGAAACCTTCCAATTTTTATGATCAAAAGTAACTACACAACCCTCATCACCGAGTTGCCCTGTTGAAATTAAATTCCTACTCAGCCTTGGAAGATGTCTTACCTCATGTAGTAGCCAATGATTCTCATTCTGCAAGTTAATCTTAATTTTTCCTTTTCCAACAATCTGACAAGGTTCATTATCCCCCAAATAAACAAGCCCAAAATCCTCTTGGACATAATCAATGAAATAACCTCTATAAGGTGTAGCATGAAATGAAGCACCAAAATCTAAAATCCATGAATCATCAACACTTTCTAAAGACAAAAGCAAAGCATCCTCTTTAGATTTGTTACTTACCACATTTGGTTCCTTGTCTCCATCTGATTTATCTCCTTCATTTTCTTTCAATTCCAACAATATTTCTTTTTGTGCCCTGGTTTCCCACAGTACCAACAATCATTCGATCCTCTCGATTGAGACCTCCTCCCCTTTGACTTTCCTCTTGTTTTCCCAAAAATTTCCAAAATTACTTCCTCTTAGTCATTTTGCCCCTACTTTGTGCATTCAAAGCACTTCCTGATGTAGATCCACCTAAGGTTTTCCTATGAGTTTCCTCACTCAATAAAACCAATCACATCATCATATTTTAGGGTACTAGATTTAGGAACAAAATTAATCACATCCATTACCAAGCCATTCCAACTTCTAGGCAAAGAACACAAAATCAAGAGAGCCCAAATTTCTTCTTCAAAATTGATACCCACAGAAGATAACTGACTAGTAATAGTATTAAACTCATTTAAATGATTTGTAATAGGTCCACCTTTTTCCATTTTCATATTAAATAAATGCTTCATGAGAGATAGCTTGTTTCAAACAAAGGGCTTTTCATATAGTATTGCTAGGGTTTTCATCAATTCTTCTGTCATCTTTGATTTTGTAATATAAAAGGCCACCGATTGTACCAGACATAATCAAATGTTTCCAAGTGCCTTTCTATCCAAAAGATCCCATTCATCATTTGACATAGATCCTTGATTCTTGGCTTTTCCTTCCAATGGTTTCCATAAATCCTTCTGATACAAATAGTCTTCCATTTGCATCTTCTATAACTGAAAGTTCTACCCATTAAGCCCATCAATCCTCATCTTACCACAATCTACCATTGCTCCCACTCAACTATGAAACTTTCTTGTACAACATAACTAAAAAAAAAAACAACTAGGCTCTGATACCACTTGTTAGGATTAAATCATGGACATAAATAACAATTACATGCAAATATAACCAATAACAAAAAATAATAGATCACACAGAAAAGAACACAAGGCACCAAGATTTAGTGTGGTTCATCTAATCTCTAGGCTACATCCACCAAATAAAAAGTCCAATATTTTTATGATCTAGTGATTACAACCTAATTACAATCTATAATCCCTTATAGTTGAATACCACCGCAAGAACCAATTTTGCATCACACCTTATCAAACAATCCCTAACCCTAAGCTCTTTTATACAAGTTTTTTAACCACTTTAGGGTTATAATTAATAATTACATGTTGGCCCAAATTCTTGATAAAATAGGGCCCAAATTTTTTTCAAGGTGATGCCCCAAACCTCAAAGAATTTATGAAGTATGTACAGTACTTTCCTATTTGGTCACTACAATCTAACAATCTCCCACTTGGGGACTTATCAGGCTCCACACTAAACAAAATCAACTTATTAGATGTCAATTTTTGAACTCCTATGGGTTCTAGGACATATAGGAACATATGTTATTATTAATTGAGTCAAAAGTTACCATGGGGTACCCTATAACCTCTTTTCACTTATTAGAATAAATTTTATATCTACCTAGGGGTGCTTAAAGCCCTAGTAGTTGAATGAGTCAATAGGGGTCATAGCATACCCTATGACTCATTTCAACCCATTAGATGTTAACATGTGAAGTCATATGGGTCACAAAACCCCTAGGGAAATCACTTATAGTTTAATGTGGTGAAAGTTGTCATAGGGTAGCACATGATCTCTTTCAACCCATTAGAGATAAGTTAATATGTCCCTATGGGTTGTAGGATTCCAAGTGAAATATTTTATAATGGAATGGGTCAAAAGGGTTCATAGGGTAACCTATGATCCCTTTTGACCCCATACATGTTAACATGTGAAATCCTATAGGCATTACTTTAAGAAATTGCCCTTTTGAAAAATATCTAAAATTTTGGTGAATCAAACATTAGTTGAGGGGGGAAATTTTAATTTCTATTGGTGAATATTTTCTTTAAAGTATATTTAAAAAAAAAATTACTGGCAATTTTTGTCAATCATATTTTCTTCTATAAAATCCTAGTGAATCTTTTATTATTGAAGAAATTGTTTGATACAAATACACGTAGCTAGAAACCATAATTTTATTATTATTATTATACTGAGCCCAACTAATCATCAAACTTGAAGCTTAAATTTAGTCCACTTTTCTCATTAAATTTTCTCTCCAAATTATTGAATGGTGGTTTAGGGGTAGCAACCCTATTATTTAAATCATTAGATGATCCTAAATTAATGTCGTATGTCCAATTTTGGGCCAAACTTTCAAAAGGATACTAAATTTTAAAAAATATCCCTAAAATAAATTTGTGTCCCAAGTCAAATCTATTTTGGGCCAAAGAGAGAAAGGATAAAATGTTTCATGAAAAATCTCTAGAATAGGTATGCATGTCAAATCTACTACTCAAACTGTAACCTAACTTAAATGATTACCAAATATTGTCAAATATGACCATTGATTAAGATAACCCTTAGAAATTGTAGGTGAAAATATCTAATTTAAAACATCAATAAAATAGATTTCATTGGTGAAGCCATCACAAAAATACAAATACTTATGTATTACTATTAGTCATAAACCTAAGCATGGAAACTAATTTTTGTAAAGTGTGAGTGACATGGCAACAACAAAAGTGTTAAAAATAGGGCCAAATTTGGGGTCCTTGATGAGTGAGATTAACCAATTGGTGAATATTAGCCACTAAAGTTATTCTTGAACTCCTATCATCCTTACAACCCTTACAAACACATGTTATTGTTGAATGAGTTGAAAGGTGTGATAACATACTCCATGAGCCCTTTTAGCTCATTAGAATAAATGTAATATGTTTGTAGGGGTCCTATGACCCCTAGGAAAACATGTTGGTATTAAATGATTCAAAAGGGTTCATAGTTTATTCCATGACCCCTTTCAACCCATTAAAATGAATTGAATATGTCTCTAGGGGCCAAGGCTCCCTAGGAACACATGTTATCATTGAATTTGTCAAAAGGGATCATGTGGTAACCTATGACATCTTTTGACCCATTAAAAAGAATTTAACATTTTCTAAGGTCCTAGGACACCTAGGAACAAATGTTATTATTAAATGAGTTTTAAGGTGTCAAAGGGTACCTTGTGAGCCCTTTCATCCTATTAGAATTAATTTAATATATTCTTTGGGATCCTCAGATATCTAGGAAGATATATTTTTAAGTAAAAGTACAAAGTTGTGTCACCTTTCAGGTTGACTTTTCTAAAAGATTGAATTTAGGTATTTCTATATAAAAATTATCTTTGTTTAAACATATGATCTAGATAAAAGTCATTCTAGAAAATTTATATAATTTCTCACACTTTTTCAATTGGAAATGTCTATTGAATGCATGTTTTATATGAATTTATATTAATTTATTAAAGAAATAATATTATTTCAGAAAAGTGATTGTTCAATTACTATTACTCTTTTTTATGATATTTATTTAATAACTTAAAACACCATTGTGTAGAGCTAAATGTAAATAATATTCTCAATAGAATTTATACTGTTTTATTCAGACATGGTATACTATAATTGAAAAATAGTAGAAGTGTGTATTTTAACACTTGAGAAGATGTTGATTTCAAGAAAGAAAAAAAAATCATATTAAAATTTTGAAAAATATGGTGGGAGATGAAAACTATCTATTTGAGATGAGTTGAAATTTCAATTGTAATAAAATACAAAATGTTAATAAAAAACAAAGTTTTATTTTTTATTTAGATAGCTATATATGGCATCTATAACATTGTTTGAAATCAAAGGGAAAAACATTTATTTCCATAAAATTTAGTGGTTTGAACTCGACCTATATTTTTTAGCCTTTTTAGTTAAAAATCATCATTACAAATTAGAAAAATATATCAAGTCTTCTTCCAAATAATCAATAAAAATAATAATCCTAAAGTTCATCCATTTCTGAAGGATTCATTAGTTTACTTCATTTTTAAATTCTAAATAATAATGTTTAGAATTCTAAATAATAATGCCACTTTAATTTCATTGAATTTGAACATATATACTTTTGTTAGATTTTTCCTTTATAATGGGGTGAGACATATTTGTGCTTTTACCCTATTGTTGAATGGGACAAAAGGCATCATAGGGTACCCTATGACCCCTTTTGACCCTCTAGCACTAATTTGATGACTAGGATCAAATGGGATGATAGGGTACCCTATGACCCCTTTTGACTTATAGAAAGAATTTAATATGTCCATAGGGGTTCTAGGACCCCTAGGGATATATGTTATCATATAATATGTTGAAATAGGTCAAAATCTATCCTATGCCACCTTTCAACCAATTAGATGTTTACATAATAAATCCCAGTAGTCCAAGGATCCCAAGGAACATATCATATCCTTGAAATTGTTGAAAGGTATCACACCATACCCTATGACCAAGTTTAACTCATGAGAATAAATTCAATATATCTCTACAGGTCCTAGGACCCCTAGGAATGTATGCTATTGTTAAATGGGTCAACATGGGACATAATTTAAGCTATGACCCCTTTTGACCCATTAAAATGAATTTAATATGTCCTTAGGGGTCCTAGGGTCATATGTTAATGTTCAATGAGTTAAAGGGGACGTAGGGTACCATATGAGCCCTTTTGACCTATTAGAATAATTTTATTGCCTCTAGAGGTCATAAGACCCATATAGACATATGTTATCATAAAATAGATTGAAAGGAATCATTCAGTAACCTATGTCCTATTTTGACCCATTAGATATTAGCATATGAAATCTTTGGGGTCCTAAGATCCCTAGTCACATATATTATCGTTGAATGGGTCAAAATGGGTCATAGGATATCCTATGACTACTTTTGACACAATAAAATATATTTATTATGTCCTTAGGTTTCCTATAACCCCTAGGGAAATATGTTATCATGTCACACATCAAAAGGGGTCATAGGGTAACCTATGAATCCTATTTATCCTTTAGATGTTAAAATACAAACTTGTTAAGGATTATAGGATACTGTAATACCACTTTACATGCATTATAATAGATTTAATATGTCCCTAACAATTCTAGGACCCATAGGAACACATGTTATCATGAGATATGTTGAAAGGGGTCACTGGGTAACCTATCACCCCTTTTGACCCATTAGATTTCAATATATGAAATCTTAGCAGTCCTAGGACCCTTAGGGACATATGTTATTATTGAATGAGTGAAAAGGCATTCTAGGGTACCTATTGACCCTTTTCAACCCATTAGAATAATTTTAATATGTCCCTAGGGGCCTTAGGACCCCTAGGAACTTTTATTAAGGTGAATGCACTAGGTTGTGGTGGTAGAAATATGACACCCTATTATTCTTTTCGTGTGCACAAGATATGCCTTGGCATCCACAAACCTTAGGCTTGTAGAGCCTAGGAGCACACATGAACTATGTCAATTGACATAGTGTGTACACACTATAGTATGTATGTCCCATGTAAAATTTTGTAAAAGGCCTGCAAACCAATGATGCATATCATTTTCTCTCATTTATTTTTTTGGTTGGCTTCTCTACCCCCAATAACACGTGCACATTTTGTATAAGGTGAAATATTTTCTCTCTCTCTCTCCTCAACATACCTCCTCATTGCTAGAGATCAAGATAAGGTTCATCAAATATGTCTTCTTACATTGCTTTTGCATTGTTTTTTCTATGTGTTTTTCATTTTGCCTCAATTTTGTTTAGCTTTCAAAAGTGCATTTAGTTTCTTATTAGGAAATGTGAATAATCAGCCACCAAATCCCTAGCTTGATCAACAAAATCCTCCACATAATCAAAATGAAAACCCTCCACAAGATCAAAATTAAAACCCTCCACAAGATAAAAATGAAAACCCTCATGATGAAGAGAAAGAACCTCTATAACCTCCACCAATTGAAGGACCACCTCCTAGAACCTAACACAATATAACGAATGAAATAGAAAGAGGGAAAACTCAATTTTAAAAAATCATTGGTAGGTTAAAAGATTATGGGAAAACTAATCCTACAAGAACACAATTTGCATCCTCCCTTGAGTCCATTTTAAGCTAGGTAGCTTCTATTAGTGGTCAATTAGATATTTGGCATGTTAGGAGAGAAGAACAAATAATATATTATAAAAAATATATTATCTTGAGAAGATGTAAGAAAAAGGACGTAACAAAAGATGACATATACGTGGACTGCTTTAAAAGCTAGGAGAATAAATTATTAAAACTACAACTAGAAGGTTCACCATCCACTGGTGCATCCATGATGATATTAGAAATAAATTTTGGGATAGATGATGGATTTTATTTGATGCCCCTACCTATAATAATCATGAGGTTCCAATATATTTCTTAAATAAATTGTATTGTTAATTTTTCTTCAAGGAAATCCCCAATTATTTTGACATGTTAGATTCTTAGGGTAGAGGTGGGGGGTCATTATTTGAGACATCAAGGGAACATCATGACCCTATTTTAGTTAGAGGACTTGTTGTCAATCCATAGGGTGAGCATGTTATTATTCCTTTAGTTGTGAAGGAACATATAGAGATTAATGCTATGGGGACTATCAATGCTTTGACACAAAACCTCATTCATCTTTCTAGTCTATTAGTTGAGGAGGAGTCTTCTTTATGTCATGATCACATATCCATGTCACCTAGATCCTTATGCATGTCTAGTAGTCATATTGGAAACACTATGGATGATGGACTAGTCACTGATAAATTCTTGTGTGAGACATTTGGCATTGAAACACAAGGAAATTATAATTATAATAAACTAATTTGATCACATTTTTTATGTATAATGAATAACTAATAAATTAAGTTGTCTTTACATTGTCCAAAAAATAGGGTAACAATGTTGATGGCCCTAGTACATATTACCCAACTTGATTTCACATCTCGTCGATGTGCCAACATGTATCTATCAATTTAATCATTTCAAGTAATATATATATTTATTAAGTAATCATATGAAGGATTGACAATTATTTTTTATCCATGTATATTAGTTCTCTACTGAACCATCAACATTCATAAGGGACTTTGAGCCTTGGTATGACATGAGCTTCATAGGGGTACATTTGTTTCATGTTAATTTAAATCACTTAATTATATTATATTATATTAAAAAATATATAAGTTGTATTATATGATTTGTAGTTGTTGATGTCAAAGATACATCCTCATCTTCAATAGTCCATCAATCATGGAATTGTTCCTATGATGACTAGTTCAGAGCCATTGATTGAGGTATGAAAGAGTTTTTATAGTTTTAGTTGTTTTTTATCATAGTTAGTATTTAAAATACAAATTGTATTTATAAGTATGATGTAGTGATTATATTGATTGAATTGTTTTAGGGCTTTATTGCTCTCTATCATCTGCAAACCTTTGGGGTGGATGTACAGTGTGACTATTTGATGGCACTAAGAAAATAATTAATTTAGTGTGTTCATATGTTTTATTTAAATGTATAATAATTATTGATTCATTTTTTTTCTTAAATCTCTATTTACAAAGAAGCCTAAATAAGAGGATGAGCAAGCATGTGAGGAAGGCCCCATTATCCCCATCATCTCCCTCTACACAATTACTAAAGACCTGTAGGGATTTTCTTCCTTCCCCTATTGGGAAGGAGAAGATATAGGGATGGACACACATATAGCCATTAGTGGACATATATCTTGGATTTTATGTTAGTGGACATATTCGACATGCATTTTTTGTATACATGACATTATATATTTGATGTATGAAACATATTTGATGCATGACATTACAAGACTACAACTTTGATTAATCATTTCATTGATGTATGACATTATTGGTTATCATAATATATATCTTGTTTTTCTTGTTTAGAGTTTAAGTATCTCACATCTTTTATTTAAGGTAATTTACATCCAAAATAAGGGTAGGAATCATTACAATAATCTTTGGTCATTTCTTTTGACATGCGAATAAGGCTATAATATTGATTTGCATTTATATTGTACAAGTTATGAGTAGTTTTTATTATGATTAAATTATTTGGAGGTTGTTTTTGGACAAAAGCAGTGAAACTTGAATTTTTAGTACTTTTATACAATTAACATTGAAATTTGAATCTTGAGTTGGCTACATTATGTTAGTACATGAGCTTGAATCTTAGTGTCATCCTAAACATGTCAAGATTTTATATATAATCTATCTTCACAACTAAAGAAGAATTTAAATAAAGTTTTTAATTTATTCATGGAATTTGATATCAAGATTACTTGCTTATCTGTATCTTTGAGAGCTTCATTCATTGAAACAAATTATATATGCTCTTCTTATGATTTCTATAGCTATAGTTGTTGGATCTTGCATATATTTTGTGTGTCATTACCCACTATGTATTGACTACAGTATCGTTTTCATTCTACTAAGTATAGACACAAAATATTTAGTGACTCTTAGGGTCATTTTCATTTGGAATGCCCAGGAATGTTTGATCAATCAACAAGACAAAATAAGCTTGGGAGTATGGTTTACCTAGCCACTCAAAGCTAATGGAGTAGATAATTCAATTCCATGATGAAGGGTTAGAGAGACTTAGCAATTGACAACTTAATATTGGCTAATACAAGTTTCAACATCATCTAAGATGGGGCTAAAAAACCAAAATGGAATCAAATATAAAAAGAGAGATAGGTTATTATAGATCTTGAGAACATGATCCTACAGAACCTAACATTGCATCCATATGGCATTTGGTGACTCCAAGGGTGATGCAGGAGCATCCAGAGGTATAAGGGCAATCCTGTGTCACCAAAAAAATGTACTTAGACTTAGTTTCTATTTTATGTCTTTGCATTTTTGGATACCCATTTGGCTCAAATAAAGGTTCCAACTCTCATAGTTTAACTATCAGTGCATTTAAAAATCCTGAAAAAATAGGAGCATGCAATTTGACCATCATTTTGGTGACCTAGAAGGTGTGACTTGGCCAGATGAATGTAATCGAGATTTAGAGAATTCCAGAAAAAGAATCAGGTCAAAAGGCCCCACGGTTTGAAAGTTATTGCAGTTTTTCGGGTTTTGGAGACCCCCTAAGAATGCTTCAAAGTCAGGTTTGGGGCATTAAATGACCTCAAAAAGGGTCAAAAAATGGGGGATGAGTGAAGCTCCTCCATAGAGCTATAGAGCGCTTCGAGAGCTTTCCGAAAATGTAAACGGTTCGTCAATCGGAGTTACGGTTCAAAAGTTATGCCTCCCAAAAATTCGGCTACCGTTTCTGGATTCTTCTAGAATTGCACCGACTTCTAACACAGCTTCCAAAACCTTCTATTTTGTCGGTGGATGCCTACTAGCACTTTCTAGAATGTAATCCTAGTCCTTAACCCTCCGGGGTCTATTTAAGGAGATTTTTGGCATTGTAAAAGGCAGTTCGGATTGGAGCTTGAGAGGAGGTGCTAAAAGGAGAAATATTCTCCAGATTTATGCTATTGTAAGCCCGCAGGGCATGTTTTGAGTTTATTTTCTCGGCACTATTTGTACCAGCTTATTTTCTCAATTAATATAATTTCCCCTTTCTATTGTTTCTATTCTGGTATTTCGGTTGTGTCCCCATCAAGTGGTATCAGAGCGGGTTTTCCTGAGTGTGTAGACAGAGCGCCGACTGTGAGGCAGTTTGCACCAGGACTGTGTGGTTGTGGGTTCGAGTTAGAAGATGCCTCCATGAAGAGAGCATGGTGGAAGGGCCAGAGCTGTTGATCCTTAGGAGGTTAGAGCCCTCCAGAGACAGGTACAAGCATTGCAAGAGGAGCTTCGTAGAGGAGCAAATATTGCCGCAGATGATAATAGTGAGGATGACAATGAAGAGGAAGTAATGGAAGTTGATGAGGAAGTTCTGAATCCTGTAGAGGAAAGGCTTTTTAGGGCCATTTCTAGGTTTGGGAAAAGACCTACAATTGAAGTGGGTATATTTTCGGGAAACTTGAAACCAGATGAGTTGATCGATTGGATCAATGAACTGGATGAATACTTTGAGTATGAGGATATAAGGGACCCAGATAGGGTTAAGTTTGCAAAGGCCAAACTAAAAGGCCATGCCAAAATTTGGTGGCAAGAGATTCAACTGGAAAGACTTAGAAGAGGAAAGGAGAAGATCACAAGATGGGATCGCATGGTGGACAAATTGAAGAAGCAGTTCATTCCTGTGGACTACGAGCTTGATCTATTTAAGATGATGCATGGGTTAAAGCAAGCAGGAAGGTCAGTCCAAGAATATACAGAGGAGTTTTACCGACTCCTGATTAGAGCAGGGCATGCAGAAGCAAATAAGGAGAAGGTTGCTCGTTATATCAGTGGGTTACGACCTAGCATCCAAGAGGAACTAAGTCTGGTAAGAATGACCAGCGTTGAAGAAGCATACCAGTTTTCCCTACGATTTGAAGAGAAGCTGAGTAAAAGGTTTGAAGGAAGACAAAGAAGGCGCGGTCAAGGAGGAAGGGGAAGCGGTAGATCATCTGGAGGCCGCAATGAAACTCAAAAGAAAAATGAAGATGAGGGTACTAGCAGGAACCAGAGGAATGAGGGTTTCAATCGCTCTCGTGATCAAGATTTTGGAAATCAAAGAGGAAGAGGTAGAGGACGTGGGCAAGGAAGAGGAGGCTTTCGTGGTACCTATTTCCATTACAATGAAGAAGGTCATCATGCCTTTGAATGCCCTCAACGACAAGGAAGGATAGATAGGAGAGCTGAGGGCCAAGCTAGGGTTGCTCATGTGGATGAGGATGCACAATCATCACATTCAGAGGATGCAGAAAGAGGAGAGACCTTGGTAAATGAAAGAGTCCTACTAAGTGGTGAAAATGAACCAGGACAACGGAGGAGTTTGTTCCATACCAGATGCAAGTGTGAGGATAAATGTTGTGATGTGATCATTGATGGTGGTAGCACTGATAACTTGGTATCCGAAGAGATGGTTTCTAAGCTGAAGCTCAAGAGGGAGAAACATCCCCAGCCCTATTGGATTTCTTGGGTAAAAGATGATCATAAGGTCCTGGTAAGTGAACAATGTTTAGTAAAATTCAAAATTGGAAGTTACCATGATGAAGTTCTCTGTGATGTTATTTCGATGGATGTTTGCCATCTATTGTTGGGTAGACCATGGCAGTTTGATAGACATGCAATACATGATGGACATGCAAACACATACTCTCTGATAAAGGATGGAGTTCGCCACAAATTGAAGCCCATGAAAAAGGAAGGTGAAAAGGTATGTAGCAGTGCTAGGATTTGTCTTGTTGATGGAAGGAAGTTTTTAGATGGCATGAAACATCAGCGTATGTGCTATGATTTGATTCCTAGGAAAGATAAAGAAGGTAGTAGTGAAATACCATTTGAAGTTTCAGATTTACTAGGGGAATTTGGAGATATTATCTCTGATAACGTTCCAAATGGATTGCCACTAGTAAGGCAAATCAGTCATCAAATAGATCTGATTCCAGGAGCTAGTTTGCCTAACAAGGCTGCTCACAGGATGACTCCTACTGAAACAGAGGAGCTAAATAGACAGGTTCAGGAGCTATTGAGGAAGGGCTTGATTTGAGAGAGCCTGAGTCCATGTGCAATACCTGCAGTACTTGCACCAAAGAAGGATGGAGAGTGGAGGATGTGTATAGATTCTCGAGCTATAAATAGGATAACCATCAAGTACCGGTTTCCTTTACCAAGGATGGAGGATCTTTTGGACTGCTTGAGTGGAGCTCAGTACTTCACAAAGATAGATCTGAAGAGTGGCTATCATCAGATACGGATTCGAGAAGGAGATGAGTGGAAAACAACCTTCAAGACCAAGGAGGGTCTTTATGAGTGGTTAGTCATGCCCTTTGGATTGACAAACGCCCCAAGCACCTTCATGCGGCTCATGAATTAGGTACTTAAGAAGTTCTTGGGAAAATTTGTTATTGTCTATTTGGATGATATTTTAATTTTCAGCAAGACTTTGGAAGAACATTTACTACATATTTGTAGTGTCTTTGAAAGGCTAAGGGAAGAGAAATTGTTAATTAATCTAAAGAAGTGTGTCTTTGCAAAAAGGGAGTTAGTCTATTTGGGATTTGTTATATCACTGAAGGTCTCAAAATGGATCCAAAAAAGGTAAAAGCCATCTTGGAATGGCCTACTCCAAGGTCTGCTACTGAGGTAAGATCATTTCATGGTCTGGTTAGTTTTTACAAAAAATTTATTAAGAATTTCAGTGGCATATGTGCACCTCTAACTAATACAATAAGAGGGGATAGAAAAGAGTTCAAATGGACTGCAGCAGCTGCGAGAAGTTTTGAATTGCTAAAGAAGAAGGTGACTGAACAGCCTGTGTTGGCACTTCCAGATTTTAGATAAGTATTCCAGGTGGACTGTGATGCTAGTGGTAGCACTATTGGGGCTGTATTAAGCCAAGAAGGTAAGCCTATTTCATATTTTAGTGAAAAATTGAATGATGCAAAGAAGAAGTATTCTGTTTATGATCAAGAGTTCTATGTGATAGTTCAGGCCTTAAAGAAATGGAGGCATTATTTATTGCCAAAGGAATTTTTTTTGTATACTGATCATCAGGCGTTACAGTACCTAAATAGCCAAGGTAAATTGAATCAGAGGCATATGAAGTGGGTAGAATTCTTGCAGAGTTATACATTTGTGTTGAAGCATAGAAGTGGAAAATCTAACAGGGTTGCAGATGCATTAAGTAGGAGACAGTTGTTGCTTACAACAATGCAGGTTGAAGTAGTTGGGTTTGAAGAACTCAAGAATTTGTACCCCGAGGATCCTAATTTTGCTGAAGCATGGAAAGCTTGTAAAGAACCTGTGGCTGTAGATAGAACCAAGTGGTTAGACTATTTGATTCAGGATGGCATGTTGTTCAAAGGTAGTCAATTGTGCATTCCAAGGAGTTCCATGAGGGAAAATCTGATTAAGGAGAAACACAGTGGAGGGATGGAAGGAAATTTTGGTCAGGATAAGACCATTGCCATTCTTAGAGAACATTATTTTTGGCCTCAAATTACACAGGATGTGAAGAAGTTTGTACAGAGTTGCCGGGTTTGTCAAGTGGCCAAGGGGTTTAGTCAAAATACTGGCCTATATCAGCCATTGCCTGTTCCATCAAGGCCATGGGAGGACATAAGTATGGATTTTTTTCTTGGATTGCCAAGGACACAAAGGGGTAATGACTCAGTATTCGTGGTGGTTGATAGGTTCTCCAAAATGGCACATTTCATTCCATGCCACAAAAATCATGATGCTGTCCATATTGCAGACTTGTTTTTCAATGAGGTGGTAAGACTACATGGTCTTCCAAGGAGTATAGTTTCTGACCGAGATACTAAATTTGTGGGGTATTTCTGGAGGACATTGTGGAAGAAGTTGAGAATAGACTTGAAATTTAGTTCCACACATCACCCACAGACTGATGGCCAAATAGAAGTGGTAAATAGAAGTCTGGGCAATTTGCTGAGATGTTTAGTTGGGATAAGCCCAAGGGATGGGATTTGATTCTACCACAGGCAGAGTTTGCTTATAATAACTCTGTAAATAGGAGTACTCGAAAATCACCATTTCAAATTGTATATGGAAATAGCCTAAGGACTACACCAGAATTGAGGAAGATAGAACAAGGGGAGAGAACAAGTGTTGAAGCTGAGGATTTTGCTGAACACATCAAGCGTCTACATGAGGAGGTCCAAGCACACATTATCAAGATGAATCAAGAGTATAAAGCTAGGGCTGATCAAAGGAGAAGACATAAGGAATTCCAAGTAGGGGATCTTGTCATGGTGCACTTACGAAAAGAAAGATTTCCAGTTGGTACTTAGAACAAGCTGAAAATGAAGAAATTTGGTCCCTGCAAAATTTTGAAGAAACATAACTCAGGAAATGCATATGAGGTTGAGCTGCCGGATGGTATTCACATTTCTTCCATTTTCAACATTGCAGATTTGACAGAGTATCATGATGATGGTACTGATGAGGAGCTGGTTTTAGAGCCATGTCCAATTCCTGCTTCTAAGAAGGAGGAGATAGAAGACATTCTAGATCATCGTGTGGGTAGGAGTACCAGAAACAGGCAGTATGAAGAGTATTTGGTCAAATGGAAAGGACGACCGATCGAAGGCTCAACTTGGATTTTAGCAGCTGAGGTTTCCCATTTGGGATTTCCTCTACCATCCATAAAGTGACAGGGTCACTTTTCAATCTACCCTAGGTGTCTGATGCAGGAGCATCCAGAGGTATAAGGGCAATCCTGTGTCACCAAAAAAATGTAATTAGACTTAGTTTCTATTTTATGTCTTTGCATTTTTGGATACCCATTTGGCTCAAATAAAGGGTCCAACTCTCATAGTTCAACTATCAGTGCATTTAAAAATCCCAAAAAAATAGGAGCATGCAATTTGACCATCATTTTGGTGACCTAGAAGGTGTGACTTGGCCAGATGAATGTAATCGAGATTTAGAGCATTCCAGAAAAAGAATCAGGTCAAAAGGCCCCACGGTTTGAAAGTTATTACAATTTTTCGGGTTTTGGAGACCCCCTAAGAATGCTTCAAAGTCAGGTTTGGGGCATTAAATGACCTCAAAAAGGGTCAAAAAATGGGGGATGAGCAAAGCTCATCCATAGAGCTATAGAGCACTTCGAGAGCTTTCTGAAAATGTAAACGGTTCGTCAATCAGAGTTACGGTTCAAAAGTTATGCCTCCCGGAAGTTCGGCTACCGTTTCTGGATTCTTCTAGAATTGCACCGACTTCTAACGCAGCTTCCAGAACCTTCTATTTTGTCGGTGGATGCCTACTAGCACTTTCTAGAATGTACTCCTAGTCCTTAACCCTCCGGGGTCTATTTAAGGAGATTTCTGGCATTGTAAAAGGCAGTTCGGATTGGAGCTTGAGAGGAGGTGCTAAAAGGAGAAATATTCTCCAGATTTATGCTATTGTAAGCCTGCAGGGCATGTTTTGAGTTTATTTTCTCGGCACTATTTGTACCAGCTTATTTTCTCAGTTAATATAATTTTCCCTTTATATTGTGTCTATTTTGGTATTTGGGTTGTGTCCCCATCAAAGGGTCAATTCCATCTAGTGTTCCCAAGAAAGTTTGAGTGGTCAATAGGGTAGAATGAGCTTGAGAATAGGGTTTAGTTGGCTACTCAAAGCTAATGGAGTAGATAGTTCTCTCCCGCAATGAACAGTTAGAGACATTCAATAGCTGGATAATTTGTACTAGCCAATACTACAAGTTTCAACATCACCTAAGATGGGGCCTTAACATCAAAATGAAATTGAATCTCCAAAATGAGAGAGTAGTTATTATAGGTGTTGATAGTACAATTTTATAGAAATTTGAATTATATCCACACCTCATAATATATCCAAGATATGCCCCATCAAAGAAGACTATTCTATGACATTTAGTGACTTTGAGGGTCAATTCCATATGGCATGGCTTAGAACATTCAAGTAGTCAATGGTATGGAACAAGTTTGGATTAAGGTTAACCACTCAAGGCTAACATGGTTAGAGAGATTTACTAGTTGGCAAATTTATAATGGCCAATACTACAAGTTTCAGCATCACACAAGATGGGCTTGCAAAATTAAAATGGAGTAAAATATTAAAAAAAAGATCCTATAGAACCCAACATTGCATCCATACATTGCACATAAGCTCCAAGATATGCCTCATCAAAGATTGGTTTCCTATGGAATTTTGTGACTCTAAAGGTCAATTTCATCTGGTGTGCCCAAGAATGTTTGACTTGTCAATGAGATGGAACAAGCAGGTTTACTTGACCACTCAGAGATAATGTAGTACATATTTTGATCTCACAATGAAGGGTTAGAGAGATTCACTAGTTAGCACCATTGTACTCACCAAAACTGCAAGTTTCAATATCAACTGATATGGGGCTACAAAATCAAAATAGAATCAAATCTCTAAAAATAGAGAGTGGTTATTGTATCTACCATTAACATGATCCTATAGAAACCAAAATTTCATGCATACCTCACATGAGCTTCAAGATATACCCTATCAAAGATTGGCACCCTATGGCATTTATTGACTCTAAGAGTGAATTCTACTTGGCATATTCTAGAATGTTCAAGACGTCAATAGAATAGAATGAGCTTTGTAATGGGGGTTACATGACCACTTAGAAAAAATAGAATAGACATTTTGATCCCAAGAGGAATGGTTAGAGATATTAACTAATTAGAAACTTTGTAATGGCCAATGCTATAAGTTTTATGATCACCCAAGATGGGGCCATAAAATTAAAATGTAATCAAATATTAGAAATTAGAGAGAGGTTATTGTACGTGTTGACAATAATCTTACATTGCATCCATGCCTCACACGAGCTCTGAGATATTCCTCATCAAATATCGATGTCATGTGGCATTTAGTGACTCTCAATGTCAATTTTGTCCAATCTGCCCATTTCATGCCCAAAATTTTAAGGCAAGAACACAACAAATTTTATTTTATTTTTTTCTTTAAAGAAAAAAAAAACCCTAAGTGCTCAACACTTTAACAATAGGGAAGTTATCAAATACCAATTCTCTTATGGTCATATTCATTCTACAAGGCTAATCATCTCTTAGTCTTGGTTGAGGTCTCAGTTAACAAGAGCACATGTTGCCAAGGCTTGCCTCTATTAACATCCAAATTTTATGATGAGAAAATCTATTTATGAGTTATCAGATATTTTAGTTGTAAAAAATGAGAAGGTTTCTAAATCAAAATATACTAATGGCCTTAGTATACATATATAGTGTTCTTAGTTGGTATAGATCCAATTAGAGGGTAGCATTAGGGAATCATGAATATTATGTTGAGATTCTAAACATACTTAGTTACTAAATGTCCTAATTCAATTATGTTATATATCTAGTGAATACTATCCTAACATTAATCATGTAATGGAATCCACAACTCAATAAATTGCTATATGATCATGGTTATTGACCTCATTTATTGGCCAGTACTTTATTTGTACACTGACATTTTCTCATTGTATATAATTCTAATAGTTTATAATGACATACTATCTACATATTATTAGTCATTAATTAAGTTTTCCACTTTAGCTATCACTAATAACTTGTTTTATAAATTCTAATTTAGTTACTTCCTCATGCCAATAGTCCATATTGTATCAATCATCTATCACTAACAACACATACACACAAAAACACACACACACACACACACACACACACACACACATACACACGCACACACATCTATTTGGATGCATAAGATACATGTATTAGATTCATATCCATATTGAAGGATACATACATTATCTATAATCTAAAACTAAATTAAAATTTTACTAATTAATCTACTAGTTTAAAATCTACAAATCCCTTACAAATCTATAAATTGTCACCAATTAAAACCCACCAAGACAATGCCACTTACTAAACATTAGAATGCTAAAATCTAACTAAATTTATAGTTTATGAACTACTCCTCTTTACTAGCCATGATACCAAAAAAAAACATAATTTCTAACTAATAATCACCACTATCCACCAATCATATTGTTAAGTCTAAACTATAATCCATTATCCCAAGTTTAATACCAAGGTACCAATGACAATTCCCTAGTTAAACAGTACTAAAACTATCCACTTAGCCTATTTTTCATAACTGGTAACCTATCATATTTAAACCTTCTCTAAATATGCTAATTCTCTTAAACACACATCACTTAATATTATTTCCTATGTAGTCACTCAACAATAATACTAATTACTATTTCCCACTAACTACTGAATGCCTAACTTGCCAAAAACTACCATTAATTACTTACACATTTTCCATCCTATCTCATCTCCCTTCCTAATCAACCCATCCTTTCTAAATCCATGTGACTCCTAATTGATCCCTTCCAATGCCACACTCTGCCCAACCTGGTCTAAAATCAAATAGTCAATTCCAAGGTGCATGGTGGTAGCTAGTTAACTTGACCCATCAAGGGTCATGTTGCTCAATGAGGTGGAAACATGGGCATAGACTATAGTGATTATTTCTTTTTGAAATTAGACTCTCCTAATAGGTGGTTTATTTCCCTAGGTATGTGCAAAGTTAAGAGTATCCACTCCTAACTATACTCATGTGCCTAGGGTGACACATCCTATGGGTGAATGAGCCTTCACCAAGCATGGTAATATGTAGGTGGGTTGGGAAGTGGGCGAACCCAAAGGGCACTCTCCCTTTCCTTATTGCTTTAGTTCATTATGAACTTTACTTGTTAAGCTCCTATATTCACTAATACCGAGGTTGACTTATAACCTGATATTATATAGGTTTGCCTCCCCTTTTATTTGATGTGACTCTTACATTAAATCCAAATCATGAGTCCCATGTGTATGAGTTTCCTTACTTTATTTATAGGTCTTCATAGGTTTTTGTTTAATTTTATTTTATTTTGACTACGACCCTTATTTTATTATATTACTAAGTTGTAGATTCTTAGGAATATTCCTTGATTATTTGAATAGATTGTAACAAGAAGAGGGAATAATTTTTGTATCCCCATAAAAATTCCAGAGGACAAATACACATGTACATATTTGATTGTTTATGTAAGCTTGAGTAATGAATTCCACTTAGTTGACTTTCCCTTAGGTATTATAAAATGATGTTAATGCTAATATCCAAGTATTAATGTTTCCAATAGAAGGTTCCATCCAAGTCTATAGTTTTAATTGATATTTAACTTTATGAATTGTAACCTTTTTACTCACTTGGAAACAATAAATTTGAGTCTTGTAATACTTTTAAACATGATTAATTTAGAACATACTAGCTCATTTCTTCAAAAATACAAAAATACTATGAATACAACTTGTGAATTACATCGTAAGAACATTTACAAGAATAACTTGGATGAATGAAATGTTTCTCACAAGATTTCATAAGTTAGTAGGAATGAATCATACTCACTCTTAATCTCTTTAAATAAACATTTAGTATGTTGAATTGCCTCAGTTGAAAGCTTCCTTGCAACATTTCTCTATACCTACAATATTAATCGAACCTCCAATCTTTTTGCTTGCAAGACATATCACTAAAAAAAAAAATACATAGGGTTCTTTCAAAATCCCTTCAGGTGTACCATACAACCATGTATTTTCAACAAATGTGAATAAGATGGAGTTTCCTCCATTTCAAATGCATTACACAAGGGACATAGGAAAAAGGGTTCGACCTGGACAATGAAATATGCAATGACATGGAGAATGATTGGTTACTTCAACTAAATGATGCATCAACACAACACTTAATTCTTCAAAAGTGCCAATTTAAAATCCTTAAATTTCTCATACAAAAAAAACATAAAACCAAGATCCATGGAGGCTCACCTCCCATCCTAGGCTTCTAAGAAGCTACCCATCAAGTAGGGGAAATGAGAATCAAATGGTTTACACTCAAACATTTCACATTGCATGTAAAACTCAATGTCATAATGCATTTGCAATCCCTCCAAGGTTTAACACAATGATTCACCATTGGAATCATGAAACAATGGGTGAAGGTGGGCTCTCCAAAGAGGAGAATTCTCATATCTATATACACGCATACATTTGCAATTTCATAATGCCTCTTCAAGGCTATCAAAATACATCCTCCTTATGATATCAATAAAATTATACCTCAAATAATAACAATCAAGGCTTGTGGCTTCAATGGAGTCTATACTCCATGAACAACAAAATCCTCTCCAATAGGAAGATCTTTAAACAACAATGTGGAGCACAACTAACCACTTCACACAAGGAATCTCTTCCCTTCAAAGGGTGAGTGGAGCCTTCACACCCATTAACATTCCTACAAAAAAAACCAAGGGAAAATCTACAAGAGAAATCCATCACAATAATGACACATACCAACAATCTCAACACAAACACATCATGAATTTTAACACAATATGGATAATAACACACCATTCAGAAAGTGCAATGAGAGTTATGGCACCTTGGGCCAAGCTAATGGAAAAAATTAAGGTTTTTGTAGATTTCCCTTCATTTATTCCTTCCTCCTTCCAACCCTAATTTTCTCTAAACTAATAGAGTCAGTCAACACTCTACTAGTTTGTCAAAGTTCACTAAATGACTCTCCCACTATCTCTTTTTGGAAAAAACATCAAGCCACTATCTCTTACAAATTTGTCCCTAAAAAATTCACTAGTTTGACCAAGTGGAAATATGGGGATGAAATAATGGAACACCTAAATTTTCGAATTGGTGGAAGAATGCATTGGTTAACAGACCCCCTAGGCTAGCTAAGCACTAAAATTGTCAAATTTAGGCCTCTAACATGTTATGCTAACATATGGGTAGCCTATTTCTACAAAAAAAAGGCACTTTGGGACCACATATTGACCCTTTAAAATCCTTTTCATGTTTGAATTCGAAATTTTCCCTTGATGGTCACACATCCTACCCTTTCTCCAAGTGGATTTGCTTAAATCTTTTGAAAGAAAACTAGTTTAAGATTAAGTGCTACAATGAATTAAATCCTAGGCAACATGTTATCAACACACAAAAAACTAACAAGTGTCAAGTGACACATTAAAACACATTACATGTCACCATGACATGTCCCTAACGTATTTATGAGATTACATTTACCACATACATGCAAGCTTACATTTAGGAAATAAAACACATCATAATGAAGCTTTGAATCTTCCAAAGATTCACCTTTGCTAAATCATGTTGACATAAGTTTGGACCTTGTTTCCCCAATAAAATTACATGGTTCAATTACCTACAGACTAAAATCAAACATCATTAGCCCAATAAGAAAATCATATAAAATGTACATGCATAAAAATATGATAATTTTAACATTTCATAATCAACATATTCAAACTTCCATAATTACCCTTTCTTTTTCTAATTATTTTTATATGAAAATAATTCAAAACATTAGGGTATGAACAATAGGAATATATTGAATGGCATGTAGGTGGGCATTCTACAACTTGAGCTAGGGCATTTGTGCCCTAGCTCTGTCTAATTTTTTTCATGCTTGTGAAGATTTGGTATTTGCAAGGGTAAGGTTTGGGGTTGGCTCTATCTACTGGGTCTTGGCCTTGGCTGAGACTTCGTAGTGCAAGTTTTTGGTTTGTGTGTAGGTTTTTGCCTATTCTTTCTATAAAATCCTCCATTTTGGCTTGTGTGGTAAGCTTTCTGTATAGGCGTCTCCTATGGGTTTTTCCTATAGTTAGTGGTGGGTGTTGAGTGTAGTTTTTAAATCTTGTATTTTTGTTATTATAGCTTGAGAATTTGCATGCCTGTAGCCTTTGATTCTTCTCCACTGCATGGCTTGGGAGGATTGAAGGTGTGGGGTTTAGTGTTGGGAGTGGCCAAGAAGAAGGGTGTGGAGAGGATTTCCTCTCCCATGTTTGGCATTTATCTTTTTTCTTGGCATGATGGCCTACTCAAAGGGTGAGACGTCAATGAGGAACCCTCACTTGGACATTCATGCAATGATAGGGTAAAAATATTCAAGTCAAGGGATGAAGACCTTCGATAAAATTTTTCTTGCTTTGAGCACAAGGATTGTTGATTTGAGGTTATCTACTGGCTCAAAGATTACAAAGATTAATAGTTGTCTCAAAGGGTGAAAGGAGAGGCCAAAACTGGTTGTTTTGGCTAAGATGATTGTAGAAGATGTTGAGTATTATTCAAATCACTCCTTATATTGTACATTTTTGGGTATGAGGGTTTCCTTTCAATTTTTTGAGGATTGGGCCCGAAGGACTTGGGAGCTAGAGGGGGAAATGGAGATACTGTTGCGAGTGAACAATTATTGCATGGTTGCTTTAATTACACAAATAATCACAATAGGGTTTTTGAGGGAGGCCGTTATGTTCATAATATGGTAGGTTGTTTATTAAGCCATGACATGCAGGTTTAAACCCTATAGAGAAGCTTCTAAATCATGTCCTAGTGGGTTAATTTATCAAGGTTCCTAGTGGAATGCTATCAAGAGGATTTGTTGCACCTTTTGGACTCAGTGGTTGGAAATCATGTTGGAACTTCATTGCAAACTTTGGGTAAAATGGTAAAGACTTTTGCATGCATTTGTGTTGAAATTGATCTAAGTAGGCCTTTGCTAGATGTAATAGAGATGTGTCCGGGCTCTTATTCTTGGGTACAACATTTGGACTATGAAACTCTTCCTTTTTGTTCTCAGCTTTGTCAAGGATATTGCCATTTGCAACAGAGATGCCCAAGGTAAAAGTATAGGGAGTCCCAACCCTCACAACCTACAAGAAATATTCCTAAAATAGATAAATGGAAGAGCATTTCTCTTGATGAGGTTGGTGCTTCTGATGGTTTTTCTCTAGTCAAGGCTCAAAATTAGAATAGGGGTCAAAAGAGGCATTTTAAATAAAGTCAAGATGAAGGTACATTCAAAAAAATTGAGGTATTGGATGAGCTCAACCAATAGAAGGTGAACCCAGGATTGATCAACTTAGCTTAAGGGCTTGTGGGCCTAGCCCAAGAGGGTCTTGTTCTTGATTCTTCTATGGATCCACAAGGGGATGATTGTTAGCACTTGGAAGCTAATTAGTAGAGGGGGTTTTTTAGGTGTAGGAACCCTTGGCCATTGTTACAATAGTAGGTGTTAATTCTTCATCTCTTGGGTAGAACACTTGTTTAGACTCAGCTATGAAGCTCAGGCCTCCTCCAAAATTGTGAATTTTGTAGAAAGATATTAATAATGGTGGGGTAGATAAATTTGCTAAACCTTGTAGAAAAAGATTGTGGAAAACATTAAACTAGCTGGTGAGGATTTGGTGGAGTTAAGGGTAGTAAATACTTTGGATTTTATTTTTGCATGCCTCTTGAAATGATTGTTCTATCATGGAATGTGCGAGGCTTGAATAGAAACCCTAGATAAATAGTGGTTAATGGGTTAGTTAGAAGGAAATTTCCTGATGTCATCTTGTTGTAGGAAACTAAGTTATCTATTGAGAATATGCAAGGTTTTGTACCTAAGTTGTGGAGAACTAGGGAGTGCTAGTGCATTGGAGCTCATGGATCTTATGGGGATCTGGCATCTTTATGGAATACTCAAAGAATCTAGCCTTTTTTGTAGTTATCTTCCAAATCCTCTATGTCTATGATTGCTACTAGCTAGCTTGAGATAGGGGATGTCATTTCATTTTCTAATATTTATGCTCCTATTAATTTTTAGGGTAAACAAGGTTTGTGGTCCCATACCAGGCTAAACTACAGCATGATTCCTTTACATCCATGGATTTTGGCTTGAGATTTCAATGCTATTTGTGAGTTGCCTGAGAAGCATGGTGGTACTAGAAAGTTGGATCCCTCTACACTGCTACTTGAAGACAATATCAATACCTTGAATCTTTTTCATATCAAACCCAACAATGGTTAATTCACCTCAAACAATCATTGGGTTGGTGATTTTTCCATTATAGAAAGGTTAGATTGGTTTATGGTTTCTTATTACTAGGTTCAAGGATGTGGTCATCTTGCTTTGAGAACTTGGATTGGAAAGGATCAGACCATTGGCCTGTTAAACTTGCTACCAAGTCATCTTGTGTGCCTTGTATGCCCTATTTTAGGTTCCAACTCATGTGTTTGAAAGACCCCTCTTTGAATGACTTAATTTTTGACTTGTGGAAGAAAGGTAGGCTAGCCTATGATACATCAATGTATGCCTTTGCTAAGCTACTTCAAAAATGTTAAATTTTAGCTCAAATGGTAGAATTGTGAGTACTTTGGGAATATCTTCCATGCAAAGGCATTATTTCAAGTAGATTTGGATGGTATCACAAGGAGGTTAAGAGAGGATGGGGTCATAGTTGAGTTGCTTCAATATGAGGCTTGGGCTGTGAAAATATTAGATGAATGGGAACTATGAGATGAAATGTATTAAAAATAAAAAAAATGTATTAAGTGGCTTTGGGGATGGGATAAAAATATAGCTTTCTTCTTCAATTCAATGAAAGTCAGGTGTTGAGGCAATTCTATCTCTGGTTGGGAGAATGATAGAAGAGACCATCTTTCCTTCTTCCTAGAAATTTCTAGGGAGGTAGTGTAGTACTTTCAATCTCTCTTTGGGGAGGACTCATAAGGGGTTTTTCTTGAGGAAGTGCAAATTCTTTCATGTATCCCCTCTCTCATGTCAGGAGATATGAATCAACAACTCATGAGTGCTATCTCACTTAATGAGCTTGGAGGGATTATTTTTAATATGAATAAAGAAAAGGCATCTATTCCTAATGGCTTTCCAATTGATTTTTTTCAAGAATTCTGGGCTATCATAAAACTTGACCTCCTGGCTATGGTTCATGAGTCTCAACATAATAAGCATATGTTAAGGGCTCTAAATGTTACTTTTCTTTCTTTTATTCCCAAGAATGAGGGCATTGATAAGTTAAGCCAATTTTTGCCCATTTCTTTATGCAATGTAATCTATAAAATTATTTCTAAACTTATTGCTGACAGGTTGAAGAAGAGGCTTGAGGAACTGTTCTTCAAAGAACAAAGTTGTTTTGTAGCTAGTAGCCAAATTTTGGATGGGATTGTTATTGCAACTATGGTCATCCATTCTATAGCTAGCTCAAAAGAAAAAGTGATGTTTATCAAATTGGACATGACTAAGGCTTATGATAGAGTTAGGTGGTCCTTCCTTTGGTGGATTCTTGGTGCTTTTGGCTTTTTTGAAAACTAGATTTAATGGGTTTTGAGTTGTGTTACTTTAGTCTCTTTCTTTGTGCTTACCAATGTGAGTCATTTTGAGCTATTTAGGGCCTCTAGGAGCCTTTGTCAGGGTGATCCTCTTTCCCCTTACTTGTTTATTATTTTGGTTGAAGGCTTGGGGAGATGGATTAAATGAAGTGTCGATTCTAGTCTCATTAAAGGTTGAAGGTGTTGTGACACCTTACCTCTGCAAACTCACTTATAATTTGTGGATGATACAACTTTGATGGAGATGGCTACAATGCAGGAGGCCTATAATTTACAAAGGGTCTTGGATGCTTACCTAGTTGCCTCTATTCAGTAGAATAATGAGCAAAAATCTTCCATTTTCTTCTTCAAGACTTTGGGCCCCATTCAAGAAAGGATTGCTCACACTTTGAGATTTCGAATTGGGATTTTCCCATTGACTTACCTTGGCATTCCCATCTTGATGAGTAGACTGCCTAGGGAGCCTTGGTAGATTATTTTTGATAAATTTTGGGTGAAATTTAATCAATAAACTCATCAATGGTTATATTTTTCTGGTCATGTTGAATTGATTAAGTCGGTGGTGTAGGTTCTGCCCATTTATAGATGCATGCTCCAGGTTGCCCTTATGGGCTTTCCAAAGGACCTTGATTTTATGGTGCAACAATTTTTATGGGTTGGTTTCTCAGATTCCTTCCAATGGAGTTTCGTTGGATGGGAGGTTGTTTGTGGAATAAAAATATATGGTGGATTGGGCTTGAGGTAATTGGCTTTGATAGGGGAGGCTTTGGCTACTAAACTATATTGGCAATGGTGTAATGAGTAGGATAAGAGTTGGGCCAAGGTTATTTCTTAGAAGTATCTCATGGGGATCCCTCAAACTGATATTTCTAGGTACCCCCTTGTGCAAAAGGGCTTTATGATATGGGGCACCCTTAAGAAAGGGGCTATTCTCATTAAGGATGGATTATTTTCGATTTTTAAGAGGGGGATAGAGGTCCAATTATAGTCTAATTCTTGGGATGGTTTTCCTCACATCACTTCTTAGTTTCCCAACTTGTTAAATCTTTGCTAGAGGTCTCTTGAGGCTGGTTGGTCATGGGTGAATTATTTTAAGTCCTTTTTCCCCTATGGTCAGATGGACATGGTCAAATGGAAGTCCCTAGATGAGTGGTCAGTTGTTGGTTTGTAGGAGGAGTGTGCTATGCTATAGAGTATCCTCTCTAGTTAAAGATGTAACTCTCTCTAGGAAGGTGACATGCTTGCCTAGACCCACAATCCTAAGGAGGCCTATACTATAGCGTCTGGTTGTAGTAGGTTATTGTCTCAGAGGTTTGTTGGCCCTAAAATTTAGTGGTGGAATAAGGTCTAGAACAAACTTTTTTGGCCAAAATGTAATTGTTTTGTTTGGATGCTGGCCTATAATAAGTTTTTGACTTTGGATAACATTTAGAAGAGATGTTTCCATAGTCCTTCTATTTGTGTTATGTGTGGGGCTAATAAGGAGGACTCTACCCACTTTTTTTCATTACTCTTTGGCCTCTAGTGTTAGAATTTTGGTGGGGTGGTTGGACAACTCCTTGTGTTCATGCTCCCTCCTTGATTATGTTTTGGTAGGGGATAGGTTGACCCCCTTTTTTGGCCTCCTTTTTGTAGGAGGTGGGGTTTGTGTGACCTATCTTCTTATTGTGGCAAATTTGACTGGAATGCAATCAAAGGATATTTTGTGGAGAATAGAGGTTGGTGCAACAAATTTGGTATAGATTATTGGGCATGGTTCAAGAAATAGTGGAAGCTAGGTGTGAAGTGGAATTCCCTTTGGGGAAAAGGGATACATAGGTGGTGGAGAGATTGGAGATTCAAAGGTCATCTTTGGCTTTTACTAGGGCTAATAAAGGGTGTCATGAGAAACAAAAAATTGATAGGGATGGCTAATGGCAGCTTCCCCCTTACAATTATTTGAAGATCAATAATGATGGATCTTTAGGAGGCAATCTGGGACTGACTAGTGTTGGGGGGATTGGTAGAGATTCTCTAGGCTAAGTGATCTTCCTCTTTTTAATCTATGAAGGGATATAGACCATTAAGAGCTCATGCTTTGGGGTGAAGAAGGATTTTTTGTGAATCTGATTCCTAAATTTTAAACAATTTTCTTATTGAGAAAAAGTGGCTGATGTCAGTTGGCAGTTGGCTAGGGTTGCGCAACAAATTCTATAGATTTGTTCTTTGATGGAAATGGTGACTTTTGTCCATATTCCAAGGGAGTGGAATATGCTAGCTCATTGTTTGGCAAAATTGACTTCTAAGAATGTTGAGGGATGTAGAATTGAGGAGTGGGAGTTGGTTCCTCAGGAGCTTCATCTTGATTTATCAAATATTCTTATTGAGGATAAGGCTAGGAATGGTGATAGATGATGGTTTTGGCTGTTTTACCTTTGTTTGGTTCATTGCTCTTATTTTTCCTCGGGACCTCAGTCCTTTGCTTCCTTTGTAATGTAGCTTTCTAATCTTCAATAAATTTTTTACCCCTTTATTTTCAAAATATTAAGGTATCAAACTCTGCTTATCAACATTAATCTTTCCATATCACAATCAATTTAATATGTAGGATCACATTATATTCCATTTTCTATCATGGTGATGAAATATTAAATCTATACTTTTAAGTCAACCAACATGAAAATTAGTTATAAATACATATCTTAGGTTAAAATCACCAAAATTTAAACATCATAACTAGCATCGTTTAATTCAATATAGTTTGATTACTAATAGTATCCCATTATCATTATGCGATAAGATAGATAATAAGGTGTATCAATTATGTTAGGTAAATTAGGGTGTTTTCATTGTCATATAGTCTTCAAAATCAATTATAGAATAAACCTATTATGTTTTATTGGCCCATAAAAAAAATTCTCATGAATATTAATATATCCACCGAATACTACTTGCACAATAATTGGCTTATTGGATTACATCATACTAATATCCACTATGTAGACCATTATCCAATTTTGATAACAATTCTCATCTATGACTATTAGTATTGTTCACATGGGTTCATGATGATTTATCTTTCCAAAATTTAATTTTCTTAATAGCCCATACAATATCATGAATCCATAAACATAGTTTGTAGGTTATGACATCTCAAGCTTTTATTCCATAGGTCTTAGCTTATCAACCTAGTGTAATTGTCAATATGATACTTAACCCAAAAAAGAGTAAAATGTATATCAGTACCCATAAGATCTTAGGTCCCTTATTGATAGGAAAAATGCCAAGTTAGGCATACTTATATCCTATAACCTTCTTACCAACACTCAATCTTAAGGTATATAGTAATAGTATACAATTCACACAAGACACAAAACATGACCTCTCATCCCCTTACACTTCCTATCCCTGACCATATTCATATTATTAATTTTAATAATATGGTACTAGGGAAGGGGTCTTATATCCCAAGTCCATCTAAATGATCAACATGATGGAGAAATCTTGGGATAAGGGTTTACTTGACCACTTGTAGCTAACAGAGTAGATAGTTTGATCACACTATGAATGGTTAGATAGATTCATTAGTTGGTGTGTTCTTACTTTCCAAAACTACAAGTTTTATCATTTCCCAATATGGGTCCACAAAATCAACACATAATCAAATCTATTGAAAATAGATAGGTTATTATAGGTTTCAAAAATATGATCCTATAGAACCTAACACTGTATCCATCGCTCACATGAACTCCAAGATGTTCCCTATCAAATATTGTTGTGCTATGGCATTTATGGACTCTTAGGATCAAGTATGATTGGCATGCCCAAGAATGTTCAAGCAGTCAATAGGATGGAATGATCTTGAGATTATGGTTTACTCAACCACTCAGAGCTAATGGAGTAGATAGTTTGATCCCATTAGAAAGGGTTAGAGAGATACACCAATTGATGAGTTTAACCAGCCAATACTACAAGTTTCAACATCACCCAAGATTGGGCTACAAAATCAAAATAAAATCCAATCTCTAAAAAGAGAGAGAGGTTATTATAGGTGTGAACAAGATGATCCTATAGAACTTGACATTTCATCCATACCTCGCACGAGATTTGAGATGTGCCCCATCAAAGATCATTGCCTTATGGCATTTAATGAATCTTGTGGTCAAATGCATCCTGCCTAAATGATAATGTTTGAGTGGTCAATGGGATGGGATGAGGAATTAATAGAGCATAAATCTATAATTAAAAATGAAAAATAAATGCAAGACCAAAAAATTTAAAATTTGCTAATTGCAAGATTGGATCCAATTTAAGAAAAGTCAACAAGTTTTTCAACTTGCCAAGAATGGATCTGATTTAATATAAGTCAATAAATATTTCAACTAGACAATAATATTAATATCTCTATCTTAATGATACTATTTTTTATGTACAACTTACCTCCTATATACACTAGTATTAAAGAGATAAGAGAGAAAACCTCTAGTCCTTCCCAAAAAAATATGAAATATAAATCTTACATTAACTTTTTTTGTAATTATATTCAATCTAATGAACCAGTTAGATCTAGTGTACATTTTAACATTTTAAGTATTGCCTCATGCCCTAACTTGAGAACCTTCCATAGAGTCATATTATTTTTGTTATGTGGAGCCTAATTAGACTTGGAGGTTTATTCGTTAGGGTTTCTCCCCAGATTATTTCTATGGGAGTTTGAGGGAAACACCCCCTATATAGGATCAGGGAGCATGTCCATATATTGTAAAAATCCATCAGTTGCTATTTTTCTATTGGACGACTTATTCTAGGCCTAATCTTGTAAGTGGAAAAATCTTCTATAAAAAGGCTTAGGATTAGGGATTTCATAACATAATGGTGATATTGTAACTTTATGTGGTAGTATTAAGTTGTAAGGGATTTGGATTGTAATCACTAGATAATAATATTATTAGACTTGTTGTTGATGGACATAGCCAAGCAATTGGGTGAACCATGTTAAATCTTTGTGTCTTGTGTTCTCTTTTGTGCAATCTATTATTTTCTGATACCGGTTATATTTTCATGTAACTATTATTTCTATCTAAGGGTAATCATAATAATTATGTGGTTTTCATCCATATTTGATCAACTTAAAATTTGAAGCAACAACAAGGTTTAAATAATGAAGAATTTTCCTTTCTATTTTCCAATTCTCAAATAACCACAACCTAGGGTTCTTCATAGAATATCATCTAAGCCATGTATTGGTTACAACCATTGCACCTATATGGTACTCTAAACCTTCACCCTTTGTAATTGAGTGATTTAATTATTTTTTGTCCTAGACACAGTGACACAAATAGTAATTTGTCCCCTTTTCACTATATTTAGGTGCAATAACAACAAAAGCATGGCATGTAGTGATAAATGTATGTAATGTTCTCATTTATTGAGAAAATTCTTATGAAGAGGTTATAAGGTTACAAATTTTATTTACATAGATATATATTACAATGTTGCACTACACTAGATAAGCAATCAAAGTCAATTGATGAATTAATTTCTACCATTTTCATTTCTTGTGGGGGATGATAGGTGTCAATTTGGTCCAAAACTTGTATATCCCATTTGATTGCTCATTCAATCAACTCACACTCATCCCAATTTTTCCCTACAAATGATGAACAAAACACTCATCCCAATTTTTCCCTACAAATGATGAACAATAGAATGCCAATTTTTTTTGTGTGGATACTCCATGAACCTACATCAAAGTCTCTAAAAGAGTACAACTCACTTGATCCTATCAGTGTGCTACAATCCTCATATGGTGCAATGTTAATATTATGTATTAACCAAAAAAAATATGAATCATAGACTCACCTTCCTTACTTGGACGCATTGTAGGTTTCCACCACTTGATGATGGATTTTGCATTTTTTAATGTCACTCCATATTTATACATAATTCTTCATGAGCTAAGGCTCTTTTGATGCATTTCCTTACACCATTGTGCTCTCCCTTTCCATGACTAACCTCTGTCAAATTCTACATATATTAAATGCTAGAGAACCTTTGCATCCTAGTCACCTAATAGGCCATATGTTAATTCTTGAATTGAGATGCATAATTTCCTAACCAAATAATGTGTTGGCAAAATAATATACCCATGTTGACCAAATAAGCATAAAATAGTTGAAAAAAACCATGTACAAACTCTGTAGTCTATGATCAATCATCATCAATATAAAAATGGTACTCCCTTAATATCTTCATGTCATCCTCTATACTTGTAGGTGAATTCATGAATGTTGTGATATTGCTATAAGGATTTAACTATGTGATTTTGAGTCAAATTCATTGACCCATGTTTCAAGAGTAGTGATTCAATATGAATCCATCTCTCATGAGAATAAATGGAACACTTAACACTCATTGGATGTGGGTGATGCTCATAGGGGTAAAGCATTGGGACTTCCCAAGAGGTCACCCATCCTAGTACTACTCTAACCTGAGCATGCTTAATGATGGAGTTTTCTCCATGGTTAAAACCAAAGCTTGTAACCCCATTTACAAAACCTTTACCAAGTGTTTTTCCTTATGAACCATTCATTACAAAGCCTCTTAAGCTCATTAATTGATAAGTAGAAGATAATTTCCATACCAAGTAAAATTATGATATTGCTATCATGATTTTTAACTATGCAATTTTGAGTCATACTCATTGACCTATGTTTCATGAGTAATGATTTAGAAGATGAATTCATCTCTCATGAGAATAATGGAACACTTAGCACTCATTGGATCTAGGCACTGCTCACAAGGGTAAAGATTCAAGACTTCCTGGGAGGTCACCCATCCCAGTACCACTCTAGCTTGAGTGAATTTAACTATCGAGTTTCCTCCATGGTTAAACCCAAAGCTTTTGAAAATGAGGTTGTAGGATTTGGGCTTAACCATGGAGGAAACTCCAGAGTTAAGTGTGCATAGGCTAGTGTATTGCTAGGATGGGTGAACTCCTAGGAAGTCACTATGCTTCACCCCTATGAGCATCACCTAGATCTAATGAGTGGTAAGTGTTAAATTTATTCTCATGAGATATGGATTCATTTCTAGTCACTAGACATGAAACATGGGTCAAAGAGTTTGAATCAAAATCACATAGTTAAATCCTTATTGCAATATCACAATTTGACTTACTATTTAAATGATCTCCTACTTTAAAATTCATGAATTTTATGCAAACAAATATGGAAACCTATTGAGAAATATAATACTTTTTTTGCACCTCATTTTGTGGTTGTAGTGTGGATTTCTTTGAAAAGTCTATAATCGAGACAATGGTATATAGTGGAAATGTATCTTTGAACAACTTGAATTGAAAATCTAGCCATCTAGCTCTATGTGTATGCCTTGGATACTCATAAATAATATTTTCATGAAAAATATTCATGAACTCATACTCTAATATTTTCAATGACTAAATAAATTTTTTTACCCTATTTCTCATCTTTTAGAGTATATGTACTATCTTAAATTTTCCATAATCTACTATTTTATTTCCATTTACATGCGTACTATCCATATTTTCATAAGCTGCTCAAAGCTAGAAAGACCCACAAAATAAGAATGTACTATTTGAGCATGATAAGTTGTAAAATTGTTGACAATATCCTATTTCACATAAAATTCTGGATATGAACTCCCTTGAAGATCTAGGTGTCTCATTTATGTCAAAATCCTATAAAAAAAAACTCAGAATGTAAAAACACACATATATGCCTAAAAACATCAAAATGGTTAGAAAATTAAATATGTATTCTACAATAACAAATTATGCATGTGTAATTTATATTCACATAAAAATATTTAACCATCTCAAAAAATCTTTGACTTACTCAAGTTTGAGGATACATACTAATATTTTTTGTAAAAAATTGTGTCTTAGTTGAATCCAAAATATGTTTTGCATGTGGATCATGATTTGGCTACCAATCCTCCTTCTTACAACATATCTTTGATTAGGGGAAAGAAAAATGTTATTAATCCAAAAATCTTCAATCAATGATTTTGAAGATTTAGTAATTTCTCTATTCTTTTATGGTAGTCTACTGCTCAATGTCCATAACTCATTTTCGTTTGGATCTTGCACTCTCTCACACTTTATCATGGACCTCCTTAGAGTACTTCTACTAATTTTCAATGTTTTTCTTGTGTTTATCATGAGTCTATCTTTCATTATTTGGGTACTTACATAAAGTACATATCTTGTGATATTGCTATCTTTGGTGTGTGGTTTAGAACTTAGTTAGTCATATGCAATTATTAGATTATTTACAATTGTTTATCCATTTGAATCATCCATCATTCTTAGCCCTAGAATATTTATGATGGGCCAAAATTTCAAATTCCTCATCATTTCAGCAAATAATTTGCATGCACTTGTCACATTTTATTCTTCAAAGAATAATCTCTACATACAATTGACTTTTTTTTAACAAGTACGCTTGCTAATATTGTTAGGCATTGATTTCAAAATGTTAGTATCAATATCAATAAAATATTTTAGCCTTTTAAAAATAACTCTAGGAGGTTTTATAATATCTTCCATTCCCTCAACATTTTGAACATCAACATAAGGTTGAGTGAATTGCATACCTTGAACCAAAGATGATGTAGCTTGGAGGTAAGATGCACAAGATGAAATATCACCTACTTGATATGTTGATGTTGTGCCTAAAAAATGACATGATGAAGTATGTACATTGTTAGATGTACAAATTGGTGTCTCTCCAAAATGAGATGATGATATGTCTCCAACATTACAAGATGGTATAGCTTCACAATTCAATTGTCTTCTTAAGCATAAGAGTCTTATTCATTGTCTTTGTCTTTCTAGTTGTTCCTCTTTGTTTCTTTGTATTGGTAGTTTGTGTTCCTTTTTGAAATAAAATTCTTTATTATTGCATTGCAAAGTTCATTGTTCATGTAGTTTCATTTATCTCCTTTAATTTCTAAATCTCTCTCTCTCTCTCTCTTCGATTGTTTGAACTTTTGGTTTCTTCCTTGGCATGATGATGATTTCTATATGTAAAATTATTCAAACATTTGAATTACATACAATTTGTGAATAAAAAATCATTCAAATAGATATACAAATTACACTTATTTCATTGAATACACAATGTATATTA